>JAWWLZ010000118.1:84434595-84502994 GCA_035041345.1 Poliocrania exsul
ATGTTGTATGGTATGGAATACAATATTATTGGCTAGAGGAAATCAGCTGTTAGCCAGCTCAGCCCAGCTCAGGTCACCTGATGATTTTTCAGGCCTAGTCTGAACTTCAAAGCCCAAACCCAGGCCCATCTGGCTGAACCTATGACAATACTTTAGGTTTCCCAGACCTGAACTCCCTCCTGAAAGAGGATATCTAAGTTCTCCACAAAGTGAGTCAGGCGTTTCCTTAAAAGAGGCTTCCCTTGACCCACTTGTTTTTATTCAGCTCATGTATGTGAAAGTTTCAGTTCTCTACTGATCTCGAGAAGATTTTGTCAAGAATTTCATCTTTCTGGAGGGTGCAATAATTTCAGAGCATGAGGAATACCTGTTTGTTGACTCATGGAAACTATTTCCACCCTCACAGGAAGGAAATGATTGAATACTTCTACTCCACAACTGATGCACAAGGCTCTCTTCATGGGCTAATTAATGAAAACATATGTCAGTAATTCTGGGAGAAATCAAATATGTTGTAAGTGGGTATCTCACCCAACTTCAGCATTGTAGAAATAATATTGTTATTTGAAAAGATGGTAACATAGATTAGGACATAGTACAACATACCAGCAGTACACTGTTCTTCAGATCTCACTAAATCCTTTGAACATAACAAGCAAATTTCTTTGGTCTTCTGTCAGCAATGGGAAATACCAGATATGCTAATGTGAATCATCTTTTCTCTCTCTTCCTCCACCATTATCAAGGATATATCTTTATGAGTTTGATACATTTTCACTCTGCAATTTCCTATGAGCTACAAATGAGAGGTGGCAAGTGGTCATCAACTGTTTGTATCTGGTGCCAGTGAATCCTGGCCAATATTCCAGTACAAATCCCATTACTTCTCAGAAAGGAATAAATTCAAAGCTACCTAGAAAATTACAAGGAAATTTTAGCATTACTATAGTGTTTTGCAAGCATTCCACTGATTTTAATCTTTTTCCTAGCTCTCTCTATCCAAGTAGCACAGAAACTCTTTGTCCATTAGTAAAGAAAGTACATAAACAGAAAAGAGTATCTTTTTTAAATGAAAGAGGCAAAATTCCTGCAGATTTCAATTTTTTCTCTCTGTGCTGGTATCAAAGCATAAATACGCAGGCAGAAAAGCTTAATTATGTATGACTGTTTCAATCCTTTTAAAGGTTTTTGTTGCTTCCAAGGCAGTGATTTCTGTTAAAAGCTAGTGACTGAACTAGGAGCCAAAGGCCATGTAAATTGCTTATCTATTGATTAGTTATTAGAAAGTGCACAATTGCAGAGAGTGGATTGGTTTTGCAGGGAGGCACCTTGAGTTTAACAATAAATGTAAAGTGTAATTTGGGACTAAAAACAAAGAAGTGAGTGGTTGCCTTTAGACAAAATCTGACAACTCAAATACATTTGTCAAACCAGAGGGAGCCTAATAGCAACTTATTCACACAAATGTGACATTATCCAGCACAGAAATATGCTGGAAATGGTTCTCTTTCTTTCTGAAAAAAAAATGTTTTCAGTACTTTGCTGATAGTCACTGGCAAATAATATGTCAAACCTTTCCTTTATTCAGATTTCTGATTTTTTCCTGTTATTGGAATTATATTCCATCCATGATATGGTAAAATGGTTCTTATTTTTTAGTTGAAATATCCAGAATATTACAGTACCTCTTGTTATACACACAGTTATTGTGTGAAACTACAGCAGCCAAAAGTTAAGGCTTCAATGTGTATCTTGTCATTTTTTTTCTTACCCAGACTTCACTTTCATCATACATGTTTCCAGTTTAATGACTGATCAAAAAAATTATGTTAATTAAGTTCAGACTGCATCTGCTCTTTGCCTCCTGCCACATACTGTTAATTCCTGGGTCTTTCCTGTCACCTCTGTCAAATTATACAAACATTGCATTTTATTGATAAGTATTATGGCACCATACGTGCTATCCCTGTGTTGCATCTATTCCACAAATTATGTTGGAGCTGTACAATGTGTCTTTCCCACTCTTGGAATGCTAAGTTAAACATAGTTAATATGTTTCTAGCTTGGAGGTATGGAAATGGTTGTAACCACTACAAAGCTGAGACAAACCATATGTTGTTCAATAGGGTAGACAGGATTATATGTTTTGATATGTCACTCTGTACCATTCTGTTAAAATAAAACCACTGAAAATTTAGATGGGCAGTTTTTGCTTGAACTTATGCAAACCCTAACATATATTCCTTGATTTTCTCCCATTAAAAAGCACTGCTTATGGCAATTATTTTGATGAAAATTATGGTTGTTGCGTTGTTGCATTAATTCAGGTTTCTATTGTGAGCAACAAATGCCTGGGTTTTGAAAGATACTTTAAAAATACAATACATCTTTGGCAATACCTAGAAGCCTTCATGCCACTATTACATACTTGAGTAACAAAATTTTAATTTCACCTCTGTGCAGTCTTGATGTATCTCCCTCCATAATGAATTGAGGAATAACCAACTGAAAATGCCTATTTATCAGCCTGATGCAAAGTCAGAGAACTCTTGCTTCCACAGCAGAAACTCATGCCACAAGTTACTTTCAGGTCCTGTGCAGTACTTCGCTATTTACCCTGGCAACCCTTCACTTCTCCCCATCTCCTACCAGGTGCTGCTGGAACTGACTGTTCTCCTACTGCAAGGACTAGCCTTACATCTCCTGGTAGAGATGGAAAACAGAGTGTTGGGAAATAAAGAGACTGTGACAGGGCTAGTGCAGCTCAGAGACACAGTGGCTTTTTTCTAAAATCTAATACCAAAGCAGCATCTGTAGGTCTCCTGCTGCACCACTTTACAGCCACAAGGTTGATGGGGAGAAACTGGAACTATAGACTCATCCTGCTCCATGACCTGGACTACATAGTGCCTTACAGCACCAGGCATTTTTCACTTCTTGTGCTCAGGGGCCTATAATTCCAGCATCTGTGAACTTGATTTGCAAGACATCAAGTACCCCTAATCCTACCAAGTCATTAAGAGCTGCAACCACTACCCTACCACTCCTCAGATGGCCTTGTTAGTACAGATGGGCAAAATAAAAAGTTTGTTTTAAGAGAAAGCATGTTAAGGAGAAGGATTCAGAGTTCAAGGGCTAGGACTCCCCATCTCACACCTCTTTTGCATGGTCACATTCTCTTATTTTCCAATTTGAGCCTGAAGGCAGAGGTTTCAGTAGCACCAGTAGAAGAAAATTATCTCATGGAGGATTCTAGCTACTAGATTTATGCAGGCTCAAATCACCAGCCACCAGGTGATAAATTAGAAGTTACCTGGATTTAGCTCAGGTGGAAAGGCAATACAGCAGCAAGGACAGGTATAATAAAAGACATTTTCTAGGTTGACATTGATCACCACCATCATTCCTCCTTGCTTTTGTTTCTATTCAAATAAATTCTGGTCGTTTTGAGCATATTGACTTGATTTCTCTCTAGATTTTATTTTTCCTCCTTGTACTCAGATGTCTGTATTGTGCAATACTACTGCAATGAGTGCTACGTGGAAAATAATGATTCATTTAATTATTTGTTTGACTTTGATATAATAGCATTCCAGAATTTGTGTTGGAACACCACATTTCTCAAGAGTCTTAGCAATTATTTTAAGATTATAATCCAGCAGGTGCTCAGATGGGCTGCTTTCTGTCCTTTTCTCCCTACAGGAAAAAAACAAAACCAAAACATTATTTATCTCAATGAAAAGCAAAAAAAATCTCAAATATCTCAGTCACTAGATAAAGTTTTAAAATTATAGAATAATTTGGGTTATAAGAGAACTTTAAGGTCATCTACTGCAATGCAGGGACAAAATGAAAAAGTAACAGGCTTTTCATATTCCATTGTTGATTTCAATGTTACAGCTGACTTTGCATAGGAAGTTTCAATTGCAGTCTTCCTGAAGCAGCAGCAGAGAAGCAGCATGCCATTCCTGTAGCGAACCAGCATGCCATTCCTGTAACAAAGCTAGCAGAAAGGTGATAAAGCCCACTGTGTTGGAATCATGAACAAAATCAAAAGCAGGATCCTTCTTGCATGGATTTCTAGTCCTTCCAGCAAGAAGCAGATAACCTCTTAAAATTCAAAATGCTGGCAAAATCCTTGTAGAGCCAGCTCTGCATCTTTGTGGGTATTATCCACAGTTACTGCACTCACTGGGGTGTGAGAAACCCAGATTGGACACAATTTCTGGTTGCCTGTTTTGGTAAGGAGGTCCCAGTCCCACTGTGTGTCAGATATGAACATCCTAATATTCAGATGAATGGGGACACATTTTTATCAGAAATGTTATCATGTGTGTTTTCATTTTTTTTTCTTGATAGTTACCTGATCATGGACGGAGAGCATCACTCTAAAAATGCCCTTCTTAAAACACTTCACTTTGCTCAGGGTACTTAACACTTTGTTTTCTCTAGAACAGTGGGCATGCCCTCAGAGCTCCTCAGAAGATCCTTGCACTCTCTCTGCTCAAGACAGAAAGGAGACCATGACCATATACAATAATCTATATTATAATAAAGATCTATGTGTGAGTTTACAGCTCAAGAAAACAGGGGTTTTTTTCCTTCTACAGTAGCATGGGTAATGGAAGCTATAACAATCTAAAAGTAGATTAAAAAAAAACAAAAAACTTGCAAAATTATTTGCCAGAGAATAGGTAGTAAAAATGGCAGATTTGCTTGGCAAAATCTGCGTATACATTTTTGACCAAATGCTAAAGTTTAAGAGACATAAGTAAGTTTGAAATAGCTTAAAATAGCTTTTAATTTTGAATAAGTTAGAACTATATTCATTACATTTTCTTCAGTACAAGAGATCATTGTTTTAAAAAGACTGCAATTGCCTTTCATTATGTGAAGAGAATAATCTTCAGTAAGTGGAGAAACTCTTGTGCACCACTGGTAAAAGTCGTGTCAGAAAATTTTTCATGTAAGAACTACATGAATCGTATATAAAACTAATAAAATAAGAAAGTGAAATTGTGAGAGGGTAAAATCATTTCACACTCATCTGGGGAACATAAATGTGTATGAGAGAAATAGATGCAGTATCTCTGGGGATAATCTACTGTATCATTCTAGGAGTCAATTGTGTCAAGACCCTGTTATTCACAGTGCAGTACTTCTGTGAACATGAACATTTTTTGCAATTCCTGCCTAAAAATTGATGTAGACCTTCACTGCTTAAAGGATAATTCATGAAGAACTGGAAACAAAGGAAGACATCCTCCCTGTTATTAACAATTTGACCTCCAGCTTCAACAGAGACAGAGATCTCCACATTAATTTTGTTTTTTCTTTATTTAGTATTATCCCTTATGAGTATAAACATATTCTGCCACATAACATTCTTGTTCCTATGATGATCCAAGTTTAAGAGGATAAGAAAAACAAGGTTTTGATGTGGAAATAATTTCTTTTACAACATCAACTGGCACATTTTTCTAAAAATAATCATCTTTAAGCCTCACAATCCCTTCCCAAGGTCTCCATCACATTGCAATTGAGGGCTGAGTATGTAGTTATCAATAACAACAACAAAAATAATAATAATAAATTATTATAATTATAATAATTTATGAATAAAAAGTATAAATTGAATAAGCAGTATTATCAGTGTATTACTTTATAGCCCTTCCATAGTATAATCTGTCTGTGATATGAACTAAGCTGGACTTTCTCCACAACTCTAAGAACATAAAACAAGTCCTAAAGGAAGGCTGAAGTAGTTGGTTCTCTCTGAATGGTGATACATTTGTTTATGATAAGGGTATCACTCAGATTTGTAAACTTTTTTTAAAAAATTTATTCTAAATATTTAGTTTTATTTTTAGGCCTCCTACAAAAAAGTTATCTTAAAGGGAAAGTATTTTAATTAAGGAATTTAATTTAATTTTTAATCTAAAATTTAATTCTAAACTAAATTAAATTAATAAATTATTTTTTTCCAGGAAAAATGTCAAAATAAATGCCTAAGCATTTCCAGCAAGAAAGAAATGTATACTTAACATTTTAACAATGCTAAAATGCTTTCACAATGAAAGAAGTTACAGATTCCTGTCTGCTCCCATTAATTTAAATTGCTGTCAGCAGCAATATGTTCAGTAAGTACCATGGCTCACACAAAGGCAATAACAGTGCTAATTGAGACCTATAGCCTTCATACAAATAAAACAGGTAACAGCTACTGGCTTGCGTAAAGCTACTTACAAATTCTTCTAGAAGTATTTTTAATATTGACAACCCCATCTTCAGACCAACTGAGATCACAGTCTATGCACAACAACTTCAGGGAGAGTAAAAGGCACTAAAAGCCTTGGCCAGTCTCAGGCCGGAAACCAAGTTTACTTCACACAGGCTGGAATAATAGATAACACCTAGCAGGAAACTTCTCCCTGCAGAACCACACAGAGCACTGCAACCTACATGACTGTCTCTTGAGATGTTACCTAAATCAGGATTCCTTTCTTTAGGCATGAATATTAATCTGCACTCTAGTTCTGAGAAACAGCTCTGCAAAACACACACCATTTCCACCCCAGATCTAAAAAAGCCCCACTTAAATACACACTTGGGTGTCCTTATTTTAGGAAGTTATTCTAGCGAGGATTCAAGTACGTGCTTAAGATGTATACAGACAACTAAAGGTTTCAGCATATTCAGTAGAACAGAGAAAACTCGGAGCTCTAGTCAAGAAGATTTAATCTCTAAAAGTTAAAGGTCCTCCTAGAGACTACTGGGTAAAATGAGAATAATATGACCAACATTGAAGACAACTCATCTTTCTTAATTAAACAGAAGGGTAAGAAGCTTGTTACATTTCATTTTGTTAGGACTGAAAGGTGTTTTGACTAAATAAAATAAATTACTATTTTCGTGAGATGTCTTGACTTTGAAATCATCCAGTTGTAAGGATAACATTACCTCTTTGCTTTCATAAACACAAGTGTCTCTATGTCTAAATAAACAGAATATGACACCCTGCCTTTATCATGGAATCTTAATGGCCATGTGCTAACACATATTGATTTTGGTTAGTTTAGTTTCTGCTGTGCACACACAGGTTCATATGAGGGGTCTCAGGTAGGGCATACATCTACTACTTTTCCAGGCTGGAGAGTTATCAAGTTACTCTGGCTTGTTTGCTTGCTCTGAGACTAGCACAGCTATAAAACAGCCTCCAAGACACAAACCTGCGGGAGATTTTGTTCAAAGCCATAAGGTAGGACTGCTTGACACAGAGGACAAGAGAGTTTCGGGACCCGCAGTGAATAATGTCAGAGGGATCTCAGGACTGGATGGGATGGGGCAAGACACCGGTTACTCAAGAGCAAATGGAGATTTATGCAGAAACTTTTGTGTCTGAGTGAACTAACATGTGCAGGCTTTGAAAACATCTCAGAACTCCTTCTCTAGAATGACTCTAAAAGTCAGTGGAGAGAGATTGCTGTGATGCTGACTCAGATGTAAATATTATGGAGGTAAACTATCCTATCCTTCACCTGTATTTCCTACATTATAAAAAGTGCCTTGTGGACAAGACACTTAATTTTCAGATGGCTAAACAATGGGAAAATAATTTTTTCCTAAACAACGTGGAAGCAACGTGCTTTCTATTTCCAGGTTTATCTATTAACTATGAGAAACCACCGTAACCAAACACAACTAAGATACTATTCAATATAAACTGTAATTATGTAGCCATGGGGGAGTAGCTATACAAAAGACTTTAAAACGCTAATTAACCCTCGGAAGTAAAAAATGAAAAGTAACTGAATGCACATTGTAAAAAATGTAGGATAACTTATGCTGCAGTGACAGCTCAAACAAAAGACTCCTTTTTAAGTTAAAAAAAAATAAAATGGTGAGTTCAAATTTAAACTGAACTCTCACTTTTTGAATACTAACTTTGCAAATGGAAATTAATATAGGATATATAAGATGGTAGTAAAATTTCCAAAACTTTTCTATTATTTTCTCTAGTCCAACATATTCAAAATATGGTGAACGCTCCATCTGACAAATGTTTACTCATCTCTCCTTATCAAGAGGGGAGAGATACTTTGGAGAATTTCAAAGTTTTCAGTTGCAGTAGAGCAGCTCACTCTTATCCGTATTTTCCCATCTACCTATTCTCATTCTCACCTCCCAAAACAGGTACCTCCCACTGCACCTGAATTTTGCTGGGGTTTTTAATTTCCTTAGTGAAATAAGAGAATTTTGCAGACAGTTCCAGAAAGCATTAAAAATACTTGTAATACATGTTTGTGTGGGGGAGAGGGGAAAGTTATTCTAAAATGTTGGAATATTGTGGAGAGAAAATGAGTATCATTAGACTTTTTACACTGGAAACAGGTTTGAGGGGAAAAAAAACCCTACAGATGATACATTTCAGATGTTCCTTAAAAAAAAAAAAAACGAGAAACAAAACCCAACACTCAAACAACTGATGTTTTTCTATCATAAACAACCTTGCTTACTTTTCCATCTTTCAGACAGTTACAGAACAGGAAGATGAGTAGCATGGCCCTGCTGAACATCCAGGATCTTTTACTGTCAAGAGATATGAAGTCCACATCTTTTACCCCAAAGTGCTGATAAATAGATTTTAAGCCACCCCTAGTGTATGACTGAATAATGCCCTCCTGTATTCAGACCAGCAAGTTTTTGTTGCAAAATTCTTTAGCTGAGGGACAATCAAGTTTCATTTTTGAAAGATAAGGAAGCTATTTAAAGCTGCTTAGAGATTTGGAGCATTAAAGTTTTTCCTACCAAGATAGGTTCATAGACAGAAGAGTGATGAAGGAGATAAAATATTAGAGGCATAAAAATTGCAGTTAATGATCTGATCCTGCAGTTTATGATATATTTATTACTCTGTCAATAGTCACTGTCTCTCTGATAGAAAGAAAGAGTTGATCAGGCCAAAATCATAACAAGCCATGAATCTGCATTCAGGGCTTAAGAACGGTCTTAAGAACCATAATGTGAAAAAGATAATTTGATAAGACTGAAAAAGAGAACAGATCAGCTGATCCTGTTACCACATGAAAAGCCAGCTCGAAAAGCTGATACTCCTATTCCTAGATATAGTTTTTAAAAAACACTTGTTGACCTTCACTGGACACCAGATGCCCACTGAAGCTGCTTTATCCCTCTCCTCCTCAGCTTGGCTGGGGATAGAAAATGCAACCAAAGGCTCATGGATCAAGATAAGGGCAGGGAGAGAGCACTTAACAGTTACCCTCATGGGCAAAACAGCCTTGACTTGTGGAAAAATTAATTTCATTTATTACCAATCAAATCAGACTAGGATAATGAGAAATAAAACCTAACCTCAAAACACCTTCTCCCCCATCTCCCTTCTTACCAGGCTCAACTTCTCTCCAGAGTTTCTCTACCACTTCCCCCTTGGCAGCACAGGAAATACAGAGAATGGGTGCTGCAGTCAGTTTATCACAGGTTGTCTCTGCCACTTGTTCCTCCTCAGGGCCTTCATTGCAGCCCATGTCATACACATGGGAAAAACAGAAAACTTTGTTGTGGGCAACAACCATACGCCTGACTAGAAAGCACAACAAATAACACATTGACTGAAGGAAGTAATCAAGATCTTAAGATCATGAAACAATTGGAACACTAAAATAAAAGTTTCATTTGGTACAGAGTCAGGAGTTGTAAAGGAAATACAAAAAATAATTAAAACATTATAGACAAGTATGTACTCTATATGCAGGCTTTAATTCTTTGAGGTCTAGCAGGTCCTGCAGCACTTACCATCATTACCAGCTACATCATGTCTCTGTAAAGGTGTATGAGAAACTTCCCTTTTCCTTCATCTACAGAGAGTTTTCAACTATTTAGCTTTCCCAACCTCAAGACTTGCAGATTATCTTGGAAATATGCCATGTTCTGATATTTGCTCTCATGTATTGTTTCTCTTCTCTCTCCAACATGCTACTGTTAGGACAGACTAACACATTTCATAAAAGAAAATGTAATACCAGGTTTGATGATTTCACTTCACAGCTAATGCCATATGAAGTATTCACAAGCCAGTACAAAACAGCTTTGCATTGCATAGATCACACATTCATGTCCTGCTTCCCTCCTCTTGCAGAGCATAGTCAACTTTCCCACATGAGGAGGACAACGGATTAAAGCCTTGTACTCCTTCAGTATGAAAATTTGTATTTGTCACCACCACTTTTTAAGCTGTCCAAACCACAGTGCTTTTTAAAAAAGTGTACCAGAAACCAGATATATTCTCCAGAGGAAAAACCCTTGGCTAAGCTGTTTCCACTACTGAGCCACTGAGATCATGCAATAATCTGCATGAAAATATCTGGCTAATGGGATTGTAGATAGGAGAATAAAGTTCTATATAAGAAAGCACAAGACAAGTTTTCAATAAACTCAAGTGTGCTAGTACAGGAAGAGTAATGTTTTCTGTTTACTTTGAGATAGGTCATTTACAGACTGAATGAGTTTTAAAACCTCATTCCTAAATGAGGGAATGGGAAGGGTTTTCCTCAGAGAAGGATGTGTATAGAAGGATGTGTATATATAAGCCTCCTACCTGATCCATTTTAATACTTAGGGGGAAAAATGTATCAGTATGTAAAGCAAGTAGATTCTATAGCAGCAGCAGTTTGGTGAAGACAGATTTTTTATCAACGCTGATGCGACACAGCAGTAGGAGATAATACCTATGGAAGTCTGTATGCTGCTAGAGTGTCTCATAAAGGGAAAAAAAAAATCCTCCAATATTTCCCTAGCTTTTTATTTTTTGAAATTAACTTGTTTAATTGTTTCCATTTTATTATTGAAGAGCAAATGGAATAGAAAAAAACCTCAGCGTCTTTATCAAGAATCTCCAGACAAGATGGTGATAATTTATTTACTATTGCAAACAAAAATATTTTCAGTGTAAACTTAGATCTTACAAAAACAGCTTTAACAAACTACTACATCAGTATTACATCAGATAGGTGTTGCATTAAAGAAAAACCTTTCAAAGGTTTTGCAAATTAAATAATGTACTCTAAATTATAATAATGTTAGGTCTCAGTTGGTCCATGTTGCTTTTTAAAGAGATACCTTTATTGTGTCATGAAATCATAACTTACATGGCTATATGAATAACTTAATCTCAATTCATTGAAGATGTTCTGTTTCATATGTCACATTTATTCTAATTCCAATAGCTGTATATATATGATTGCCATCAGTTATGAGCACAGTTTGTCACCAGAGTTCTAGTTTCATCTTTACCTAGCTCAGTTCCAAAATATTATTTGTGAGTAGAAAACCTTTGTTTTCTTTTTTGAAGTTCACTTCTTAATATTCTAAATGCTGGTGCACAGAGAATCAAAAAGTACAGTCTACAGGTCACAAGGACTGTGAGAAGCATCTGTATGCAGACATGCAAATGTAGCATTTCTGTCCATCCTTCCATGATTTTCTTATGCAACTCCATATTACATCCTAGCAATTAAGCAGTCTTTAATGAACCAAGCCTTGAGGCCCACTCCATTAGCAGCTGAATGGCAACACTTTCAAGCAGCAAAATCCTATCTTTGCACCTGGCAGATATTTTTTTTTTTTCAGGCAGGCACTCTCTGCCTCAAATGAAACAGGAAGAAGTCTTTTAGTATGCAGAGAGCATTCAAAGCCAGGTGCATTGAAAGTAATACATTATTTTCATCCATGGAACCCCAACACAGTCCTATGCCTTAGTTCATATTCTACCACTGTACACCAGCTACCTCCTCACAGAAACAGTTTTCTTTCTGCAGCCCCACTCAGCAGCAAAATCCAGAACAGGTATGTGAAGCACTATTACCCACTCCAAACCTTCCAGATGGAAGGAGCATCTATAGCAAAGGATGCACCTTAGATTGTCCTAAAATATGGTAACTACATATTTTACATTTCTGGCTTATGGATGTTGATGCATTCAACTTAGTGACTAAAGATGCTGATGCCAGAATATATTCACCATATATTCCTTGATTGTTGTTGCTAGACAGGAAAGTAAAATAGCCCCAAAGCCACTGCAGCATAGTCATGTACCCTGATACCCATTTTCAGTTACCTTGGTCTGCTTGACTGTAAATGCCTCAGCTCAGGAACTGGTTCATACTTGCTTGAATTCATCCCGCCATTTGTAGCAGCAAGATCTGCTACAGAACAAACAATAGAAAGCACCAGCTGCCTCAGACACACAACTTGAATCCATCTGGTTTTGTCTGCATTTTATTAATATCTCACTAAATTGCTATAAATTCTCCCTTACTGCTGTAAACAACTGCAAAGATATCTCATAGATGAACAAATGCTGAATTCTATAAATATGCAGCCTGAAATAACACAAAAATCAGCAGAGCACCAAGCTATAGTGTATAGAGCTCCTATGCACAGTAATCTGATTGTTCCAGATTTATTTGAAAACTATGCAATTTTCAGACACAAAAACAAGATCTAAGAGCAGAATGGAATCTAAGAGCCACCTGGTTTAGCAGAAAGTATCCCGCTTATGGAAGGGGAGGGTGGAATTCTAAGGTACCTTCCAATCCAAACCATCCTACAATTTAGTGAAAATGCAGACCACATTTTGAAACACATTTACACTAAGAAAGAATCTGGGGTCATAATAAATGAGCTAATTAAGCATGTACATTCAGCACAGTGCTATAGATAAGAAAATTACTGTGATACTTGGATGCTTAAGCCAGCAAATACTAAGATTACCAAAGAGCTGGTATTTATCTCTGTAAAGAGCATTAGGGAGATCATTACTGGAATAGTATGTCATGCTGTGCAGTACACAATTTAAAAATTACTGAGTAAAAAGTTAGAAGGGATCCAAAAATGTTTTCAAAATAACTTGTGAAAAATCTATCTGTGAAAGTCTCAATAAGCTCTAATTGGTTTATTAATTAGAAGGCTGAGATATTACTTGATCATCATCTGCAAATACATGTAAGTAAAAGATTCGTGGCTTTTGGCTCTTAATGATAATAATTTAAAAAATGTACGACGTCCAGTAACCAGAGAAAAATGAAATATAAAGTTCAGGCTTAGGTTTACATTTCAACTGAGAGACTAAGGAATCACTGGGAAAATACTAGGGCAGAGGTGTATTTAAGCATTTTTGTCTTTTTAAATCATAACTTTTTCTCAACATATGCCATATCTTATTCAGAAACAATGTGCAGTTTAAGGCCTTTCACTAAATGAGCACAAGAGTCCCCTCAATTTGCTTACTTGCTTGCTTATTTATTTATTTATGTACTTATGTATTGATTGATTGATTGATTGATTGATTGATTGATTGCAAGGGAGTCCCCAGGAAAAAACATATTTATTTTCCTATGCATTTTGCAAGTACATGTCATCAAGAACAGTGTCTGATTGTATTTCAAAGTTCTTCACAGTCTATTCAGTGTCTATCTGTCATATTCAGTACTCAAACAGAAGTTCCTAGAGATGTCTTAAGAGGCACAGAAACTGAGCATCAAGATTCACCCAAGACAACAGTAAGATGTGGAACACATTGTGTAAGGCACTCACAGGCAGAGGAAGTTTAGGCAGACTGTTTCTAATAACTCTCTTGCTTATAATGCTTTAAACAATAAATCTACTTTGACCACCCAAGTATAAAATCTTTTACTACTATGCATAGTTTGCACTTTTTCTTGTGATGTTTGCCTTGTGTAGAGCAGCAGCTGCAAACGGCCACTCTGATGCCTTCTTTCAAATTGTGCCTGTGTGTCTGAGATGCTTACAAAAAGCTTGAGAACATTTAGGCTGCTAATGCTCTGAACAACTTTCCTTTCTTGATGAGCAGTTTTGTCTTAATGTATTATACTCTCCATTTATGATTCCTCCATATTACCCATATGATTAAACCATATACCTTTAGAGGCAAGGACTGCCTTTTTGCCTTAACTCTATTACAAGCGTGAGCCAACAGAGTCCTAGGACATATGTTCACATGGCAATAAATAAGAATTTAATACATTTGATTGACAAAAGCCCTGCAGTTTACAATAATTTGATATCTTCAAGACACTGAATTGTAGCTAGAAAGTACAGTTCACTAGTTTATATCCATTGCTGCTGTTCTCAACTAGAAAGTGTCCTTTCACTCATGGTGCAGGTGAGTGTTTCAGGACTGAAAAATCTCACTTCAGTTCTTGAAAGTGAGTTCAGCTAATGGTATCTACATCAGATTACTTCAGAAATTACTTTTCCCCATATTTAATTATTGTATAATATTCTCACATAATGATGTTTTCAGCAAGTCAAGGAGTCTTTTCCTACAAGGAATATTATCCACTAAGTATCACAGTTAACAACTTAGAGAAAATTGACATGATTTCTACTATTGCTCTTCACTTTATATCCAGTGTGACACTATGCACACTCTGTATAGCTATGTTACTGCCCATATACTACACCTAGTGGTCCTTGATATCTTTCTTTTACCCTCAGATAGAATTCCTCACTTTCTTCAGACAATTCTCCCACTCTCACAAGGAACTTAGCTACAAATGCTAGAACAAATAGCAACACACCAGTGCTTTAACACTTGGTTTAACCAGACTTGATATTGACTAGCACCTTTTTAAAACTAGTCCACATAGGAGAGGGTCATTAACCAAAAATGGTTAAAAAAGTGATTCAACATCAGTCTTGTTTAGCAAAAACAGCAGGAACTTTAAACTCCCTGTTTATTTGTACGTGGAGCATTCAGCAAGATAGAGCTATTTCAATGAAGGAAGATTCTTTTCAGATGAATTGAAAGGGAACAGAAGCTTTCAAGGGGAAACAACACTCTACTCCTCATTCTGCAGCAAATAGCAGTGAATCTGGTTTGAATAACTTGCTAGTGCTACAAAAGTACAACACACATAGTAAAAGATGAACTTATTTATTCACAGTCATCTAGGAAGACTAGTCAAAAAGCAATCTTTCTGCATTCAGTTAAAATAAACAAAGACAAAATTATTCATCTTATTGAATATTTCAAATAAATACTGAATTTATAAATAAAATTTTATCTCAGGAGGTCTTCATCTTCTTAATTCAGTTCTGGTACAAGTTTTAGGGTCAAACTTTGAGACACAAGACTGTCCAGACCTTAAGCTTATGTCCAGAGGGATAATTTCTGACATCAAATGTGTCTGACATCACATGTGTCTTTACACATCTTGTCCTGGTATATTAAAAGTCAAAATCCTGTTATTTATACCCACATTGATTGTGTTTATCAGTGGATAGCAGCACAAAGTCAAGACCTGATTTTAAAACTTGTTCTAGAACTACTTTATATAATTTGTTCTGTGAAAAGAGAAAAAGGGATAAACATACAAAACACATTTCTGCTACTTAGCACAGTCTAGATGGAAACACTTTCATGTATTATTCATGAAACCTCCAATATTAGGTTAAAGCACTTCTATTTAATGGGTTTCAGTGCTATAAATCCTTCAGAATAATAGTTAGAAATGAAATAATCTTGCATTACTTGTAACTACAGTGCAGATATGTGTTTTGGTTAATGCAGTCATAAAGGAACTTTTCTGATCTACAAATGTACCTTATTAAAATTCAAATTATTGCCATAGGTGGATGTGCTATGAAAGTTTGTTATGCCCAGACCATCCTAAGGACAGTGCAAATTAGAATGAATGAAGAAGCATGGCTCATTGCAAGCTGCATCTCTATTTTTTCTTCCTGCTAATTCTGAAATTAAGCATATTCTAGGCTATCTGCTGGAGTATCTATTCTTCCTATTTGAGAAATCCATTTCCCATACAATCTTGTAAATCTATGATTCTGTCTCTTCAAGCAAATTATTTTTAATTTTAATTACAGTTATAAATCAGGTGGAAATATATTTGAATCAGAAATGTAAGTCTCTGTTTTCTTCAACAGTCCAAAAAAATGCAGTGGTTTTTTCCAGGATGAATGAGTCTCTCTTCTCACATTTTGTAAAAACCTAAATATTAACAATGAGAAGAAAATCACAGAATTGATTAGTAAGATGTGGCATTTTCTTTTTTTTTTTTCCAAGCATCTTAAAAGTAGGACCTTTCAGTCAGCTCTGAGACTCATGTTCAAACACACACCTGCTCCTTTTGATGGGATTTGAACATTTATAACCCAGGAGAGCAACTTTGCCAACAGCTTTCAGTATATTTCTCAGTAAAATTTTCTCTAGTCCTCTTCTTGACATCAATACTTTTTACAGGAAAGTGTGATACATATTGCATTAAAAAAGATTGCATTAGAAAAGGAGCAGGAAATATTTCACACCTGATAGAAAAAGTCCCAGGGTTTGTTTTGATTTTTTTTCTTTTTTTTTTTTTTTACTGCAAAATCCAGTTTTCAGTCAGTGCCTCAACTACAATACATTTTATGCAAGCGGAATCACAGGACAAACCACTAGAGATGTCATGCTTGCAATTTGTCTGTGGAAATTTTGGTCAAAAAATAGGCTAGAGAAGAAGATTTGGTTAAAAGTGCTGGAAAGCACTGCTTGTTTCTCATTTATCTGAAGTATTTCTTCCTTTATATAATCAGAAAAATTCATCTCAAAACTCACAATCAGTTTTGCATTAAAATAATTTTAGTATCTTAAATAAATAACCTTAAACTATTCATATCATGGATCAAAAGGCTGCCCAGATATTTCTGGAAAAGTCTTGTTATTTTGACAGTTGGAGCAAAACACTTTCAAAGCTGGATTTTAAGAAACATATGTTTCACTGTCTTCAAATGGCAAGTTGGCTCAGTACTGGCTCAGACATCTGAAAATATTACTGGTTTTTAGGGAAAGTTTGCACTTGAAAAACTTGTAACGGTTTGCAGATGTCTGTCATATTCTGCTATAATTTTTCCACTTCTTGCTTGTTTTTCCCAGTAGACCCATATTAAACAAAACAAAACCAAACAAGAAAAATTCTCACATCTTGATCAATACACCATACCAGTAAAAGATTGCAGTGCACCTCCAGATTAATTGTATAACCAACAGAGGCTGCCAAAAATAATAACTTCTGTTTTTCTGTTGAAGTGTTGAAAGCGCTGCTATATTGATGAGCATGAATTAGCAGACAATATTTTAACTATCCAAGTGAACCCTAATTCAATCACATGACAAACTTCAGATGTCAAAGTATTTTCAACTGTCAAAGGAGGCCTGTGAAGGCAGAACAACCTAAGGTAGCGAAATCCCTGAAATGGCTCTAAGCAAAATAGTGCTAGTCAGCCACAGTCACACAGTTTCAGCTGGTGGTCCCAAAGGAGTACAGTTTTATCCCAGTGACATTGGATTAAATTAGTTAACTGTGTTTCATAAGCAAATAAAAGATGCTTTGCTCACTTCTGCAACATTGCCTCCAGCTCCAGTTTAGTAGGAAGGAGTCAAGTGAGCACTCATTCAGTGTTGTCTCTGCTGTGCTACTCTACATGACATGGGCATGCTCTGAAATGCTGAGGGACGCAGCTTCCATCAACCTTCAGTGGAGTTGCCATAGCCCACCCTTGGGTTTTAGGTGGGTGTGACTTAGAAGTAAGTATTTTGGCATTGGTACCATTTTAGTTGGAACACGTGGTATATACACACCATTTTAAACTTCAGTTCCCAAAGAACTGAAGCAAGTATCAGAGAAGGAAAACAAACATAAGCAGTACCTGTTGAAATTATTTTAGGGAATCATTCAAGAGTGCCCAAAAAGCACAGCAACTCACCAAAAATCTTATTATTTCATCATTGTTTATGATATCTTCAGCTCTTCAAGATCTCCATGTGTACAGATATAAAAAGACATTTCTGAATCTAAGAGGATTTTCTTTTCAAGGTTGAATGCAACCCAATCTCCTTATTTCTTCCCTTTCTACACACAAGGGATGTCACCTTAAGGAAAGAAAGCAAGTTACATAAGGAAGAAGAAAGGAATCAGAGATACCCGTGTTACTTGTAAGCCTCTGATCTATTTTGGCAAAGACAAATATTCTGGTTTGTCTGTCTGTGTTGCCAGGGCCCATTATGGAAGAGAGAGGGTGTGGAGAAAAAGGGAGGAGTAGCTCCTACAGGACTGCTTCTCACATCACATATATCTGGAAAGATAGGAATACATCAGAATGAGTGCAGAGAAAGAAACCAAGAGCTGGGGCAAATTATAATCCTCACTGAATTAAGAAGTCAAAGGACACCATATTAATTACAAGCAGGTTCACATCTTCTTGAAGCAAACTAAATAAATACATGTCTCAAACTACAGCTAGACTGAAAAATTACAAATTAATGATACACAAAAGAATCTGTGTTAAAAGAGCATTATTATAGTTGCCATTCAAATGCTGGAATTCAGACTTAGGAAATGACAGAACTGTCTGTACATACATCATCATTTCTCATCTTCTCCAGAAATATTGTCCTAGTTCAGCAGGTGGGACCAGTTATCACTGTGTGGGAGCGATCCAAGCTATGTATTCTACCCCTTCTATGCATTTCCCAAGAACAATGGACCATTTGCAGCAGCTGCCCAGGGAGTTATTAGCACCTTCATACCCAGCCTAAGGGGGTGTGGCTGCTAATGGGCCATCAACAGTTCAACAATACCCCATGACTCACAGAATTAATCACCCATTGTGTGAGTCCCCACCCTGGGGGAAGGACTGGGTGCTCCCTGAGGGTACATAAATGGGGGGGTAAGGAGACCTCAGGGACCACTCGTCAGATCCAGAGGAACAGCAGGACCTCAAAAGGAGGAGACCATCACTTTCAACCAGCTTGTGGCCACCACTCTCAACCAGACTGGGACCGTCATTTGCACCAACAGGTTTTTCGCTTCTTTCTATTTTGGGACTTGGGGGAACCACATGGGGTTTGTACCCCAGGGTGCTGGGTCATACTGGGTTTTGTGGATTAAAACCAATTTCTCTTTGTGCTATTGTATTTATTGTAATATTCTTATTAAAATTGTAACTCTGACTTATAATCTCTTTTGTGTAGAGTTCATTTCTCTTGCTGGTTTACCTCTAAACCAGCACAAATATATAAACTATCACAACATTTTGTTGCATAATCATACTTTAAGTGTAGACCTACCAAATCTCACAGACTAATAGGTAGGCAACAGGCTCACATCCCATTTTCTCCCACTTCAGCTCTGTACCTCCCAGTACAACCTGGGACCTTTCTCTTGTTCTGAGACTTCGCATCAGGTTTCCCCAAGTGCATAGATCTGAGTCAGTCTATGTGCTGCCCACAGAGGAGGCACTGTCAGAGGAGTAGTACCTGGTAGGTAATGTGGTACCTGCTGATTCACCACTTGCCCCACTTCATGTCATAGTGTTCAGATTTACCAGATTGAGTATACCTAGAGAGAAAAAAATCGAGGTGTGCATCATTCCTTCAAATGCAGAACCTGTTTGATTTGATGTGCAGCATGAACTATGCTCAGCTAATGGGCTTGCCTGTTTTCTACACACTCTTCAAACCTTTTAACACAGGCAGTATGATTAACTCACAATTCTTTCTTAAGAAGCCCTCATTAGAATTTCTGAAGATTTCATGGGCCATCTTCCCAAAACACATCTGCGAAAATGGTCAGTGGCATTAACTTTGGATGGCTGAATCTGAAGCAGAGGTAGTCATAGGTTTTCTCACACCATTCCCAGACCTGCCTCACTCAAGAGATCCCTAACTAGTTACCTTGTTCTGTAAATAGGCTACTGAAATAATTTGCCAGCCCAGTTCACTCTTTAACACTTTGCTTCTAATTCCCGTTCTCATAATTCTGCTTTTGAATACCTGACTCCCAGTTTTCCAATTTATTCCCCCTTCTCCCATTTTAACAGCAGGGTTTCTGTCATTCCTCACCAAACTATCACAACAAAATACAATGTTTTGTTTTCCTGTCCTAATTCATTACCAATTTCTTTCACTAGTTTCTTCTCCAGTTTTTTGACTCTCATCCAGTCTCTGTCTCACCACACTTTAAATTTATTCCATTTTCCCCTTCTGCTTTCAGTCCACTTCCCACAGCAAGAACAGATTACTTGCTCTCCTTCAAGAGACCAGACTCAACAGAAATTCATTAAGGGAAAGTTTCTGAAGCTTCTGTAGCCCTGACCTGGAGCACACTCAAGTAATTTGTAGTTATTCAGCATGGTTATTTCTGAGCTACGTGGACCACGTTCAGTAGTTCTATAGGGATTATATGGGTGCAATTTGACCATCATTTTGGGATCTGTCTAAGGACAGTTTGAAGACAAATGGTGTTTGGATATTTACCTACTGAAATTAAAAAATTATCTACTAAATATTCACCAATTTCAGTCTTCACAGAGATTGGAAAAGGTTCCTCATGAAAACAAACAAAAAAAACAAATTCCCAACCAAAAATAAAAGTCACCTTTTCTCTAAAAATCTGTGAAAACTAGAAAACTTTGAAGATATAGTCTCAGAACATTACAACACAGGCAAATCAAAATGTTTTTCCTCTGATTGCATAACACTGTGTGAGGAGCAGAGAGAGGATGGTAACAGGAAGGGACTAGAAAAAAAATTACTGTGTCACTGGGTGAAATTTTCCAAAAAATTAAAACAAAGTGAAAATTTGAAAAGCTACATACCCATTAAGGTATGCTGCTCAGAGCAGTTTCCAATTGCCACTTATTGAAAGGAAATGCTGGAAAAGGTTTTATATTTCTGAAGTTTTCTTTCAACATATATTCTCTCATTAACATAACCCTTTTTAGAAGTCCTACACCTACACACCCTTAAAACTACACTTATGGGCATTCACATCATCAGTAGCCTAAAAATCCCTTTTACATCAGCAACATATAAAGAGAAGCAGTAACTGCTTAACTGCAGCTAAATTTATCAAACTGAGTATTTCGCCTCTAGCCATTTCAGTTACTACAAGCCACTCAAAGATAGTACAGATATTAAAAAATCTGAGGACTGTTGAGGCTACATTTCCATTACCAAGAGGTGAGGTGCCAATAGAAACATATCTATAGGTGAAACAATGAGTTATGGGGACCTGCTATTGGTAATAGTAGACAAATAGACATTCTGAGTGTTTTACCATGGACTAGTCCTACTCCTGTCCCACAGACAGCCAGTTAGCAGCTGGACTAGAGTAGGTGAGTTCCTGAAGTGTGCCTTCTGACTTAATTCGATCGAAAGATACTTAATTCATTTCTGGTTTCTTCAACTGAGATACTTCAAAAGAGCACTCCTGACCCAAACCAGGACTAATGTAGGCACACCTTGACAATGAGATTTATAAAGTTACTGTACAAACAAGACTGGCCCTATTGAAGTAAGTGTTGCAAAGGGAAGTAAGCAAGATCCAAATCTGGACCCTGTAACAATATTACCGAGCTTTAAAACTGACTTACAAATGCTTGCATAAAGGTTTATATTGGTCTACAAGGGAAAGAGAGGAAAGCAGACAGCTTAAGGCCTCAGCGGGTGAATTACAGATGATGCTCATCAACAAAGAATTGCCAGGAACTGTTATATTAGCTGTATAAGCTAGGTAGCCTGTAAATTCATTACTGCCTTAGCTAGACAAAGGGACTACAGGAAGAGAAAACCTCCTTCACTTTTTGTTGGAGTCATGCAGGGCTGGATGCAGAGAATCTGGGTGGACTGTGCGGCATGAGGAATTTACAAACTCTTACAGGGTAGCCAGAAGTTACTAATTTCTAGATTCCCAGAAGTCCCTATTATCACTGAATTCTAAAAATTTAAGAGGAAGCTGGGATGTAAACCTATGTATTGTTCTAGTTAAAATGCCTACAGGAGAAGTAACTCTGATCTAAATGAGGCACACGAATTAGTTCCTCTGATGACCAAGGGAGATGCTCTGCTTATTTATCCAGTGTGGGTAAAGGGACCTGTGTGTGCAGGAAGGGGTTTGGGGAGTTGTTTGTTTGATTTAATGAGGGTAATTTCTTTATTGAATTTTCAAGCATACATGAAATTCCAAGCAGACAATTATTTCTATGCAGAACCTCATGGAAGTATATCCTTACAGGCCTTAACAAAGAAAAGCACACTATATGGTTTCAGGTATTTCATCCTTTTGTTTTTCCATAGAATTAAATATAATAAATAAAAAATCTCATAGCAAAACCTGCAACTTACAAAAACAGTATTCAGAAAAATATATATCTATTAAAAAAAAGAAAAAAAGAAAAGATTCAGTTCAGGCTCTTTCTCCATGACCAGGTTTTCCATCTTCCAGACTCGGTCAGATAAGGTCAGTCTAGCAAAAAAGAAAAAATCAATGATTCATCCAGGCTACATTTTATTTCTTTGACACATTTTTGTCTCTCCCACAAAGGTTTGAAAACATTGAAAGGTGGGCCTATGTGAACCTCATGAAGATCAACAAGGCCACGTGTAAGGTCCTGCCCTTGGATCAGGGCAATCTTAAGCACAAATACAAACTGGGGGGAGAATTATTTGAGAGTAGCCCTGAGGAGAACGACTTGATGATGTTGATGGATGAGAATCTCAACATGACTTGGCAGTGTGTATTTGCAGCCAAAAAAGCCAACCATATGCTGGGCTGCATCACAAGAAGTGTGAACAGCAGGTTGAGGGAGATAATCCTGCCTCTTTACTCCACCCTTATGAGATCCCACATGTAGTCCTGCATCCAGCTAGGGAGCCCCCCAGATGTCAGATCATTTCTCTGGTCCTCTCCTAAATATTCCCCAGCTTTTCAACTCATTTTTAGATGTGAGCTCCAAAGATAGACTTTAAACTAGAAGTTTAAAATACAGGTTTAAGAAACATTGAATACAGGCAAAATGTTTGGTGAAAGCTGATTACCTAAGTTGTCAAAGTAGAAAAGAAAATCTGTCACCACTAAAGTCAACCTGTTTATGAAAGTCAGCCAAAGCCCAAGTGAAACAGAATAGTAAAAACTGTATGGTTTAAAAGCTCTCTGACAAAGGGATCCCAAAGCACCTGCCATGGTTCTAGATCATTATGACTAATCTGAAGAATTCTACAAGCAAAAGGAGATATTTAACATTTAGGCATCTTATGGATATCTTTCGTGTACATTGCTAATGGGCTGAGGCTGTTTAACCCTCCTGAAACTGGTCAATAAGGCACACTCCTATGTGGAAACACAAATGACTGGAATCTATTATGAACTTTGTCATCAAAGTTACCAAACCCATTCTTTCTGTCCTCATTTTAGTCAAAATTGTTTTCTTTTGTCTTTAGAACAACCTTTCCCTCAAAAAAAGCTACACAAAATAATGGAATTCTTTTATTTGAAAGGCAACATTTCTTGTTTCTCTTCAAAATCTCATTAACTTATCCTTTTCAGGGGAGGAGAACTTGTAAGCATCTTAAATCTATTACAAGAGCTGTATGGTGTATGAACTAGACAAGAAAACTTTTATGCAACACAACACAAACTTGCATTACATGAACACAATCTAAGTAATTGTAAGATAGTCAAAAAGTGAAGAAAACATCATCCAATACAGGAAAAATATTTTAAAAAAAAGGATAACAGCATTGTACAAATGAAGGCTTCTACCTAAGAACTTAGGCAATAAGCTCAATAGAGTTAACAATGTCTGTTAAATTAGTCTGCTGGATTTCAGTCTTATCTCATGGGGGGGATCCCACAGCTCCACTTTTCATTCCATTTTGCTGTCATCATCATGGCCAGGCTTTGCGAACGAAAATTTGGGAAGGGCTCTCCCCACGTGGGTGTGCCCTTCAAGCCTGTGCAGTGGATTTTTTAGGTGAGGCACAGTGTGCGCAGAACTGGCCCCACCCTTTAACTCCTGAGGTTCATCTGCCACAGCTGAGAGGGCTTGGACGATGACAGTGAAGTCCTCAGGACTAGAACCTACAGACCTCGGTATTCCCAGGAGGTTTCCCATCCAAGTACTAATTGGGGCTGACCCTGCTCAGCTTCTGAGACCTGAAGGGGTCAGACGTCAGGGAGGCAGGGCCGTAACCTCCATATGAATCACAGAATGTGCTGAGTTGGAAGGGAACCGCAAGGATCACCAAGTCCAACCCTTAGCCTTGCACAGGACAGCCCAAAGAGTCACACCATGTGCCTGAAAGTATTATCCAAATGCTTCTTGAATGCTGTCAGGCTTGGTTCTCTGGCCACTTCCCTGGGGAGCCTGTTCCAGTGCCCAATCACCCTCTGGGTGATGAATATTTTTCTAATATCCAGCCTATAACCCTCCCCTGACACAACTTCAGGCCATTCCCTTGGGTCCTGCAACTGGTCACCACAGACAAGAGATCAGTGCCTGCCCCTCCTCTTCCCTTCACAAGGAAGTTGTAATTGTAATGAGGTCTCCCCTCAGTCTCCTCGTGGCTGCCAGGGCACTGCTGACTCATATCCAACTTGCCATTGACCAGGACCCCCAGGTCCCTTTCCCAGCCCTGCTTTCCAGAATCTCATTTCCCAGTCTGTATGTATTTTCAGGATTTCACCATTCCAGATGCAGAATCTGGCACTTCTCCTTGTTGAACTTCATATGATGGGTGATTGCCCAGTCTTCTAATTTGTCAAGGTCTCTCTGCAGGACCTCCCTGCCTTCCAGGGAGTCAACAGCTCCTCCCAGTTTTGTGTCATCTACAAACTTGCTTAGTATCCCTTCCAGTCCTGTGTCCAAGTCATTTACAAAGATGATGAAGAGCACAGAGGCTAAGATGGAGCCCTGAGAAATCCCACCAGTGACAAGTCACCAGTCTGATGTTACCCCATTCACTACTACCCTCTGTGCTCGACTCGTGAGCAATTGCTCACCTCCCACATGATGTGTTACATTCTCCACTTCTTTCCAAACCCCACCTTCTTCTAACCCTGTTGGCTGACAGCCAACCTTTTCTCCCTCTCCCCTCCATAGGGGCTCAGCCATGTGGGGCCAAGATAGGGACGTACAATTGTAAAATCAGTAGTGCCCTTAAATTGCTTATGGTTTCTGCTTCATTTGCAGAAGAGGTCACCCACTTGCTACAAACCCTCAGCAGGACCTTGAACCACTGAATCAACTGTTTGCAGTCAGCAGAGAGTGCTGCTGCGGTGCTTCAAGACATACCAGCAAGGAGTAGTGACCTGCCCTGTATGGTGTGAAGGGGAATTAAAACCACCTTTTTTTTTGTCAAGACTGCCTTAGCCCAGATCACTGCAGCACAGCTGGCAAAGCAATGGGGACTGAGTTATGGCACAAGAATGGGATTGAAGCAGGACAAAAAGCAAGAACAAAGCTGCCTCAGCTGGTTTTGCTGCCAGACACAAAAGGAAATACCTGTCTAGCCTGCCTACATTGTTCTGCAGAATGTGACAGGCACCTCAGGGATGGGGCAGGGACAGGAGAGGTTCACATCTTGTGCAGGTCTCAGTCGCCCTACATCCACACCTGCCTGCTTAGCTTTGTGAAGGGCATTCACAGGAAGGACATCTGGCTCTCAGGGCAGCTGTGTCCCTTCTGTTCCAAGGAAAAGGTCTCACAGACTCATATGCATTTTGAAATGTATGGAAAAGCCTGTCCTGAGGCCTACCAGTTTCTGACACTATGCAGTCTTGCCTTTTTACATATCCAAAGTCCTGTCAGAAAGATTTGTTTTAGCAGTTGTTCTGTGAGGAAGAACATTAAAGCCACATTTGAAGCAGTCTTCGTTCTTTTATCTTTATCACAAGTACACTGACATGAAATTAATCTTGTCTGAGAGTTTAAAGGGCTTAATTCCATATTCTTTTGTGACTGTTAAAAGAAAGAAGCACGAAGCAAATATAACTATAATGTGAAGTTCAATTATTTCAATTACCACCTCCTGCCTAAATGAAGTCTGTTCCTTCAAAGACATCTGCAATTTTACCCTCATTTTCTCTTAAAATAGCATTAATTATAACAGTTTCACCAGAAATTATAAAATAATACATGAAGAAATTGAATAATTACTTATATACGTTTAAAAGTTGCATACAAGTTTAATTTATAAATTAGTTATTTACCTTATATAATTAATCATGCAGCCAAATAACTCTTAACAAGTATCTCATGAGTGTAACATGAAATTTTGTTCCCTTTTTTCACACATAGTGTAAAAGTCATATTAATATGGGATCTGATTCTGGAGACCAATTCACAAAACATAAAAAACAAATAAGTGGTTAATACTTACAGAAAGGACAGTAAAGTGACATCATTTACAGTGGAAATTATCATACGATCGCTTTGGTACTTTTTCTGGAATGAGGATGATAGATGTTGGTGGGACTGTTTCTCTGTGTGGGATTTTCCTAGAGTGTGGATCAATGAAATGAAAGAACAAAGAGTAAACAAAAAAGACAAAAACTGGATGAGAAGATAAGGCAATGAAAGATTGCTACACAGTAAAAAAAAACAATGAAGTGACTGTGAAGCTGGCAACGGTGCTCCACAGAGCATCCCAAGACATCTACTGCAAAAAGCCTGTAAGGAAAAACACGGATAATGGCCCACAAAGGAAGGAAGGCAGATCTTCACTGTATTTTCTGTAGGAAAACAGTATTTAACAGTCTTTGTCAGTAAGAATTTTATATCAGTTATGCCAAATGTTAGTGAATACCTTACAGTGAAGAAAATACTTCCATGTAGCAGGTATAGAGAAGTGAAGTGAGGGTTAGTGTTCTACTTACAGACTACCTTGTTGTATGGTTGTTACTATATATAGACAGAAGATAAACTGACACAAGGGAGTAATTTCTGAGAGATCCATTTAAAATTATAATCACGTTTTGTGGATAATCCTAGAAATTTTTTTCTGCTCCCAGAAAAAGCAGGAACTATAATTTTGAATTGAATAAGCAATAAAGTAATTTAATTTCTATTTCGAATGCCAAATGCCATTCTACCTTACCTATGGAAATCACCCTCTATGTATCTAGAGAGAAATGGAATGGAAAATGTATAAACTCAGCATGAACAATCTGAATATCAACAGTTTTATTCCCAGATTTCAGTCAGAAAAACTACAGTGGGCATTGATAACAAAACAATGCAAGGAACTTTTAATTTCTCCACTGTTTTTACTGAGCTCCACAGCACAGATTGATTCTGGGATCAAAGACACCCCAACTTGTTTTCAGAGCACTTCTCTGCAACATAGTGGTCTCCCGAGCCACATGCAGAGCTAGGTACTCACTGACCCTGCATTATTACCTTGCAAGACTGACTCAGGAAGACAGGGAAGAATATACTTAAAGTTTTTTTGCAAAACAATATTAACTGTCCTATTTAGATCTAAGGACGGAGTTTGTCCTGATTCTGCCGTGGATGTGACCAGGTTTAAGAGGATTAATGTTGGACCAGACACTGGAATTCTCTGCACAACATTGAAAAACCTGTTGTGCTAATATAGTATTAAACATAATGGCACCATTCATCAAATAGTATTGAATCAGATCCCAGAAAACTGCTTATATCTAAATCAAAATTACATAGTGATTTTATTCTTCATCTGAAAAAAAAAAATTAAAAAAAAATTTTCTGCAGCCACAGTCTCTATGTTTAGTTACAACTCAGTAACTTTCTATAGGATGCATGTAAGCAGGGACTGAACTTCAAAGAGTAACCTTGAGTACTTTCAGCAACATCATAAATAAATTGTACACACATAACAAACCTGACTTAAAGCACCCAGCAGCTCTTCCCTGTTGTTTCAAGAGGCTAACTAGTAAAAGAAGTAGAAAAGCTTAGCTTTGTCCAGAAGTAAATCTTATAAACAATAGCTCGCACTATCTGACCTCTGATCCATCAATGCCTCTCTATCTGTCTCTTCATTTGTTGTTCCTTGGTGGTGCTTCTTAGCCATACGTACCACAGTTGCTAAAATTCTGCAAAGGTGGCATGATAAAAATACCTACACAAACAGCTAGGGTATATTTAAACCCAAAATTTTTAAAAAATATAATTTTTTTATCGATAAGACATTATTCCCCTGCTTAATCAGACATTGATGAAATATACAATTATTCCAGAAAAAAAAAAGAACAATTTATGCAAGAATATGTCATATTTTTCCATTAATATTTTTTTACACATAGAAGATAAAAATGTGGGGGAAAAAAATCTTAAATTCTTATCCCAAATCACCTTCACTCATTCTCCATGATAATATGAATAGTTCTCTGAATACCCTCAGTCACAGAATATAATTTAAATAGTTTTTATATTAAAAAGGAACTTTCACAAATGGGAATAAAAGTTGTAGAAATTTGAGATAGTTTCATTTTTTATTTTATTTGAAAGTTGCAAAAGGTATGGCATATTCTTTTATTAGTTGACAGCCTTTAAAATTGCACTTACAAGCTCTACCAGTGATATCAAAGTAAATGTCATGCAGAAATTTTCTTTTCCTACATTGTCCCCATTAAATAACATTAATTTCAGGCATGATTCTAATCCATTTTAAGTAACACCTCTGAAGTCTTGAACAGAAATAATGTGGCCCCAGTTCTGCTGACTTTTTGCCTGAATCACCAGTTCTGCTGTCACTGGAAACAGTCATCTGGAATTTGCTGGCCAGTGAGGATGGACAGAGGTCTTCCTTTATTGTAGCAGCACCATCTATGTGACAATGAGTACAATGGGTCCCAGGATAAGAGAGAGTGGAATTTGAAGTGGTTTCCCTGGAAAATGATCTTGTTGCCTCATTCAGAGGTGAGAGTAAATAGGAACCAGTGCCAGAGGAAGGAAAGAGAGAAGATAGGCTGCCTGAAAAGACCAGCTTTCATAAAGATATCTGCTTTGTCATTTTTAACCCATGATCCAGTGGTGAATTCCCTGATAGATTGATTTAAAAATGATCACAGAATCAGAGATTCAGAGAATCATGGAATGGTTTATCTTGGAAGAGACCTTAAAGATCATCTAGTTCCAACCCATCTGCCATGGACAGGGACACCTTTCACCAGACCAGGTTGCTCAAAGCCCCATCCAACCTAGCCTTGAATACTTCCAGGGATGGGGCATCCACAACTTCTCTGGGCATCCTGTTCCAGTAGCAGAGAATTTCTTCTTAATATCTTATATAAACCTGCCCTCTTTCACAGACTCAGTTTTAATCCATTCCTCCTTGTCTTACCATTACATACCCTTGTAAATAGTCTCTCTCCATCTTTCTTGTAACCTCTCTTCAGGTACTGGAAGGATGCAATTAGGTCACCCAGAAGCCTTCTTGTCTCAGCTACCAACTTGAGCAGCAGCACAACATATACAGAGTATTCACCTTTCGCACAAATGACATGATGAGATGGGAAGGCACAGGAATGGATGCCAACATGGGGCTGACTGTTAACATCTTATTTCAAAAGCATATTTCTCCAGGGGCACACCAGCTTGGTTAAACTCCATCACACACCAACAGACTTGAAGCAGAGACACTCCCCATAGGTATTCTTGGAGATTACTATTAACAAAAGGAGTGACAGACAAACTGTCCCAGTATTCCTGAGAAGACTTGGCATGGCCTGAGGTGTATTCCAGAAGGCAAGCTAAGAGGACTGAATGCCCACTTAAAGTGTGCACAGAATCTGACAGACTTTAAGGGAGAAGCAGGAGCTGGAAATATATGGCAATTATCAGGGGGCTCCTAACTTGCTAGATGGGACATCTGAGGCACTTAACAGGTACCTATGGATCATGTAAGAAGAAAGTTGACCTAAGATCAGGGCATGATTCATGGCAGAGGGAGGATAAGAGTACAAGCAACGTTTTTTGCCTTCCTCTCCACTGTGTCAACCATGGTACCTTGATGATATTATCAAGAGTCTCATGTCAAGTTGTCTGAAGAAGTCCAACCATTAGGCAGGTCTGTAAAAGGGTAGGCACAACATCTGTGCTGTGAGAGAGTATTGACATAGAGCATGGTTATAATATTTGTTCAAGAAGCACAGTGGTGATGTTGGCTGTTAACCAGTATTCCCACTCACTCCTTAGGTTTCAAAGACAATGAGACATGAGGTTCAGAGGCAAGGAACTCAAACCCAGTAATTTTATATGCAGTTTTTATATATTTTATATGCAATATTTGCATTCATCTAGCTCAATTTGTGGCTTTTTGAGACTGGTCTAAAATAACCCTGATTTCTTAATTGCTAGCTACCTGCTGATGCTGCTGGGCTCAAAACTTAGCTTAGGCACTGCAATATTTAAGAGTACCTTCAGTAGGCAGAAGGGATGTTAGGCATAGCCCTTTTTTTTCCTCAGTACTTTATCAACAAAATATCAGCACTAGTATTAATTCCAGAGGTGATCATTAGTTGAGGAACAACCAGATGCTATGAAAATGAGGCCAAAATAACACTTTCAATAAATATGTATATCTTTTGACAGGTACATACATATGTTTAATTTACCTGGCCTCATCTTTACTATTTTATAATCCTAGGTGATTCAAATGGGATTTGGATCCAGGTATCCAGGTCCTTGCAAATATAGGTAATGATACTTTTCCTGTTGACCTTTGAGATGTTGGCATTTTTTAAAGATGCAATTGACCCTCAGAGAAGCATCTCTTATGATACCAATATAAAGCAAGTAGATTTGTCTTCATGCTTAATTTCTGTCCTAGGAAAAGATGCTTTAATGCCTTTAATATCTAGGAAACAAATCTAGGAAAACATGGAATTTTTAATAATTTTTACTGAATTCATTCTGCAACCTAATAGCAGATGCCTCAGGAATGGTCCATCATGACACACTACAGGAAAGAGCCTCACTTCAGTCAAGAAGCATTTCAGTTGCTTTACTAAGATCTTTCAGCAGACAGCAAAATCTTCTTTGAGAAAGGAAAAATAAATATAAATAATATGCATACATGTGTATTATGTACATGTATCATTACATAAATGTAAATAATATGCATAAACTAACTGCCTTTTAGCATGACTTCATGCCTTCTAGCCTAGTTCAGAACAGGAAGAATAAAACCTAAGAAGAAGTCACAGAGTCAGACATGTCTTCCAGATGAACTACAGAAGAGTCTCTGTATGTCTCTCTATTGCTTTGTAAATTAAAATGGGAAGCTAAATAACAACAACTTTCTTGCAACTGTATTTTCTGTACCATCACCTTTTTCTGTATTTCTCTCAGTAGGAAAAAACCCCTCAAAAACTGCAGTGTTTTTCACTTACGCCTTTTATATAACCATCCAGTTTCACATATTTTTCCAGTGTCTTTTTGTCTTTGCTATTGAAGGTTTTCAGCATCTCCAAGGCAAAAGAAACCTAGACTAAATTATAATGAAAGGACAATACCGAACTACTGCTGGTGAGCAGATTAGAAAAAGAAAAAAAACAGGAATATGTTAAAAATAGGTATTTTCTGGTTCCATATGAAATTTCAGAGCTAAATCCAATTGTAGATACACTTCTGCAGAGTATAAGAAAATAGTGTTAATATTCTATACTATAACTATTTATAGTTATTGTGTCTTTCTGCCCATATTTAATTTCAGCTCTGCTTTGTGTTTACCTCAGTGAAGTCTTTAAAAAAAACCAGCTGTATGGAGAGATCTTGCCAGCCAGCAAAGCCATACAGAATTTTGTTTAGGCAAAAACCACGTTTGAATATAGAGTTAAGCAAAAGGCTCTGTAGCCCAACATAGTCTGTGTGCCCACAGGACAGTGACTACAAATTGATCTTTCCCCTGTTGAATTCCTCAGCTTCCTGAAAAGAGCATGTTGGGGGACTTCTTCAACCAGAAGCTGCAGACCTATTATCAGATTTAACAGTTACTTCATAAATTCTTAACTGTTATTAAAAACTGTATAGTATTAGGTCTGCACAGTATCCCAATGCAGCAAATACAAAGTTTAATTACGTTTGCTTGGCAGTTCTTCTTTCTATTTATTTTGAGCATGATGTCTGATGGTTTCACTGGCTATCCCTTCCTGTTTATGTGAAAGAGATTGTATTTCAAAGTATTATTTTTGCAAGTTGTGAGATCATAATATTATGGTGTATTCTCATATAGCAACAACCCTGTGCCTCTGACCATTTCATTGTCTCTCACGGTCTCTTTTGTTCTATGTCTGAAGTGAGCAGAGCTTCATTCAGCACATGCAGATGGAGTACACCCTGTTACAGGCAGCCAAAGGCAGCAAAATTGTGGTTTTAGCCACTCTACTAAGCAACAACATCCATAATTCTAGCTGTCACCACAGCTGGGCTTAAGTACAAATTTCACACATAAAGTGCATAAATAATGGATTTTAAGAGAGAAATGAACTGCATAATCAAATAATAGACACTAAAATTCAGTTTCCTACCTACATCTAATTTATAGAATTATGATTTTCAGAGTTCTTGTTTTAACTACTAATTTCAGAATATTCAAAAATTCCAGGGTTTGTGTTTGCTTATTTTTCAGTAAGCATCTTTTTCTAATTTATCCTGCAATGTCCCTAGTTGATCCAAGTTTATTTGAGAAGCTGTATTCCCTCACAGTGTTAGAATGTAATATCAAAACCACACAAATCTTTCAAGCAACAGCAGAAGGACAATTTATATCAGGCTGTATCTAGGAAGAAAGATTCCTCATTCAAAAACACGTTTCTTCAATAAGCACAAGCAGAACACAATGAGAAGTGGCTTTTTCTGACAATTTTTTTCTTGCAGTGAAAGTTCTCCTAATGTATAAACTGTACCAAAAAAAAAAAAAAAGGAGTAACTCTCAATAGTATGTTAGCACTTGACCTTCAGTAAAAATGTGTTACTTAGCTGTTAATGTCTCTACCATATATACTAAACAGCTTCATAGATGAACAAATTTAACAAAACTTCAACAGACAGCCAATGTTTTAAACAAAATAGAAGCTGCCTTATCTTTTATGAGACGAGAGTGGTATGTGCCTCTGCTGTTTCTTGGCAAAGTTAAACATACTCAAGAGAATGCTTTCAAATATTGTTCTATTAAATACAACATTGAACTCCTATTACTTTCAGGCAGGTCCATTCAAGTTCAGAATCATTCGTATCTAGCAGATAATAACATCACTGCTTCTAATGTGAACCCTGACACAGAGCAGTTTACACATGAAAGGCAGAAAATCTTCTGGGTTGATCCTTATTATCTACAGTTCACAATTTGCAAGCTATACTGAGTGTAAGGACTTGAAAATAAAAATACAATATAATGCCAGTGTAAGAAACCATTGAGAACATCCTCCCCTCTTAACAATTTTAAAACATCTTTGGATACAAATAACTGTTGGAGAGAAATAAAACTATGCTTTTACCATCTTGAGAGCATAATAGTGGGATTTTCTCAATTCTCAGGTTGCAACTAAGTGACTGAGATAAACACATTTATTACTCATTTTCAATAAGCTTCCATGATTATAAAAAGGCCTGAAGTGTGACTTTATAATTTTTGATTCAGGAAGGGTTTTTTGAGTTTCGATTTTCACATTTTATAGATTTTAGGAATATAGTAGCTGTAGCAAAGGCAGATTTAGTGTGTTAATATTCTAACAGCTTAAGTTCAATGTCTATCTATTGTTACCCCTGTCCCATATCAGTAGCTCAAATTCTTTTAGCTGTTTAGTCTCTTTTCAGGGCAGAAGGCTGAAGAATATCAAAAGGAGACATAAACATAGGGCAGAGTGATCCAGAAGTCCAAGGAAGAGGAAAACGATGAACAGAGGGTCCCACCGACCCCTGACTCAAATCCTGAAGGGGTGGGACTGGGTCAGGACAAATTTGAACTGGGAGATGTGTAAAATAATGATTAGATAGACTATATTATAAAAGCCATGGAAATTAAGAGTTTGCACACACATGTGTTGCTGTATTCCTGAGTGAGCACAGTTCATTAAAGCCACTGCCTACTTATCTATCTCCTACAAAATTGGTTTGAATTTTTTTCACAGACTTTTCAGGCAATATTTTACTACACAGAATTTCAATATGAATTCCTTCTAACAAGCCCATGATTATTGCAAAATCAAATATATTTTAGTGTTCTGTCATTTAATAACCTTTTGAAAAGCATTCCTTCACATCTAAAACAGATTAATTACTACCAAATAACAAAATATGGGTCCTGATGAAAAATATGAACTCTATGATATTGTCCTGGAACTGAAAAATTTGTAAGACCAAGCCTATTATAATTTCTTTAGTTATCTATATACCAGAAATAATTCTCCAACATTTGGTACTCTGATGGCTTTGAAAATATGGCCATAGAAAGGTTCAATCAAGAGGTACACAACGACAAATTCAACCTTACTGAGAGAACTGGGAGCTAGTCCTAACTCGAAAATAGCAATCAATAGTGCTAAGCAATTATGAAATAAAAATTTTAGCTTATTCTATTGAGAGGAAGCCATAAAACTGATCTTTCTATAAAAATGCAACCACCAACTAAGCAAAACAGTTACTCTGAATTTAGAAAATTTGCAGATCTTTTTTACCGATTTGTCTCCCTTATGCAGTGGTTCGGTTCAGGCCATAACAAAACACTTTGCCACTTTGCCGCTATCACTTTGTGATACTGACTTTAGAGAAGGTCTTCCACTAGACAGTGACTTGGCTTCTTTTGCACTAGCAAAAACAAAGGGAAAAAATAATGATGAAATATGAAATTTAGGAATGTTTTCCAAAACTTTTAGGGATTGATGTAGTTAGGTTAGTGTAGTTCGTTCTGTAGGTTGAATGCTGATTAAGTATTTCAGCTTCCTGGGATGAAAAGTTTGAAGTGCAGGATATGTTCACCACTAATCTGATGTGCTCACCTGCACAGGCATAGGTAAGCTCAGTCTGCCACTAAATGCATCATTCTGTTTGTGTTTAGCACTTGTGTTACCACATGCAGCATACTGTGTCCTGTTCTGGGCTCCCAAGGTACAAGAAAAACATTAAAACACTAGAGCAAGTTCCATGAGAGCCACCAAGATGGTCAAGAACCAGAGCATAAGATGAATGGAAAAACAACTGAGAAATATGACTGCACATCCTTAGGAAGAGCAGATGCAGAGCAAGTTTCTGAATGCTGGTCTTACATTTGGGCCTGCAATATAAAGGTTTTCCCATATCAGTCAAAGGAATCTGCTTATAAAATATCTAAATTTTCCTTCTTTTGTAAGAAAAGTTTTAACTGCATTTGCAGTACAAGTGACATCACTTTAAATGTCAGCTGATAGGCTTACAACAACCGTTGTAGCTTGCTGCTGTTATTTTGGTATATCCAAGTGGAGAGAGACAACTTTTCCATCAGTTATAAATGTTTCAAGAACACTCCAGTCTCTCCCTGGTATTTCAATCTGTGGATTCTTCAAACTAGTTTGTACTTTGTATGTGGGAGAATATAACTAAATCTGTATTTCTCCTCCAGAAAGATGAAAAAATGTTTACTGTGAATAGCCTAGGAATGACTTTATCATTTATTTAAACACTGTTCAAGATCCATAGTCATAACAAACAACTTTTTCCCTCCTGTCACTTCAGAGTATGATCTCATTCAACAGTTCAGTTACTGAAGCTTTTAATAGATATTAACCAGGAAATAAATTTATATATCTCTTCAGCTTATGCAATCTCTTCGATTATACATATCCTCAATTTATACATCTACTATCACCTTTAAAGGAAATAATGATCCTAATTCAGCTCTCACTTGCATAAGCTCTAACAGCTATCAACTTATTGAAGTTTAATAATTTATTTAACCAACACAGCTAAGAACACAAGGTCTGATGCAGGGAGGCACCATTATGTATACATGATCTGCAGAGATACAAAAAAATTGCCTGATAGAAATACTTTAAAAAGTAGAATTACTACATAGGCTCAGCAGGCATTGTTCTGAGCATATCCATGGCTCAGGGTGAATGCGTTGGTGCCAGAAGGAGTGTCTAAAATGTCAGGCTTAAAATAAAAACCATTTTGGTGTAAGAATGTACAATTTAAAAATCTAGTGAATATTTTTCCCTTAAGAGGAAAGGCTTCATGATTTGACTCTTCTGCAGTATATTATGACTTCTGTACTGTCTATGAGTCAGAGTTGCATTCCTATGCAATATTAAGTTACTGTCAGGACTCAATAATTATTATTAAAAATAGAAAAAGAGTTATTAAAATAGCAACTCAAATAATTGATAAATTAAGGCCAGTAAAAAAAGAAGAGTAGGAAAGATAGCAGATGTTTTTAAATGCTGGGTCATGCTGAATGTTTCCTTCCAATGTTTGCCCTGTTTCTCTTATCTTTCAGCATTGCAGAGTAACAGGAACCTTGTGAAAAATAAACATCACCTGATGAGTGAATTTAAAAACTTAGATGAATTTAAGAGCTTACTAGGAAAAAGAATGCAGCAAAACTGGCTTAATGCTGGCATTAATAAAGTTCCAGCAAACCAGTGGTTTAGATAGATCTGACCTCTGCCACTAAACTTCTTTTTGCAAATTCTTCTGAAAAAAAGGCTATTCCTTGCATTTTTTAAACTTAGACTGAAGATTAGGAAGTTATTTAAAGTAAATTTAAGAGGTGTGAGTCAGCATTCAGAAACTCTCCCCATATCTCTGAAAAAAAAAGTGGAGAATAGATTTTAGTTCTACAGCCTATCATTTATTTTCTCAGCTTATCTGTTAAGTGCTAAGGTGTGTCTCTGCATGTTTAGGTAATTTGTATGCCATCCAAAACTGCAAATCTGCAATCATGCTTGAACATGGAGCAAAATAAGTAGCCATCAAGTTAAATGATTTCTTCTTCTGAGACAATTGCATACTACTAAAATTTTGTCACATTTATACATCACAGTCTCGATGTTCCTTTCATCTATTTCATTAACTTAAATTCAGGAAAAGAACAATCATTTCCAAATCATCACCTAAACCAATGTGAAATCTCCCAGCAGGAGTCCTTGCCATACCCCAGACAAATGTCTCATGACCTCAGTCTTTCACAACATCCAAACGTAAGAGTGCTATTTCAGAGTTCAGCTACATATCGGAGGATTTAAAAGTGATGCTTCTGAAGAAGAAGCAAGAAAAAGAAAGGCAGAAGACAAAAACCAACCAGACTTGATAAATTTCTTCTTCTGTGATGTAGAGATCTCACATAAACTCCCCACAGAAACACAGAATATGCCAAGTAGGAAGGGAGCCACAAGGATCATTCAGCCCAACTCCTGGTCCTGCACAGGACCCTCTCCAAGAATCACACCACACGTCCAATGATATTGTCCTCAGCAAAACATTATCTTTCAAATCAAGAGGAAATTCCAATCACATTTCTTTTAGTCATCATAATGACTTAAAATTTGCTTTTTTGGTTAAGGTGATTGTAGTGACCAAAACTACACTTCCTATATACAACTGCATAAAGAAATTTTACTCACAGAATCTTTACTGTAAAATTATCAAAAAGATGGTTTTAAAATGCAATTCTGAAGCAACAAAATGTGGGTAAGTACTTCACAGAACTCCCAGTTTTCCCAGATGGGGAAATATTTCCACTTACCTTTAATGACTAGGAAGTGTGCAAGGCAAGAAAATAAACAACCTGAAGCCAAGGATTTTTCAAGACCTTGAAAGAATCTAAAGAATATATTAAAATCACATCTACTTGTGCTAGAATAGAAACATTTGCATATTGAATTTTCCTTCAATGTTATGAAAATAGTAGCTAATGTATATAGTCTGTATATATGTCATTGAGAAACTCTAATTACAAGAAAAATATGCAGACTTTTTATGGATCTAAGAGATGAAAGGTTTACCATAACATACTCAGATAAATTACTGCCAAGTCATATTATAGCTTAACCATTACAGACTAAATCCTTCTTTAACAGGTACCAAGCAACCCCATTGGACCAGCGCCTAAGCACTTCTTCAAAGCCTTCATGATTCTTCCAGCTACCCCCCTGCTACAGTGGATGGGAAAACCAGTAATTTCTTACAGGGATAGACATGATTCAGATGAAATGTGGTGCCAAAGTGTTACATCTCTGTGAGAAACTCAAGTGAAGCCAGAGTGTTGTAGACCCTTAATTCCCCTCAGGATGTGGCCAATAAAATGTTAGAAATGCAAACAAATAAAATTAAATCAATGTTAATCCCTACAAAACCAGATGAATCTAAGGCATTTATTTCCCAGATATTTTCAAGAGAGGTAAATAGCTCACCATATCAACCAACAAGATGAATGGTGGAAGGGAGATGGCACAGTTACTGCTTCCCTGGGGTAAGGGAATAAATCAGGCCTTGGATAAGACTGCAAAGTTCTCCAGGCCTATCAGACTCAAGAAGATTCATCTTAAAATAGCAACAACAGCATCAACGAAATCTACTGAATGTATTTTACTTCAGCAAAGCTTCACAGAATTACTTGTACCTATTAATTCAACAGAGAAAAGAACACTCAAGAGGTATCTTATTGCTGTCTACAGCTATCTACTAGAGATGCATAGAAAGGACAGAAACAAGCTGAGGGTGAAGAATGAGAGACAACAAGGCAAACACTGCAACAAGAGAAACTCCAGCAAGACATTGGGGGAAAAAATCACCACAAAGGTAGTTAAGTCCTAGAAGAGATTGTTCAGAGAGATTGTGGAATTTCCCTCCTTGGAGATATCCAAAACTCATTGGTCCAGACTGGATCGAATAACCTACATAGACCTCTCACAACCCCCATCATTCTGTGATTCTGTTCAAACATGTACCAGAGTTACAGTACTAAAGAATTTCAAATACTACATGAGGGAACCCAATATTAAAGGTGGCAGATTTCCACTTAACAACAATCACTGCATGTATATAAAGATAGGTAAAACTATAACAGAGAGTGATCATTGATACTTTGATGATTTTTGTGGGTCCCTTCCAACTCAGAATATTCTATAACTCTATAATTAAATCTTTATTTGTACTGAGAAAGAAAATACTTAAGCATTGCCCTAAGTAATTTCTGTTTATAGCTATAGCTGCAACTATATATTTTAAGGAGTGTATTTATTAAATTTCTACTGACTAATATATTTTAAGACCATAACCTGTTCTTAAAGTGCTGTAAATATCTAAAAGAGATGTTAATTTTTTCAGGGTAACGAAAACTTAGAAGGAAAGTCTTTATAAGGACTTAAAAACAGTTGAACAGATCTCACATTGTGTCTTACAGCTCTTTCATTGCAGCCATCCTAATTTGACCAACTCAGAATATTTATATAGTTTTGACAATCATAAAAAGCTTGAAATAACGATATTTACATATGATGCCATTTCTTTTCATGAAATTGGATGCAAATTCTAAAATCTCATTAAAGCAAGAGGTCACTTGATTATGAGATACAAGAATAAGATGCATATTCTCAAATGTGTGGGAGAGAGTTTGAGAGATTCCTAGGCAACATATTCTACTTTGGGTGGTAGCAGAGGAAGTGAAAAAATTAGCAATATTTGAAAGTGGAAGCTTTCCTCTTATTTTAACTATTGCAAACTCACCCTCTTTCAAGCTATGGGCCATGAATGGAAGGATGACACAAAGAATGAAACAAAATAAAAGATTATTTCCCAATTTTATTTACAAGTGTGTCACGTGAAAGGGATGAGGGAGACAGAAATACAAAGATTTCTAGTCTTAACTGTAATAATTAAAAGTTATTAGCTGTAAGGGCTTCCAGACAATCAAATCCTTATGTACCCCAACACTGTCTGTCTTTTAACTGGCAGCACACAGGTTGGAAGGGGTTCTGACCTCTGATATGAAGCCACACTTCGGCCAGGGAGAAAATTATTAGCAATAAGCGTCCTCGGAGTAACTGACTCCCCTGTGAGGACCACACCTAATAGCAGCAAGAGAAGAGAACCTTTCTCACACTGGCTCCCGAAATAACATTTATTAATACAAATATGTGACAATAACTATATAGGGTTACTTAGTCGGTGATAACATTTAGCTGCAGGATTGTACAAAATACCCCCCCAAAGACATTGACATAACACACATTTCAAGGGCCACCCTCGCAGTATATCACTTCCATAGCAAACTTAACTAACAGAAGATTACTAAACAGAAACACAACCGTTCAACACCACCAGTAAACACACTCAATAACCCAAAACAAAAGCAATAGGGAAAATATAGCCACTTCCCATTAACACCCATACACCCAGTGAGCTATAGCAAATTGGAACTAATAAGGTATAAGAAAAATAAAGTAAGAATTCTGTTGCTTACCCCTGCAATATTGTTGGAATGGGGGAGACAGGGTAGCTCTCAGGTTGCCCTCCCAGAGGTGGAAAAGTTTTTCTCCCCAAGTTGCAGTTAAACTGCACTTCTTTTATATCTTTTTTTTTTCTTCTCCAGGTGTTTGTGTGACTGATAGTCAATCTATTGGGGGGGGGGGGAGGGGGTGATGCAGACGCCCTGAGGTGAGGTGGGCCCTTGAAGATATCACAAAAGAAGGCCGTGCTATGTCTTAACACTCCATTCTTTGTTAATCTTATCCGTTTGCTTCTGCGGGGAGAACCCCCCCCAGAAGGGCCTGAGGCATCTTCCTCAACCCATCAGGCCTTATCAGCTCATCACCCCACACAAGTGTTAATACAGATACCCCTACGCAAAAATCATTTTGAGTCCATGGGAGTACTCTGTCCTGAGGTTCTTAGATCTAATTTTGGCTCTTGATGGACACAGAGTAAGGAACACAGTTCATATACATTTACAGATGTCCACCTTTTTTAACCAAACTAATGGTCCACCAATCAGTCTCCAAGGACAGTTATTTATATTCCTTCTAAGGACTGGCTTTTGACCCTTCAGCCTCCCTGCACTAACTGTGATATGAGAAGAATGGACAAGTCTATCCAGATACAATATGTCTACCCTGCTTTTCAAAGAACACATCCATTTAAGACATGAGACTCGATGATGTTCTGTGTGTTTCAGTAATATGGACAGAATGACCCTGTAATAGCAAGCACAAGTTCTATAATAAATCTGCGTTGCTCTGCAGACTGTGTCTGTGCATGTTCCAACCTCTTAACTAAAGTAGAAGGAGCTATTCTATTGTAGCTAAATTTAAATCCCTGGTATTCAGTGCAATACACTGATTGCATCCTTATTGCCAACTGAAACCTGTTTAGCAGTTCCCAGTAACACTGTATGAGGGGGTTGCTGCCAACCTGCCTCCAGATTCTCAAGCGCTTCTGTCCAAATATATTGCAGATGACCTGGAGCATTTGCATCAATGCACCTTACATAATTGTTCTCAGACACCTACCCCAAGAACACACAATTGCAAGAATTCTTATACACCGAGTCATACTAAAAACTGCACTTCTTCCAGCTGATCAAGCTGTGCCCTGGATGATGAGGGATTTATGTGAGGCACCCATCCACTCCTGAATTCTAAAACCTGCTTAGGACTCAAACTATTTCACATCAGATTTTTTTTGCCTACTGACACCCGTTTAAGCATTGACCAGGACCAGTTCTGACTAAGCTGTGTTGTGCAGCATTGTGGCCTCTGAAAGGGTGCTCCAGAAGGTCACAGGCTGAAAGATCTGTCCATCTTGTACAGATGTTTTAGACGCCTTTGGGCCTCTTCTCTGATACAAGATATATATGGAGTAACCAAATCAAGCCCTAGGCAATTTCTTAATTATCAAATGAATTTTTCTAACACTGCTTACTAGATCTCCATTGATGCTGTCATAGACCTTATCTCCATGTAGAACCCTACATAGAGAAACCTGAATTTTTGTGCTTTACTCTCAATTTGAATCCTTTGCTTAAGCATGAATAAGTTGGAAGACCATACATAAAATTTAGGAGGTTTAGAAAGTTCTGTAGACAAATACTGCTTTACTAATACCACTACTACTACTTACTCTATTTTTGTAATTTGTCTCTAAATATTTGCCAATCATTACAGTGATAAGAAAGAGATATCAAGAAAAATATTTCTCCTGATCCATTGTCTATTTATATCTTTCTTGGTTTTTTATGAAGAAATGTTGAAAATTGAAAATATACTCACATACTGTAGGTTTTATTTTGAATACGATAGTTTTATATTGAAAAAAATTACTTCTTTTAAAAGAGAACCTGGATATAAGTTTTCATTAGAAATTTAAGTTAGTGATCTATCCTTCTTTAATAAAATTTGAAGAATCATTAACAATTAAGCAGATTACCCACTTAAGCAATGCAGTCTCCATTATATAACACATAGTAGTAGTTGTTATTTATGAGGGATACTAGAACAATTAACCCTACTAACTAAAAAAAAAGAAAGAATTAAGAGAACTTAACTCTTCAGAATTCTTTCAAAATGTTCTACTAGCTTACAGAAATTAGAGAAGTTAATCAGTCATATCAAATAATTTTCAAATTAACTCATATGCACATTGAATTTTATTTTCATCAGGTACCTCACTGGAGATAGTGCTAGTATTTTATGAATTATTTGTCTCATTTGGGAGGTGAAATTAGGTGCAGGATGAGGAGAAAACTTGTTTTAGAGGACTTTGATGCTGTGGACTAACATTTCAAATCAATCAATATTCATGGTGTCTCTTTAAGCATTAAAAATCTTTACCTTCTTAAATGTTACGTGATTTAATACTAATGCTGTGCGCCTATTATGACACCTTCCCACTAAGAGTCTCAAGATACAAGCATCCAAAAAGTAAACTTCCAAAAAATTCATCTTTGCATTGGATTATTTTGACAGGAAAAACTAAACAAACAAAAAAAAAGAAAAAGAAAAAAGAAAGATCTTGCAATAAGAAATGTTACATAGAAAAGATGGTAAAATCAAACACAGTATTTCAGGTTAGTATATCCAATAAGTTACATGAAAGCTTCACATGAGTTCAGGATAATTTCTTTTCTATTTGGGATAAACTTGTCTTAGATTTGACTGAGGTAACAACAGGAATGGTTAGGTCTTTGAATCTTCTTGGTTCTGTACTCAGACTCCAGTGAGAGACAGAAGTTCCACTTATTTTTTAATATTGATTACATTGCAGACATCAGCCATGAATTATGTTTACCATCTTACTGTTCAACCTATTTCCCTCAGGAGCTCCCCTAGAGGTTAATTGCAGAATCATACAAAAATAGAACAGATGTGAGTAAAAATGCTTTACAGTGGCCAATATACCTGTATGTAATATAAGATGTTGTAATGTGTTATAATGTAAGGTGGTATGACTTCTTTAAGGTCAAAGAAACCAAACACATTTACCACTGTGTAGAACTAAACATTTTAAAATTTTAATCAGGAAAGGAGCACACCATTGGTCTCATCAATTAAACCTTTCTTAGCAGAAAACCATTATTATTAATATGTTGAATCATTTCCTTTTTAAAAAAATTCATTCTTGTCTTTTTATAATCAACCATGTAGACAAACTGATAGTTATGAGCCAGAGTATAAATACACTTCCATACTATTTCTGCTGTCTGTATCTACAGATCTGTGTTCACAAGCTTCTAATAATTTTAGAGGGATGAGGGTTTTTTTGTTTTTTTTTAAAGAGCACAAATTAAATCAGTGCTAGTAAATTCAAAGAATCTCTCTGGATCCGAAAGTAAGATTCCTATTCTAGTCTTATGTATACAGATGTAAAACAGCCCTTTTCCTTTTATACAAATAAGTTATCACTCATGCTTCAGGAACAGCTAAAAAGATGATAAAGATTATTCCTGAAAATCCAGTTTATAAGAGAAAGATACAGAGAGACTGTTCAAAGGCAAAAATTTGCTTTTGTCCCTCAGGAGAGAAATGTTCAAATAGATTTTTATAAATGAAAAAGAAATTGTATGGAGAAACATTGCATCAATGACTGAAAAGCAACAGAGGTCTATAAAATAAGAAGAGACGTCCCCAGAGTCCACTGACATTTCCAACACAGAGAAAAACTGTTAGAGATTCTTCTTTTTTTATTATCATTTTTGTGGCCAATGGGAGTTACATAAAGCCTGGAAAAATATTAAAATTAAGCAGGTAATGACCGTCAGTCTTAATAATATCAGAGTACCATGGCATTTTTTATAGTAATTCACACTAACTGAAGTGTTGCCTCCCAATGAAAACAGAATTGACCAGCTTAAAGTTCCTTTGCTAGCGTTTTCATTCAGACTTGAAGTTTTCTTGTCTGATATCTAAAAAACCACACAAGAAAACTACTTTCCCCATGTAAAAAAATATCTATACCATTATGATTCAGCCAAGCACCTGCATGCACCTTTTGAAGATAACTGGACCAACTGTAGTTGGTCAGCAACTACACACAAGACAGTCTTCCAGTTTTGAAATGTCTGCGGTACTGCTCTTACTATCGTAAAAGCACACTGTGTTAACATGTTCATCCTCCCAATACTGCCTTGAGATAGGAAAGCTTTATGGAAATAAGTTAGACTAATCAACAAAGCTCCAGATCATCCAAGGTTTTTAAGCCTCTAACTCTCCCTCACCGCAGAATTGGCAATCTGATCCAAGGACTCCACTGAAAGTCTGCAGATGAAAACAGAATTCAATCCAGCTTTCTAAATTCCCAGAATACTAGTCTAATTACACTTCCTCAAATCCTTAAGCAGATTGCTGAGACAATTTTCCTATATAAGCAATACTCTGATTTTTTACATATAGATACATCCTGTCTCTTTAAAATTACACACCAGTCAGTTGCAAAACTACAGAGGATGTGAGCTGGTTTCAGGTTTTCTGTTAGTTTTAATGCTGCATTGGTCAGGATTGTTTCAGTTACAGCCTCATTCAGCATTCCTATTCAGATAACAGTTCTCTTTGGATTATACAAGGCAAATTTTCACATATGTGAAGTAATTTACTGAACATCTGCTTTGCCTGCACCAACCCCAGTCTCTCCTGTATACACTTATTTCCTACATGCTCAGGTGGCCTGAGGACTATGTTTAATTGCAGTCTCCAATTCAGTCATTAGGTGTCCCTGTGCATTGTGTAGGATTCTGCACGAGGTGTAATCCCTGGTAAACAACACAGAGCTGAACTGGGAAGTCTGCATGTTGTATTTATGCTTGATGCTATGCTGTTAACATGTCTTTTCTTTAAGAAGACCTGTTGTTTACCATTTTGCAAATGTAATCCAGGTGTTTACATACCCAGAAATATCAGTTAGGTAATCCCAGTTAAATAGCATCATTCCCTTTATTCAGCAGGACATAATTGCAGCCGCCTGCCCTTAAAGTCAGCTCCTTCAGTTTCTCTGGTTTAGATTAATAGCTTTACCAATGACAACTAAAGACCAGATTTACTTGATCATGTGCCACAAGCATATTTGTACATTTCTTTCTCTCTCCACTTGTGTCTGTGACTTTGTACTGCTTTGGCTTTTGCTCTCTACCCATTCTCCTTATGTAATACTCAGTCTCCTGAATAGTGAAGCAGATTCTGTAGGGAGGAAAACCTTCTGGTTTTCTCATGAGTAGATTCTGTAGGGATGAAAGCCTGATGATTTTCTCATAAGTTTCTCATTAAACTGGAATTCTGGACTCAGCAATTTTATAACTATTCCCCCTCATATTCCCTACAAGTTAATTATGCCTTAAACACATTAACAATAAATTATAAAACACAAATACAGGTATAAAATACTAAATTCCTTTGAGATCATAAATAACTTCCACAGGGGCGCTGACTGCAAAACTAAAGTAGAATAGGCCTGTTCACATTCTATCAAAGGAACTGATATTGTCTGGTGTATCAAGAGAAGGAATGCAATTCTGTAATGCACTCAACAGGGTAATTTTCAGCATTGACCGTCAGTATTGAAGTACTCATTCTACATTTGAAGACTGAAATAGGTCTCATAAAAACAGGGTAGAAAAGTATTTCCCTATCCTATCACATGGCAAACTGAATGAATGCTGCACAATATTTTCATATTCGGTAATGCCTCAGTAGCTGTCATGTGAACTTCGCTAAGCCCTTTTATATTATTAAGTGGAAATATATTCAGAAGCATCAGAATTCCCTGGTATTAAATGTTTTCCTCTGTAATGAGATCTCTGTAAAAGTAACAAAAGCAACAACTATAGGAACCATTCTAATTGCTTTCCTATAGCACTGAAATTATGACATTTTAACAGAAAGGTAATCTCTGCAATTTAGCAAATATCTGTATTCCTATTATTTCCTTTATATTGTCTTATATATTACAAGCATGTAGGATTGTGTCAGTTTCCCCAACCTCAACAAACATCTCAATAAAAAGACTTTTAGTGAACCTTTTACTTGCTGCTCTTTTTGCTATTTTTATATTCTGTATAAAATGACATCAGTAAGCTATATATTTTTAAAAGAGGTTCTGACAACATATGTGTCCTGATACATTCCCATCCTAAATTTCACCAACCTTTATAAAGATGAGATGTATTTGAATTCTTGTGTAACAAATTTTATGTCTATGAAACTATAAGGTACTTTTATAATCCACTCACAATCCAGAATCCAAAACAAATAGCTAGTTTGCCTTCATATATTGCTTATACCATGTCTTTGCCACTTATTTATCATTCTAAGATTTCTATCTCTATAAATCCTAGCTGGATTTCTAAGGAATCTAATACATGTACTATGTTGAAATAGAAAACTATGAACATAATAAAAGAATGTACAAGGGCTTCAGTCATACAAACATATGCATGTATGCTACACTTTGCTCACAAGTTGAAATGGTAGATTTTTTGAAATTTACCATGTACTTTAAGTCAATTTAATTAAAATCAACAATTTTGTAGAAGTCAAGCCAAAAGGAATGAAGTCCTTTGCACAGGAGTACACTTAGCAGACTTATTACAGGACCCTTCAGATTATAGTTCTCCATCTGTTGTGTGTTAATGGGAATTAGAATAAGCCTAATTTAAAAGCTGAATGGCAATGCACTTTCACTAAAAAAGTACAAATCCAGTCCACTAAGATGGTTACAAGAAGAAGAATCAGTAATGCAAATATAAGATACTTATCTGCTGTTGCTGGCTCTGTGTAATTTTCTGGAAGGAGAAGCTATCTTCCTGCTCAGCAAAAGCCCTGTCTTCAGTCTCTGCAAGTTTTCAGAACTGTCTGCATTCATATCTGAATTCTGAAAAAAAAAAATCATCAAATCCCATGTGGGACTTTTCTGTTGCTCTTACAAAACACTTAAACTGACAACTATTCTACAGCACACAATTCTTTGTGGAAAGTAATATAATTTAATGAATGCAATAAAATTAAGCATGTAGCATAATTTATGTGCCATTAACTGCTTATCTGCAAAAAAGCAAAATATAATTTGAAAACATTTCTTCTTCATAGTGAATAAAGACCCAATTTTGAAGTAAGGATGATATATTAGAGAAACCTTTCAGTACCTTTTTGTAGGCTCTGTAATACTGAATAAGGATCTCTGTATCTTTATGTTACTATTCTCAGCCATCTTCATGGTGGTAACCAATAACTTTGTCTCACATACAAGTGTTAGTTCTGCCAGGTAAATCACTTATGTCTCTAGGTCTAGGTATATGCAATCAGCATTATTCCTCACAGTGAATTCATTTTTAGCCAGTCTGTTCCTATGAACAGTCATCTGACTTCAATACAGCTTCTACAGATTCAGTAGTAAGATGTTTATATTTGCTGGTTTTGCTCATTAATTTGTTTTCCTGTGAAATTTGCTGGGTAAGCAGTGTTTCCAAGGTGCAACAGGAAATCAATGTTGGAAGTCTTGCTGGGAGAATTCTAATGCACTTGAATTTTTTTACCATGTTACTCAATATATATTACCTTTATTGTGATATAAGACTTTGTTACTGCATTTGAAAAATGAATACTGATAAGAGGCTACTACATATGATGAAAATTTGGTCAGATTGTCATTTTGTAGCAAAAGAGAAGCCTGCTTCGAGGTTCCAAAAATTACATCATGAAAGAACATGGACTACATGAGCTCCCTTTCAGAGCTGATGCAGGAATATTTACAGTGGTCCTATTAATGGATCTGTAAAACATCTGTTAGATTGGAACTCAGTCTATGCCTCCTATCCTCTTGTATGCTTTAGCAAATTTCTAAGATATTTTAGTTAAAAATTACCTGTTTCCCAAGTGCTTACACATAGCACCATATTCCCCTACTTTCCATCACTGCTTTTTTCTCACTGCTGATATTAAGTGTTTGCTACTACAGGACTTCCTATTTCTTCTCTCTCTATTTCTTCCTTATGATCCGTCTTATTCCATCACAATATCTGCATTCTGTCTTCTTTTTCTTTTGTAGGCTTGTTGGGGTTTTTACAGTTGTGTTTATATTTTGCCTCTGGGTGAGAACCTGGTCACCATGAGGGATTTTTGCTAATTGCAGTGGGATTTTTTTTTTTTAATTACTTCCATAACACTAAGAACTCAGTCTTTTAATCTACGTACAGGAATTTTTCTTTTTTGACCTTCATGTGTCCCAACTTTGGAGATTTTACTGACAGACAAGTTGTATTTTATAGCACAGAGTTTAAAAAACATGTAATGTTTCTCAGAAGTGGCCACTGATGTCTCCATATACTAACACAGTGTTAGACTTTCTGTGAAAGCGAGCATCTCACCCTTAAATCCGTTATCTGGTATAAACTGTGTCCCACTTCTGTGTTGCAAGAGTAGATGTGACAGAAGCCAGACTCCAAATCCAGACAGTACTAATCCTGAAACTACAGTCCTGAAAATACCAATGTGGGAAACTGCCCCTCTTATCACTTAGAAAGTCTAAATATCAATAATTTGTATTGCACCTGAAACCCTGGCCTGAAGCTCAGATCAGCCAGAGACATCTTGCAGGCTCATCCATGAAAGCCCTTAGCATACAGACACACACACAAAAAGTTGCTTCTTACTAAGTATGGTTCTGTTTTAAAATCAACTGTCTAGATTCCATTACTAATATGGCACAACAATGCCAGTTCAGGAATGTAATCTTAGTGATCTATTCCCTTCATTGTTCCCAAAATAATTTATTCTTTCCAGCCAAGAACAGAGAGCCAGCTTCAACACTAAACCTGCAGACTAGTTTTCCTTGTATGAAAATGAGACTATATAAAGAAAAATGGGAATAAAAAGGAATTTGATAGTATCTTCAACATCAAAGTAGGATAGCATGCTTCTTTCACCTCTTTCTTGTAGTCAAATCCCATGCTTATCACTTTTCTGGGGTAAAGGAAACAGATAATCTATCAGCAAAATCACAGAATATGCTGAGTTGGAAGCGACCCACAAGGATCAGTGAGTCCAACACCTGGCCCTGTACAGGACCATCCCCAGGAGTCACACCATGTGCCCGAGAGTATGATCCAAATGCTTCTTGAACTCTGCCAGGCTTGGTGCTGTGACCACTTCCCTGGGCAGCCTGTTCCAGCATCCAACCAGCCACTGAGTGAAGAACCTCTTTCTAATATTCAGCCTAAACCTTGCCTGACACAGCTTCAAGCTATTCCTTTGGATTCTGTCACTGGTCCTACAAAACAGGTGTTTGAGTAAATGGACCTCATGGACAGCCCACAAATTATTTTCAGAGAAAACTTAAGTCCCAAGAAAGCAGGAGCTTCTTTACATATGATGAACACACTCATGTGGACACAGCTGCTAAAATCCTTCATGAGCTCCCTGTGAGAGGTGCTCCCCTGGCATTCCTTGTGTTCTGTGCGCCAAATAAGGATAACCACACTGGTTTTAAATTAAAGTTACTGACAAAAAAAAAAAAAGGTAATATGGAGCTTTACACTGCCTGGCTGCTTATTCCTTTCCTCATCTCTCATGGGTTATGCTGTGTGTGCTGCTACAGCTCCAGTACTAGCTGCATATAAACACAAATGAACTTTTGGAGCTGCTACACAAGTTACAGAAGTTCTCAAAAATGCACATTCAAACTGAAACCAGAGGCATCTGTGGTAAACAGAAGACACACTGAGCAGTGACATCCCTTCAAAGACATTTCTTTTTCTTTCATCCCAATCTATTTAAGCTGTTTGAGGGGATAAATTGGAGCTGTCACTCAGTGACATATGTTCCCAAGTCATCACATGTGAAGACAGGTCAGAGACCTCTTTGTTTAAAGTGCTAGTCTATAAAATCGTCCTGGAAAAATTTCATGGAATCTAGAATCCAGGAAAGCAGCTGAGCCACAAAAAAACTTCCAGCCCGATGAGGAGGTGATCAGCTTCACAAGCAAGACTTGTTTGCAGAAACAGGATCCCAAACAGATCTCAAACAGACACCAGCAAAATAGCTGCCAATAGCACTCTCAAGGCATGGCAACAGCACCTTCTGGTAACCTTCAAATATAGAGTGATAATAGCATTTTTTTGTTTATCACAGTGCTTATGAAAGTGGGACTTGCAGAATACACACACAGCATTCCTATTCCACAACAACTTCTTATCTAAATAGACAAGCAAATAAAAGCTAGAGAGAGGATTAAGTGTACAAACAGCAAGAGGAATGCCAGCCTGCAAATTTCGTGTCAGTTCAGCTACTTTTATTTGCTTGTCCTTTGGCTAAAGTTTAATTAGTAAGGGATTAGTTGACAAAAATACAGAGAACAGGGGATTTTAAAGACAGGCATGAAAGAGACAATGCAATGGCCAGAGGGTGGGAGGAGAGGCACACAGAAAGCAGCTGGAATGAGACTGAGCTCAGCGTCTGTAAGGAAGGAAGCTCGAGGGCTGCAGAAGGCAGCTGCATGGCACAGGGCAGCAGCGTTCACAACTGGAACTGTAAAAAGCAGGCTGATATCTCTAGTGTTAACTGTTTAGGGACAGAGGCACTACCAAGTCTTGCCTCTAACAAGCTCAGCACAGACACAGCCCTGAATTGGTAATAAGGATACACAGCCAGCCCACAATGTGTCTCACAGAGGTACTACACAGATAAGTTGCAGATTTTAACTTCTTCTGTGCCAGTATCAGCCTTGAGCTGGCTCCCAGAAAACCCGTTTGTCTGGCTGAGCATCAATGTGATGCAAAAGACTGATGAATCCCAGAGGGTGCCTATTCTCTGCTGTTCCAAATGAGAATGCTAAGGAGTCCCTGGGACTCCCAGTTCACTGCTTGGTCATCTCAAGCATAAGGTGGGAGAAGTCCATAACACATCCTCTTCCACGGGCTATGAGCAGAGATCCATGCTCAGATGATAACAGATTCTGGTTTCTGGAGCCTACCTGTGCTCCAGGAAGGGTCCTCATTGTATTGTGGCATGAGAAAGCTGGAGCTGCAGTGGGAAACTGAAGGTAGCAGTGAAGAATGAGAAAGGGACGTTAAAAAGATATCTGAAAAGTAGCTAAATAGACCCTCATGTTAACACAATTCAAGGTGGTGGTGGGGAGGGTAAAAAGAAGGTGCAGTGTTGTTTATTTTTTCCTAATGAAAAATAAACTAATCAGTCTCTCTAAATTGTAATTCTATGGCAAATTTTGAAGACAGGAGCTCCTTGTATATTGCTGTAGCCATCAGTGAAATGTAGAAGGAAAGAAGGAGGAACTGCCAGCGGATGGTGGTATTGTACAAGATAAAATAAGTAGCTTCCTATTTCTTACCTTGCAGTTATCACTCAGAGGTAGTTAATAAACATAACAGTCCTTCATTTCACTCTTAACTTTTAAAATATCGTCCAGTAGTGGGCTGGAAGGTAATTGAGGCTGAGACATGGAGGAGATGAAAAAATTGCAGAAAGAAGCAGAATGAAATTCGGGGATGGAATGAAACAGGAAGGACAGAAAGCAGAGAAGACAGAAATTGAGAGGATGAAAACATGGAGAAAGAGAGACTAGATGAGAGACCAGATTGAGCAGGGCAAAGAATTGGGTAAATAATTTTTTGGAGAATATTATTTTAAAAAATGAATACAAAAAATCAATCACAGACTGAATATTTAGGGTTCATTCTGGACTGAAGGGGAAGGAATAACAACATTTGTGTACAGTAGATTTTGTGTCCCAGCTTCTCCTTCTCTGCCAACCATATGCACCATCAGTGCATGTTACAGACAGTAACTATAATCTAACTGAAGGCTGCAGGTTTTAAATGGAAAGTAACTTAATCACTACTGATCTTGTTTATATTGTGAAAGTGTTTTTGAACTCCCGTTATGTTACTTTGATTTGCGTATTCTTTTCTTTTTCTTATTATTCAGTTTAAAGTTTTCTATCTTTGAAATGTAATTTCAGCTTTCTAGACTCCTAATTGTACATAAAAAAATTCATCCTATTCTGAGTGTTTTATACTCTGAAATCTCTATGTGTGAATATATTTGCCACATCAAAGGATCCCTGTGAAAATACTGTTTGGAGCTGAATGTGGCTTATAGAGGCTCTGCAGTAGCCTGAAGTGCTGCTCACTTTAAGTGTCACAGAACAGCACAGGCAGGAAGGGGCCTGTGTTGATCACCTTGCCCAATCCACAGTTAAGAACAGGGTCAACTGGTGCAACATTACATTGCCCAGGACTGTGTTCAGTTGAGTTTTGAGTATTTCCAAGAACAGGGACTATACAACCTCTCTGGAGAGCACTGTCCCAGTGTTTAATCAGCCTTATCTTAAAAATTTTTTGTATTTCAGTTTGCACCCATTGCCCTTTCACTGGGCAAGCCTGAGAAGCCTGGTGCTGCCTCTTTACTCCCTCTCATCAGGTATTTTTAAATGTTGTTAAGATTCCCCCCTGAGTCTTCTCTTCTGAAAGCTAAACAATCCCACGCCTATTCAGCATGCAGAGTAATAAATGTATACATTTGGCCTTGCAGAATAGTACACTGAAACTGCAAACGCTTCCAGAAATAGAAATCAGCAAGAAGGAAAAAAGAAATGGAAATTAGAGGCAACTGGCATCTTCACAGAATAGCAAGGTCACAACCTTACTAAATAATATATGACAACTACTCAAGCTTCTTCATGAAAGTGATAAGGTAATTTTAAAATATGAGAATAAATCTACAATTCCTTCTTTTAGAAACAACAAAAATATACCAATGCTCACAGAAAATAGTCAAAAACAATTCAAAGGTTTTCTGTTTGAAATGAACTTCAACTAAGGAGTCATCTTGATATTTCCATTAAAGCTTATCAATACAAAAATATCAAAATGAGAAAGGGCAACTGAGCAATAAAAACAACAACTATAGCATGGCTTTAAAGAATTGGCAAAAATGTTTCCATACCCTTAGTCTGCATCAGCTGCATTTCCAAAAATGCAGCTATGAGATGCAGGTAAGGTCCAATTGGCCCAGAGGCCTTCAGAAAGAATGGAAAATAATAAGACCTCATTTAACAGTGTAAGATAGGGGGACTAGTGACACAAGGAACAAAGCATGGTCTGAGTAGTGGCAATGTTACATTGAATAAACCATAAGGGGGTTTATTCAAAATTAATTGTGTGAGATTCCATGGAGGGGGATCCAGCAGCAACAGCACTGGGAAAACCAGCTTCTGCACATACACAGAATACAGTGTGTAAATAATGATAAGCATGATACCGTCAGCTGCATCGAAAAGAGAGAGGAGTCTATCAGAGGCATAAAACAAGCTTGTTAGAAGAGAGGTCAATACTTGTACAGTTGACAGACAACTTGTTTCTCAAAGCATCTTTGACAGAAGAGGTTTTTCACAGCATTTCTCTGAGTTCAAACAGAGTAGGTTTGTTACTGATATTAAATTTTAAAAAAATAGAAGACAAAACCAAACCAATACTATAAATAAAATCAGTGTTTAAATTACTTTAAAAGTTTCCAGGCCTTGCCAGGCCTAGTTAAGTGCAGCCTGTACACTATTTCTTCCAAATTTCATACATTTTGTTGCAAAAATATTGGAATTAAATTTGGATATTTGGTCTTGCTGGACTCCATGTTAGGAAAGCCATTAACTTTGTTAATGATAATTATCTTCACATGTATAGATCAGGACATTTCAGATCAGGTCCATAAGAATCCTGCTGTCACCTGTCCCTGGCTGAAAACAAAGGCAACAACCATCCCTTCTCGAAAAGGAGTAGGACTGTGCTAATTATAAAAAAATATGCAATTTCCACTCCAGCAAAAAATTTCCATACACTTGCACATATTTGTATCTTTCTAGGCAGGTGTGTAATTTCTCTCCTTTCAACTACAGCTTCAATGGCACACAACCCTGGTGCACATACTACAAGATCTTTACTTTTGCCAAAACTCCTGCCTACCAGATGAGTCCTATGTACAGGAAATGTGCTCATTTCATACTTCACTTTGCACATAGTAAATATAGAAAGTAAAGTACTGATGAAAAAATGCAGCCACTGTGTATGGCAAGGAATAACTACAAAGTGTGAAAGAAAAAAGTGAACAGCACTCAGCTAAGAAATAAAGAGTTAACTATTATCTCACACTCAAAGAGGGGAAAACTAAGCTAATGTAGAAATACAAGCACATGTAATACTTTAGAAATCTCCCTTCTTGCCTTCTCTCTCCCTGCTAAACATGTCATGTTACCATCAAAAGAAACTGAGCTACTCTTATGTTTTTTGTTTCTGATTGGAGAACACATAGTGTAAACGACCCCATCTCTGCCAGCTTGCTTCATGGGCAGAGGTATTTGATAGTGTCAGGTTTTTATAGCTGACTTAATCTGCTACACTGCTGAGAACAATTTTGTGAATAGTAAATCCATCAGCTAATTCAGTGAGCTAAATCTAGAAAGATCCTTTCCCAGCAACAAGAGAAAAACAACTTGTCAAGCATAGGAAGAAGCATGTTTCAGCTTATTACAGTTTCCCAGGATATACACTTAAGCAGCTCCAGGAATAACAGAAAGTTGTGTGTTGGTATGCAAGCAAGTGCACAATAATCTCTTTGAGCAGATGTACTGTAGTCTTTATCTCCAGTGACTGGAAGTTAGTGCTTAGCTTGCTGTTTTGCTGTCCACTAGGAAAAAAAATCCATTTTAATCCCATTTAGACATTTGCAGATACCAAAGAAAGATCATACCAATATCAACATGAGCATAATCTGTTTATCAATAATCATCATTAAGCAGCAGTCAGGCTGGAGTATTTTTCTCATAATTGTGAGTAATCACTCAGTGAATACTACGCTTTTTTCATATTGATTGGTAACTCATCATGTAAATATATTCACACAATAGTTTTTCCCATTCTAATTAATAAAGGGTGCTAGAACTTCATAACTGTGTTAGCAACAGCATAACAGCAAAATTTTTTAAAGACCCCAGAGAAACTTGGAGAAATCTTTCAATTGCAGAAGTCAAGACTTATATTCATTAAAGGAGATGAAGAACTGCATTAATGCATCACCTGCTTCAATTTTGAGTTCGTACTAGAATTCCACAGCATTCTCTGCAATTACAGAATAGAAGAACATCAGGTTCCTTTTTTGGGAAGAGAGAGGCATCACAAAAAATAGACAAGTATCTATATTTATGGCAAATAAATTGATTAAATAAATAGGAAAAAAAAGAAGAGGGAAACAAAAGTGACCGAGTTCTCAGCTTGCCTTTAATGAGTTTGACTGACTTTGTGGAAGAGGTTGCAACTGGAATAACACATCTGACATTCCATTCCTTGGTAGTCTTACCATTCAAGAATTTCTCAAATGCCTTCTCAATCTTATCTAAAGGAAGCAATTTTTTCTAAAATCATAACTAAATTGGAAAATTTATTGTCTCAGCAAGTTGCAGAGACCAAAAGTAAAAAAGCTCAGGAAGAAGCTACACAATAGATGCCTGAAAATTAAATTGAGCATTTTCCTGTACTTCGTTCACAAAGTCTGGCCATACACACAGGTCTGTCATGTAGAGACCAGTAATGCTCCGCTTTCACCTGCTCCATGATTTTATGGCAGTGTATATGGGGTTTCTGACTTTGGAATATATATGTCTGGCTTGGCTTCATGAACACTGATTTGAGAAGGGCTCTCCCCATGTGAGTGTGCCCTTCCAGCCTGCGCAGTGGATTTTTTAGGTGAGGCACAGCATGCACAGAACTGGCCCCACCCTTTAACTCCTAAGGTCCATTTGCCATGGCCAAGCGAGCTTGGATGGTGACAGAGAAGTCCTGAGGACTAGAACCTACAGCAGCAGTATTCGCAGGAGGGCTCCCATCCAAGTACTAACTGGGGCTGACCCTGCTTAGCTTCTGAGATCTGACAGGATCGGGTGTCAGGGTGCCATTTAACTGCCTTGACTTTGGAATAAACTTATCCTTAATACCTTAGCCATGGGTTTACCTGCACGGGGTGTCAGTTTTAACACTATGGTTCTAATGACACCTCAGTGGAAATGTAGCACATTTCTACTGTAGTGTATTAACACGATGCTGACACAGCCTATGGGCATCAGCAAAGTAAGTTGTATGGCACTCTTCCAGGATATACCGGCTGAGTTCAGTGTTGAAGGAAGAATGTAAGACTTTCCAGAAGAAATAGGTTTTAAGGAACAATGGCTTTGAAAAAGAAGAAAACATTTGCAAACACAATGTCTGGACACCAGAAAAAACTCCAGTTCTTTCAGGGAAAAAATATTTTGCCTAGTTTCAAACAGGCTTTTCCTGATGTGATCATATTTGTTCCCTGCTACTAAGGGATTGTCAATGAAACATAAAAAAAAAAGAAAGAGTAAACAAAATATAGGTATTTTTAACTGACCTGAGAGATAGTTATTTATATTTCTTTTTTTTTTCTTTTTTTTTTTTTTTTGACAGAATTTACTGAATAAATATAAATCTGGTATTAGTTCAGTAAGAAAATGAAATCATGATGTCTGGGTAGCAGCAGAGGGAAAAAATAGAAATATTGCCCAACTAGAAAAACTCGAAGAGCAAAAGACATTTTTGTTCTTCATGGCAAAGTCTTTAAATCCACGACAGGGTACTGCTAATGCCTAACTGATATGCAAACCAGAATTTCTAAAAGTAAAATATTATTTTTAAAATTTAAAATATTACTTTGTGAAATATTTTATCTGCATTTTAATGCATGAGAATATGGTGAAAAAGCCATTCATGTTTACAGGTTTATCTTCTTTGTTCCTGTTGAGTTTTTTCTATCTCTTCCAGAGTCATTCCCTCAATTTGCAGATATGGAGGCTGAGCAACAGGGCTTGGTTTGGTCAAACTCAACAGCAAAGAAGGGAGCAGAAGAATCCAGGTTTCCTCACTTTAAATCACAAGCCTAAAGCTCTAACTGGTATGTGTTGGCTGCTAAGTACTGGTCTTGTTCTCAGGGAAATAGTGAATGCCAAAGACAGACTTGCGGTTATTTAAAATGTATTTCAAATTTTATAACTCCCCTTCCTCAAGGCAGGATACATCTCCCAGGTAAATGTAGCACAAAAATTATAAAGAAAACAGTTGGCTAAACCACTGGGAGAAATTACTCAGGGAAACTACACCCAGAAGTCAAATTAGACGGTATAGGCTATGACTGATGGTATAGAATCTGACTTTGTTCTATCAGGAACATGAGTTAGCTGCCACCCTGAGAGACGCACAGCTAGGTAGGGCACCTAAAATTCATCACTGTGCATAACAACTCCTAGGTCATCGTTATGTGACAATGACTTCCCAATGATTTCAAGAGTCCTTGAAGGCCTAAATGGTCATTTTTCTGCCAACAAAGGAAACAGCTTTAGTTGTACTTAAACAGCATATCAGTGTATTATTCATTATTCTAGATAAGTGCAGAGATTCACTGAGATGACCAGTAGTGAGTCTGATTTAACCCATTTACAAGCACTTATCCTGGGTGAATGGATATTTTAGCATCCAGTTTTTCCCCTTCCATGTCTTGGTAGTATATTTGTAATGCACAACTGAATTTCAGCGAAATATTTTAATCACCTTTATAACAATATATAATTATTGTTGACATCAAAACAACAGGAAGGAACACTTCTAGATTAATTAACAGTGACCTGTAATTAAACACTGCGGTACTTAGAGATGGAGTGGTCCCTAGATAATATTGCTCTAGTTCTAATGAGTGTTTATCATTCTTGTTTACTTCCCCTGAGGCAGTTATCAAGGCTAGTTACAAAATTTCTTAATTAAATGGAAGTACATAGAAAACACTGTCTTAACAGAAAACAGCTTGAAATATTTATAACTTAAGCACAATCTCAAAGTATGCAGACTCCTGCCCCACAAAGTTTTAATCACAGTTTACCTATAGAGTTCAATCTTTTCCTAAAACAACAGGTCTGTATTCCAGAATTGTTCCTATTCCTTTACCGTTGAAAGATAGAAATATGTCTTATTAAATGTTTGTCTTCTCCAACATGTGAATGGCTCAAAAATATGTTTTTAAATTAAAGCTTTGATGTAAGATTTGTGAATCCTGTCCCAGGCCTCACCAACCAGTTTCTACAGTAATTAAGTAATTCTCTTTATTGCACATTTTCAAAAAATGTAGTCTAATACTTAAATTAGATTCCTAATTGAATTAAAGGATCACATTCCTACCAAATTCCATATAGAGTGTGGTACCCAGAGTGTTTCGAGGAAATAATCTGACTTCGACCAATTCTGCATTTTCAGATATTACCAGAAATGGCAAATTCCAGTACTGTCAGAAAACATCTCAACAATTCCTATTGTTTCAGATTGAAAGCTGAAGCAACTAAAAATAAGATAACATGTAGGAGGGAGCTTCATCTTTCAATTATAGCATACTTATAAATGCTTGCTAAAACTTACCTGGTTAATACAAGTAATATTTCTATGATTACACTGTATATAATATGATTCTTATATGTAGAATATGTAAAGACAAATGGTAGTACTGATAAAGAATGATCCTTATATAATACTAAATTTTAATACAGTAGAAATCCTAATCATCTCCACTGCTGCTTTGTATTGTGCTGCTGGCAAGGTATTCTTAATTGTTTTCTTAGAACAAAAAACCAATGTGTATGAAAGGTTATACATAAAATATTAAAATGAGCACAGACAACATCAGAAAAAACATTATGAAAATAAAGCAGATCTTGTTTGGTCCAAGCCCAGTCTCTGTACTAGCTGGTCTGAGTAGTTAAAATCAGGCAATCTTGGGAAGGGAGGGAGGTTACCATTGTTTAAATCCTAGGTAAAAATAGAATACTGATTGGGTTCAAATGAAGGTTGTTCTTAAAGTAACTTGTTCTTACAGATTCTTGCTGCCAGTCTAGATACTTCTTATGTTAAAGAACAGTTGCATAAAAATCTCCGAGGAGGACAGACCATTAGAAATGCTTATCTGGTAACATTTTTAGTCATAATGCAACAGAAAAAAGGTCTTGAAAAATAAAAGAGTAAGTATGGACCACTTACACATGCCAAATATGTAATCAGAATAGTTATCTGGGAAACTGGAGCAGAGCTGTTCGAAAAGTGTATTCACTCACTGCCAATTCTTGGCCTGATTAGAGCTATATGCTTGGAACAGCATTTCTCTCAACTCTCCCTTTTCTCTCTCTCTCTTCTCCACCACACAGCACTTTCCCTTCCCCACCCACAGTTTGGCATCAGATTGTGCCAGCCCTGAACACTGCTGCAATTTACTGCTCAGTTATCACTCCACCACTGTCACAGAACATCATCATCACTGCTCTGATAGGAATATTGCAACAGCAACCTTTTGGTATGAGAGGGGAGAGAGGATTCCAAGACATACACAGCGGAAGCACTAAGCATAGTATGTTCTTTCAGAAAAACCTATCTTCTCCTTCTTCAAAGTTCCCTGGGGCTTATGATCAGTGGTTTGTAAGCAGCAGAATTAGCACTCCCCATGCTTTCGCCTCTGCTCACATGCTGTACCTCCAGAACGCCCAAAGGGATCAATGTTCCAAGGCAATGGGAACTGGAAGAGACTTCCGTTGTTTATCATGGTGTTGCTGAAGTCTTCTAGGGTTGACAGATGCCACTGCAGAAGGTTAATAAGATGAAGAAAGCTCTTCCAGCTGGACCGTAAGAGGGATTATGTCTGAGCAGCAGATAAACAGATTATTCCAGAAACAGACACTGCTTTTTCTTAAAACTTCGTCACTCTTGTCTTACCACTGCAGTCCCCCAGGTTAGAAGTGTGTGTGTTGGAGCGGTTTGCCCAGCTCTTGCATTCTGGCACCTGTTGCACTCTGCCTAGTTGCAATTCAATGCAGTCCAAGGCTGGGGACACCTGAAAAATAGAAAGACAAAAGACGTTTGGGATTTTAAGTCCTTAAGAAAAGAGAATTTTTCTACTTGGCTGAAATATTCTTATTTCCTGCATGATTGTACTTGAAAACTGTGAATGACCAATAGACAGCATGCATTTGAAAACTGGATTAATATTTCTGATCATTTGCCTTGCTCTCCAAGTTCAGGGAAGCAGAGGTAAGTTCATGTATTAAAGATTTAGATGAATTTTACATTGTATATGTTGAGAAACAAAATAATTGCAGGATTCTGAGTTACAGAATTTGTTGTTTGGAGTGTGATGTTTTGATAATTCAAGTAGAGACAGTACAGTTTTCAGCACTGCTATAAAGCTGAAAAAGAAAATGTCTGTTATTTCTCAGGTATATTTCCCAGGCTTTACAATCTCAGTTATGAGATGCCAATTAGATTTATTTTACTGGCATATGTTCGTTATGAAAAAAATGTAATTTCAAAAACAGCTAAGAAAGTGATAAATAGCTGAAAGAACATCTAAGTGTTGACATTAAGATGATCCTTCATCCCTGAAATGAAAAGTAGTAAAGTCTATCTTTCCATATAGCAGACATTGAGAGAAAAAACTTCAAAAATTTTTAAATAGACAATCTGGAGGAATACATCATACTGAAAAAATATACAAAACCCAGTAATACTATTAAGGATTACTTTAATAATAATAACCATAAAATAATTTGCCAAGAAAACAGAAATGCAGACAATTCTGTACTTAGTTGATAGCTAACTATGCCTCTTTTAAAAACTTTTAAAAGTTCACAGAAATTTTAAAGCTTCTTCAACAAAAAACAAAAGATGGTGATGTGATTTGCCCTGGTCAGTTCTATATTCAATACATTTAGAGCTTTGATGAATATGTTTAATTTTGGAGGAGGTTCTTTAAAAATGTTTCCATCCATGCTTTGATATTTATATAAATCAATTAAAATTCAACGTAACAACTGCTTTATGTATGCCCAAATCAATTATTTCTATTTTTATGTCAGACTCAGGCCTGTAGATTAAATGCAAAGAATCTAAAATAATAAAAAGGAAGTCTTCTCAATGTTTTCTAAACATTTGTTTAAAAGCTCTGAAATATAGTCTGCTGTCAATAGTATTTGGAAAGTTCTATTTACACTTTTTTTTGGTCCTGCTTTCCTTGTACAGATTTTCCTTAAGAAATATAGAACACAGTTCTTCCAACTTCTCACTTAAATGATGTAAATCGCCCCCAGTGGACAATTAAAGTACTGAAAAAATCCTGGGAAAACACATTGTATTATTTAACACTCGATTTATATTGTGTTGCTTTTTGATTTTACTTTTTAATACCATGTAAATACTGTCTTTTAATCACTCATGATATTTTAAAAATGTGGTAAAAAATAAGGGAATGAGTGATATTTCATGTCTGACAAGATGAAAAGTTTATCAAAATGCACTGGGTTTGCATTTAGGTTGCATATTCTGTGATGGAATGCTTGATGGCATCATTGCAGTCCATATTTACAATTATGAACTGAGAAAGCAATAATTTTGAAAATGGGGTCATATGGTTTCACCCATTGCAAACTGTGATTGAATGTTACAACACATCTTCTGTAAAAAGCCAGCAAAATGCTGAGAGGTTTTATTGACAGAGAGGAATACAAAACTGTGTATCATCACCCTAGGAGATGCAGTAGAAGACTTGCTACATAGGAGGTTCATCAAACTTTACTTAACATCTCGCTTACGTTCAAATTTTCTCATTTTTGACAGCTTTCAGGGGAAATTTTTTCCCATACATTGATGTGAATGCTAACTAAAAAAATTCCTTCCCTTTATAAAGTACATGTGGTATCCATAAATGTATAATAATTACTTTTTATTGACATGTAATTCTACCATGCATAATATTTTTAGCTATGTTATTTCAAATATATGCACACAGATCTCAAAAAACATAATGCTTGTGTTGAGAAACTTCTTTTTCAGAGCAGAGATGCTTCCAGAACCATTATTTTATGACTTAGCATTATGGTCAGATACTTACATAGAATGCTTTTCAAAAATACACAGACTCTCACAGTAGTCTGAATCACTCACTACTGAACCTAACACAGATGCTTTGAGGATTTTATGAACAAAGTTTGCAGGGCATGTAAACTGTGACAGATTAGAAAATAAGAGACTAAGATATAAAAAAAATCCCCATGGTAAAAAAACCCAACCAACCAACCCAATACAGAGATAATTGCTAAATATTTGTTGATATTTTTTCCTTATGAAAAAAACTATGTTAAATTCAAATTCTGTATTTAGTCACATCGATATTTAACAAAAAGTTGATTAAGAAATGTGGGGGTTGCTCAGCAGTATCTTTTGGTTCTTTCTCCCTGTCCCTATTTAAGGACCAAAGAGTGTTTCTCCCAGACATTTGGAGGCTGTTCAGGAGCACCTCCGACTCCACAGTAAACAAACATGAAATTGTAGGGAGCAAAATAAACACTTTGGGGATACAGTGTTTAACTGTGGCCATGATTTTGCCACTGTCCTGACACAAACTGCTCTAGCAAGGGGATGTGAAGGGGATAAAATCTTTGTGACAGCAAAAAATCTGTGCACAAAACCTGAAAAGTAAACCCCTGAACACACAGACTAACTACCAAAATACTCCAATGCTCAAAACTCTGCCTTGATTCTGGGTACATCCTAATATTAACACTGGGACTGTAAGGGAACCAGAGCACATTCAAGGCTGTTTTCTGGGATTTTTTATTTAGCAAGCAAATATTTGCTATTTACTCAGGCATTCCTTGGGACACAAAGGCTTTGTGTGTGCTCTGTGAAATCATTTTAATTCATTCTGACTCACCCCTTCCCACTAGGCTGTTCCAGTTCAGCAATAAATGTTGCAAATCTTCATTACTATAATTGCCCAAGGAAAAGAAGGGTTAAGCAAATTTGTTAAGCCAGAGGAAAAGGTAAACCAAAGAACATAAACCTTAAAAGACAGAAAGAAAAAGACATCTTTTTGCCCTAATATTATCTTCTGCCTTCATCCATAAATAAGAATTACCAAGTTAAAGTTAGCCTTCTTGGTTGTGCTTATAAACAAATGAAAATTAAACTTTTTTTTCCCCTTTCCCAAGCAAATGTAGCACTGCGTGCTATATGGGTTTTCATTTTACCTATTTTGTGGCTAAAACCAAAACTTGAATATAAATACTAAAATATTGCCACTGAATCTTAGAGATTAATTCCAGAAATAGTCACACCCATGCCACAGGATAAGTGAACTATATGTGAATGAACAGCTAGATATGTGGGATTTTTTTTCTCTGAAAACACCTGTAGACAAGATGACCACTATTAATAATAATGGGTTTTTTCCTTTTACAGGATATTAACTTACAGGCTACAATAAAATAACTTAGAGACTTAATCTGTTAGAAATCCAGATTGTTTATGAAATTCTTTTCCTAACTAATTGTGGAGTCCTCGTGGCTTCAGCAGTGCCCTAAGTGACATGGCCAGCACTCATCAGACATAGCAAACACAGTGTCTCCTTTCCAGAGGAAGACAGTTTTTCTTCACAGAAGGAACACTGTGCATTCTACTGCATTTTGTAATTTTAAAATATTATAAATATGTCTTCCCTCTGCTTTTTTACCTCTATCCAACCTAGTCCCTTTGGGATTAAAATTAGTCTTCCACTTATTTTCTGTCACACAATTCTTCCATTTTCATCAGGAATTAGGTGCACTATCCTAAACATTCCCTGTGCTTTTTAAGTCCAGATGTGCTTCAATTTCTTCCCCACAGGAATGTGTGATATTGAGTAACACAATCCTAAAAAGAAATATCTATCTCTCTGCTTTTATATACATGTATACTCGCACTTAGTCACTGTCAGCTGCTATTTACTGGATAGACACTTCAGAATAGTAACCTATCTGGAAAACACACAATTAACAATCACCTGGGAGTACCTACACAGTGTAGGCATGTTTATATACCCTTACATAATTGTAGTACACCTTATGCAAGCACACCACCAGTTTCAACCTTACAATATACATAATCTGACAGAGTAACTCTATCATTTCACAAAAGCATGAGGACCTGAGGTACAGCTCACAAACTGAAGTCCTGACTTGCAGGAAGCAGTGCAGTCATAAAGCAGGACAGCAGCAGAGTCTGCTGGGATGATTCTCAGATAACTGACTAGTCACAAGGACATCTACAAATCAATAGGGCCCAGACTCATTATTTAACCCACTAAATTAACTGTACTTAGGTCACCATGCTTATCTTTTCAGTAGTGAGGTTCTACTGGCTTTTAAATTTCCAATTCAGTGCACAGCCAAAATTATCTTCTGATTAGCTACCTTTCTCAGACTTTACCCAATTGTATATTAACAATCTTGGTAACCCAATTAGGTAAAGGTATACCTTTCATACATGAGTCAATACAGATCATAAAAAGTCCAGCAGTTTCAAGTAGGAAACAACAATGCACTCGACTTTCATTTTGTAATTTCATGCTGATAGCACAAACCAAAGATAGTTTTAATCTAGTCCTTTTTCCTTTCCTCCTCTTTGTCAAAACTAAAAGAGTAAGTTGTCATGCATAGAATCAAGAAATGGACTAGGTGTCATCCAAAGAAAACTTGGTCCATGCAGCTTGATACATAACCAAGTTAAACAAGGTTAAGTCCAAGTCACTCTCTATCAAAATGAGATGGACTCAATCAGCCAGAGACTGTAGACTGTATTACAAGATGAGTCAGCCTAAACTGTGAGGAAAATCAAGTTCTTCCAACTATGCAAGTTGAAGCAAAGAGATGGCATTGGGGCGTCTGGCACCTGGAAGCTTTCTCATATGCCAATCATCCTAATTGTCATCATATTTGAATAGTTACCTCAATAAGCTCATCCTGCACTGAGGCTGACTCACACCATCAAAATTCCTGAAATGTTGACATGCATGGCAGAGTGTTACTGGAACTTGAACTTCTGCTGTGTCACTGGCTTTCTCAGAGATGGCTGTACATCTTGCGAATGACTAATTAGAAAAATAATAGCAGAGTGTTTCAATTGAACGTTTCATCACTGCAGGTCGGATGCATCTCGTCAAGAACTACTTAAATTAAAGTATTTTCCTGCATCCTTAGATGTAAACCATATCAATTAATAGAACAGCCTTTCAGGTCAGATGCTTCTAAGATGGTCAAGGGAAAACATAGATACCTGTTTCATGCATCAACATTAAAACACTTATTCTTCAATGCTGTTTCGAGTCCAGGTTCTGGACCATAAGCAGACTGTTACAGGATTCAGAAGCTGGCAATGAAACCATAGATGGCCTTTGATATTTTCTATGAATTCCAGCAGCAGACATTAGCAGAGTTGACAAGTAACAATTTGTACTTTTCTGTCTGAAAGAGAACGTATATATTTCTATGTTTATTGAGACATAGTACATTTAGGAAAACATGAGTTTCTTATGTTATTTTTTCCGGTTGGAAGAAATTATGTCAAAATCACATGTTGACTCTTAAAGCTTTCAGCATGTTCAATATTTGTGATTGGTACAGTACTTAATGAGAATGTGGATTCATCGTTAGAATAGGACAACTATATTCACAAAGGGAGGAAAAACTTATCAGTGGCATATTATGTTTTCTATTCTCATCTATAATAAGTAGATAATTCACCATAATTATTTTGCCATTAATTGTACGGTTAGCATAATTCAAAGATATTATCAAATTATCTGCCTAGAAAGGGAGAAAAGGTTGTTTGTCTTTTACAAGGCCTATGCATAAATTTCATAAATCTTGCTTCAAATTATCTTCTTAGCTTTCTTTCTGAAGTTAGTTAACAATTGTATTTTTTCCACTTTGCATGGAAAACCACATGGTTTTGTGTGAGTATCTGAGAGGAAGGGAACAACTGAGGTATTATGATATCTATTTTAGTTTCACAGTAGTACCTACTTGAAGAAATTAAATTCTTCACAATTGCTGAAATCCAAAAGCATATTGGTTGATGACAGCAGTGACCTTTGATGCCAAAATGTTACAGTTTACAGATTACTGTAAAGGGTTCTGAAAAAGAACAATTACCTAATGCTATCTCCTAGCTTTGAACATAAAACCATTAAAACACAAAGGTTTTGAGGTTTTTTATTAACATTTACTGTTGTTGCTGCTATAACATATATTTCAAAATAATTCATCACAGTTTTCATCAGATTTATTCCCATACATGCTCTGAGCTGTAGATTGTTTCAGTATAACCAAAACTTTAGTACTTTTAACATAAGGACGACAGGTATATATCACATAAGGATTCATGGGAGCCTTACCTTATTTGAGCACTATGTTAACAGTAGCTTCTTTCTCATCTTCCATAAATATTTAAAGAAACATCATCATGCATTTCTGCCAAGAGGAAGGATTTATGAAAACCCACAATTTTCCTGGATTCTCAAGAAGGAAAAATCCCTTGGTACAGATCTAAATTTAAAAAGGAACATAGTCTTAAAAAAGTTGAAAATTATAGAACTTACCTTTTAAGCAGAAGCCTGGAACTCCTCTTCTGTGTCATAGAGAGCTAGAGCGCAGCTTGTGAATATGTGCAAGTGATGTTTTGTCTTGCTAAGTCGAAGCAGGAGATACAGGGATCAGACCAGTACTGTCTTCACTGCACAAGTGGGGTCTAGCATCTCCCTGATGTGTAAGGTGATGCTGAGTCCAGCACAATACAAGACATGGGCAGGTATACGAAGAGTTCTCTAACACTGAGTGTGTAGCCACCAGTTTTGTGGTACTTGCATGGGAATTTTGCTAGTGGACATTGGCCATCTTACCACAACTTAACCTCAAACTGGAGGCCTGGACTTAGCTCCTAGAGCACTTTGCCATAACTAGATACCTGACCCTCATTCCACAGGCAATATTACTATTTAGTCACATTTAAGAACATAATTCATAAACTCAACATACCAAACGGGAATTACCAAGATCATCACTGTCAATATTTATTTTGAAAAATTAAAATTATTCAGTTTTAATATAAATGTCTTAGCCCTCTTCTCATCTTTTAGAAATGGAGGCATTCTCTTTTGACTAGAATTTTTCTTCTTCTGAAGCTAAGCATCAATGTCAGCTGCTTATCTTTCATCAGAACTTCCCCACAGTAGTGGACACTGCCCTCTTCCCCAGCAGTTCACTGGCTAAGTGCATTAAACTTGAAGAAGTGAGATGCAAACTGAGTTCTCTCCTGTGTCTCAGCTACTCCAGTCAGAGCCCTGATAAGGCCCACCAGGATGCAACAAGGATTTTAGCTGAGTCCCATTACCAATTCCTTTCAAAGTTCTTTTACTGTGTGCTTTAAAAATAGTTAATTTATTGAACCCAAAGATAACTACAAGCAAGCCATTTAATCTTGTGTTTAAGGGCACTGAGTTCTCAGAGACAAAATCTGAGCAGATTAAATATTAGCATTAATAGAATTCCACACTCCCAAATTTTTAAAACCGTGAGCCTTTATGGTTGTGAAAACAAGCTTGGAAATGCAATGCAAACACAGTCAGAGTTACAGTGTCTGACAAAGTCCTGACAAAGCAGCCCTGAACATCAAGAGTACAAGGGAAGGGCCTCCACTTTCACACCTGTGTAGGAAGATAGAGGTTATTGCAGCTTCTCAGAGATGAGAGGTGCTGCTCCTAGTACTCATATGCAGGATCTGGGCTGCATTTGATGACAAAGCCATGTCATATTTTCATCTGTCCCTCATCACCTAAGACCCTTCAATCCAGTTTGACTCTTCACATGCAAATGACCTGACAAAATATGGCATGAAAAAAATATTTTAAAAGGAATATAAGGAGAGAACATGTCACTGGTATTCTGTCTGTCTCTGGCAAGTGCCATTAGAATGTGGCATCTTCACTATTGCCATGACAAGAGGAGACTACTTGTAGGTAAAAGTCTGGGATATTACCTCTCTTTGTACTTTCTGTGCTACATCTGGTGTTTATTTTGATAAACCTTTTAAGAAATCTCAATTATCAACACAGGGTTGTTGACCCCACTATATATTTAACAGCAACATGGTTACAGGATCTTTGTTGAATTAA
>JAWWLZ010000118.1:84506082-84518734 GCA_035041345.1 Poliocrania exsul
TTTGTAGCAGCATGTTTTTCAATTATTTTTCTCTTATCATTTATCCTCCCACTTTTCTTTAAACATTCAATTAGCATAGTTCCAAATTGTCCAGATAATGCATTTTTAACCTTGCTTATTTTCTCTTGATTTGCCTAAGAACATGATAATTAGTGTTTGTTATATGTAGCATGACATTTCCTCTTTCTCCAGCAAACTCAAAATTTTGTACTCTTCCTTTTTTTTTATAGTGCTGCTCTTACTGAATTTATTCCTTTTTAATCCTATTATTTTCTTTTCTTCTTCTGTTACAAGTTTTAAACCATTTCTCGAAGTATTTTTTTCATTTGATTCATCAGGATTCAGGGACACATATGCTTTCCTTAAAGTTTTCCATGTCTTTCAAAATGTCTTTTTTTCTGTTTACATTTCTCTTTATTTTTCATCTGTAATGATGGTATCAAATGTACTAAAATGCAACCAAAAAAGGTATTTCCAAATTAACATCCTTGTTAATATGTATATAAAATTTTGGAAGACAATCTAAAAGACACTCACTGCTCTTGTCACACAATCCTGCAAAATGCTGTATTCCAGCTCATTTAAATGTGTACTTTATATGACCCTGTACTTGGAGGTTTGGCATTTTGCCAGCTCAAACCAAGACAGCTACTTTAATCATTAACATTTTCACATTAAATTTAGCTGCTATGTCATGTAATACTGCATCACAAATACTTAGGAAGTGAAACCAAATGAGTCCTGAACTTTTGCATGCCTTTTATGATGGAAGTTCCTGTGTTGGAGGCTATTTTGACTCCCCAGAAACATTTCCATTTTTCATAACCGATTAGATCTGTAAGTAAAATGTAATCCTAGATCTTCAGTACCCACTCACTGATTTCACTTTTTTTGCCAGGGAAGATCTATTGAAACACAATGCCAGAGCTTTCTCAACACCTATCATCCAGTTGCAAAGAAATTGTAGTCTGTTCTAGTTAATACTTCAGTTTACATGACAGAAGTCTAAAGGACTGCATTGTAGAGTTAAAGAGAAAGACTGAAAACAGCTCTTTCTTTTCACAAGGGCAATGAAACTTTTGAAAGGTTCAGTGTCTAGTTCTTGGGATTGGGACTATGAACCTGATGTGAAGGGAAATGTGTCTTTAAGCCCAAAGGAAGGGTAAGAATATCTTAAAGAGTGGGGATTTAAGGCACAACTATTTCTCATTTAACTTACCTGCCAGTGTAGACACCTACCTACACTGTGGACTGGTATAGATACTCTTGGCTTTGCTCAGGCTCCAGACCCATTACTTATCACTGTACTGCAAAGTTCCCTGCAGGTCAATATGCTCACAGATGAGATGCTGTGGCACAAAGTTCAAGCACTTAAGTGTCCTTTGTGGATCTAATCCGACGTCACTTTTGAAAACAGGATTTAGGTGTTCTGAAACATTTACCCTATGTGTCCTGGGATCATGTGTTGAGATACAATAAAATTAGTTGCCAGGTCTCTTGAGTCGCGGTTCCCACATGTGATCACAGGATGCTTCTCCTCAGCACACTAAATTGATCACCACTATAATGCAACAAAAAGAACTCTCAAGTTCATGCTCATTTTCCAGACATGAACTGCATTGGATATCTGCTGCTTATCCAAAGTATGTTTATGTATATACATACCTTTTTTCTTTTCCAGAAATCCCTACTAAAATAAACCGTGCTGAAGCCAAACATCTTGCAGATGCCTCGGGCTCAGACAAAACAGAAAGAACAACAAAGAGGTCCAGAGTATCAACCATAAGGCGAATATTTGACATGGCAAAACACCGAACAAAGAGGTCATCCTTTTTCTCAACTGGTGTGAAAGTTTGTCCACAGGAATCAGTGAAGCAGATTTTAGCCAGTCACCAAGCTTACTATAGATTAAGAGGTAAGATGATTATTGTAGCATGTACTTCCTCATTCACAGTCTTTCTTTTAATTGAGGAAACATAGTAATTTTCCAGAATATTGTTCTTTACCTTTAGGCAGTGTATATGCTATTTGCTTTATGTTTTATTTTTACATAGATAATGATAGTATAGATAATGTTACATGTGCATTAGCAGGCTTCAAGATAGACAGTTAACAGAAGAAAATAAAACGCACTCAAAGGACTAACCAACTCAGCGTAATTACATAGTGTTCTAGCATGGCTGAAGGTGAAGAATAAAGTGTTCTTGCATCATTGTGTAAAGACGTACCACCTTTCTTGTAACTGCAACACGTACCATCATTGCTACTCAGAATTAATCTCACCAGTTTAAGACAAGTAATGAAACTATTAGTTGGTCATTGCACAAATATGTTGGTGCATCTGTAGCATTATTAAGTCTGTAGCAGTGTTGGTATACAACAAACACTGAGATAGTTGTCAGCAGTCATGAAAAGAACTTAGCCTTATTTTCTAAAGGTTTCAGTTATTCCTTCTGCCCCTTCTCAGCTCATTTGCTCCCTTCCCAGCTCTTTTTTTACCTACCTTGTCCATAAGGAACCTACAGAGTTACCACTCCAATGATAGGTCCCTAGAGAGCACGGTGCAAATAGCCTCCTGGTGTTCTCTCTTCCTCCCTCTACCCCTCCCATGCTTTCACTCTGTGGCTGTTTCAATTTGTGTTAGAAAAATGCATATTTTTGCACTGCAGTTAGACAGTCCAAAGCTAATTGTAAAACCTAGTCAGCATTTCTGGGATTCAAGTATCCAAGGCAACAGCTACTCTCTAAACCACCTCTGCTTATCTATTTTTTCTCTGTGTTGGTCTCCATCCATTCACATACATCCATGTAACTTGGCTGCTCCTTGGCCCTCTTTCAGGGTACCAGATAGCTCCCCCTGAAATGAACCCTGGATGTAGAGCTGCAAAAATCTTACTTGCTATAGGCAGCATGGGAAAATTACACCAATGTCTGTAGCTATAGATACAAAAGTGTTTGGTATCCATTGTAGCATCCAATGAACATTAGACAGAAATCTGAAATGTATTAGAGAGGCTGATCCAGTAAGTATTTCTTAAATCTGAATTAACTCTGAAAGCCCCTAGAACTCAGTGGTTACAACCCAAATGGGGCTGAAAACAAGCTATCCTGAAACAGGCTGTTACCATTAACTTGGACTTAAAGAACTGTAATTATGATCCATTCATATAAAAAAACTGAGTAAGACTACGCTACCAACTTTTTGAAGAGCAGTACATCAGCTGAGATATTGGACTCTCTAAGTCTTGTAGTGCAAGAAGGTTTAAACTTACATCTCCTTTTTCCCAGCAGTATCATGAACAGGTGCCATCCAGTTCTTCAATTGAAACTGGAGTACTTCCCCATAAAGCAACCAATCAACCAGATGACTGCAGCTGAATAATTTGTACACTCATTCAGAAAAGGTGTTTCTGCTCCCTTGGATAGTTGTACATTTTCCGTTACTGTGTCCTTCATTAAAACCTCAAAAAATTTTTCCTCCAAGGAAAGATCAGAACCTAGGACTTCTGCACTCCCAACTGAGTATGCCAATTTACCTGATGAGATTGATAAATGAAAAAAAAAAAAAAATAAATTGAAAATGTGATGCAAGCACCATCCTTGAATCTGCAACCACATTATAAGCCTTCATGAAAAGGTAATCTGGTAGCCACGCTGGAGCCTCACAGCCTGTGCCTATCTGTGGTACAATCTTTTATCTTGTTTTGCACACATACCTTCAGCTCTGTTCCTTTCTGTGTCTAAAGTCCAGGAGATCACTTCCACCCCTCCAAGTCCCACCCATGACACATTGAGAACTGTAACAGCAATAGCACTGTGGATCACATCAGTCCTCTAGAGAATTTTTATGCTTTCAAAGAAAAAATACACGTGTTTTTTTTTTACTTTTTACACAAACATACATATAAGCACACAACACCAAACAGCTCAGATGTAGGAGCTCAGTTTCTGTTGGATAACCTGAGCCCACTGTGACCCTATACCAACTCTGAAATAACACAACATAGCTTAAGTCACCATGAGGGCGGTTTCTCATGTGGGGGAAACTGGGAGAACACAGAATCATCTACACCTCCTCAGCTAGTCATGTGCCACGTTTATCTGGTAATTGGATTACTTAACATCAGATAGTATATCTCTATTCAGCAATTACTGCTCAGAAAAACAGAAACAAGATAATTGCAAAAAAAAAGAGGAGAGAAAGTAGCTTTAACAGCTAGCTCGTAATAAATACAGCCTGTTCCTTTTTAATAATCTGACCACATCTGCTCCACACGCAGCTGCTCTACTGGGAGGGCAGGTCACTCCTGAGGTATTATTGAGGGGCCCTAACACAGTTGGGTGAGTACATCCTTACAGCAATTTTAGAGTATACCTAGAGAAACTGACTGCACTAATTTCAGAGACACGGATAATGACGATAATGAACTCACTCTAAGTCAAAGTATGTATCAAGTATTGAAACTAAATGTCCCATCTCACAGTAATGACCTTTGCAAAGTAAAGTGCTAAAGGCAACAGCTTTTAAATTGCTAGCAAGTTTTTGTAAAATGGTTCTTCTAATAAGTTTGAAAATCCCCTCTCTAAAAGTATTTCATGTTAAACAGAATTTTGAAGTGTTTTCCTTCCTTTTGAGGGATGAATGTGTAAACATGTACATAACAGATCACTTTTAAGAGGCTTTCAAGTTTACTTTTTGGTACAAAACATCCATCCCCAGCCCCTTTCTTCTTTACTCAGTCTGCCAGGAAGCTGTGTGGGAAGCCTTTCGTATTTTTCTGGATCGGATTCCTGATACTTCTGAATATCAGAACTGGGTTACTGCCTGCCAGAGGGAAACCTTTTGCATATTCGACATTGGCAAAAACTTCAGCAATTCCCAAGAGCATCTGGAAATAATTCAACGGGTAAGGATTACCGACATTTGTTTAGAAACTGGGAGAGACTTCCAAGTCCCTCCTCATCTGCTTATTTAAGGGCAAAGTATTGCTCAGGAAGAGGAGGGGGCATGTCTTAGAAGGAAAACATAAAAAGTATATTAAACAAAAGAGCTAAGAGGTTTCTGCTCTCTCTGTTTGAATACACCCACTAGTAAAATGCTGTTTTTCTTAATCTTTTTGCAGCGAGTAAAACATAGAACCTTCCAGGAAAGGTAAGTAGCACAAGTAGAACCTTGCCACTTGATGTTACCGCCTCTTTTGAAAAAGCTATGTGTAGATGTGTGTGGATGTGAGCAGATATACATATAGCACTGTGATGTATTTGGTGTGTGCTGTGAGAGATGTGTATACTGGATGTATCATAGTACACAGCAACTGAATCACAGATAATGGAGGTGGCCAAATGTCTGAGTTCCCTGTTCACTTTGAGACACCACAGAATTTTTTCTCAGACTAATGTGAGCATGAAACCCCGTCAGAGATATGGCTTTGCATTATACTGGTATTGATTGGGAGTGTGACAAAGGTTGCTATAATTACGAAAAGGAAAGTTTGAGAGCTCAACAAAGGCTTATCTGAGAGGCTACATTAAGCAATAAAGTGAAAACTCTTGTGTCTTCACTTTATCTTTCTCCTGTATTTTAACTCATCATGACAGTGTAAACTAACGTGATACTTTATTCTGCAAACTCTTCAAAAAAATAAGTTCCTGGAAACAATCAGAAGTTTGAGAATGGCAGGATCAAACTTCCAATACTGAACTCTGTCTCTCTGCATACAAATACTGAAGTAAAGCGACACAAATCACTGTCCACAATTTCTCTGATTAATATTTTCCTTCAAGTTTTCATTGATTTTCACGAGATTTTCAGGCAAATAATCTTTTTCAAATCATCAGTTACACTGTCTCGTGATCACAGAGATCCTACATATCTTTATTCATTCTGACATGAGAGATTTGATTGTTCTTTCCCAGAAACGTATTTTCAATAACGTAGGAGCTAATTAGACTCCCCTGGAAGGCCAAAGGGAGGCCTTTTCATTCAGTCCAGTGCAAACAGCAGCAGCAAGTCATTAAGTGAAGTGATTGATCACTGAGTTCTTAAGTTCTTTATCAACAATATAGTTTTCCCTAGGCACAACTCAGAAAGTGAAGTAAATTCTATGAAATTACTTGTATTTTAACTTGAAATACAGACAGCCATGACTACGCATGGTTAGACTTCATCTTTCCTACTGTGTAGCTTGGGAAACATTTTGTACCTTCTCTAGATGCCCCTTAGAGACGTCAGCCTCCAGTTAGAGACACAACACATAGTGAGTTAACATTGTGAAAACACTATACATAATACTTGGGCTATCACCACAGAAGATATCCAGAGGGTGTGGCAGATCAGTAGTTGTTCATATTCCTTATTTATGTTATTAAATATGTGCTTTATTTATGTTATTAAACACCTAGGTTGGTCCTGTGTAGAAATGTAGCTCAGACATCTTTTCTGTCTATGCTACAATCTCTGCTCTGTCTCAGTTTAACACCACACATTTGCAGTGCCCTTAGTTCTTCTACTCATAGTGGTTTTCACAAATACTCCATCTGTGTGCACTGTAGTAATTTTGAAGAATTCCATTCTCATCAATGATTGGCTTTTCATTTTATGTTGTGGCTTTCTTCCATAATCTACTTACAAACCAAAATAATTTAAATGTTTCATACCCCAATTGAAGGAAAGAAAAATCTCTTGCCTAAAAATCTATTTTTTTCCAAAAGCTGAATGAATAAAAATTTGGTTTTAGAGCAGAAATTATTTTATAGCCTAAAGTGCAGGAATCTTTAATACATCTATTATAAAATGTAATTAGATATATATACCACTTTTGCTTTCCAGGCAAGCTAACAGTCACAATTACACAATGTATTCATCACATCATGACTGTAAAACTTACAACAGAAAATAATATCAACAGTACAAAACCAAATCTTGTAATACAAGGCAGACGACCTTACACCACACTCACCATATTCTTCCTTGAGTTTTCAGCTATCTTCCATGTGGACCATGGCAGGCACTAACCTATGAATATTACACCCAGATGCAAAAATAAACATTCCTACAACTCATAGTAATCTGGATCCAGGAATCTGACTTCAAACTATCATTATTTGGAAGCATCCTTATGATATTAGAATGCAGGCCAACAACTAAAAATAAGTCCACCCCTCCTCTCCTCACACCACACCATGTGAAACTCCCTTGGAACTGACATTCCCATTGGCTCTAAAATTAGAAGCCCACAGCTCTCATTGAACTAGCTTGATAGGATGAAATATAGCAATGGAGACAAGAGGTGGGTTAGGTGATGTACAGGAAGTCTTGCTTACATTTTAGACAGTGGTCTACCATTCATTAACTTCAAAGAGAAACAAAAACCAGACCCAGCACACTGATTTAATCTCTGTAATCCCATCCCTGTGGTTGCATGGATCAAATCAGTATGAAACCTAATGAGCAGATTCCTGACAGGAGTGACAATTCTTGGTGGAAGAACATATCAAATCAATTTTTTTAAAAGAAAATAACACATCGAAGAACATGAAAGGAAATATATAAATTGTTGAATAAAAAATATGATCTACTGTTCCACTGTCTCTTTAACCAGTTTACAAAATATTCCCTTAAAAATAACTTCACTCATCTAAACTACACTTATTGTCATGTCTTTATTTTTTTCACACTTTTTTCACTGCCAGTACAGTATGGAGATAATTAAATCACTCATTTCTATTTGATTGATAGGAAAGATGAAATATCTGCAGAGAAAACAGGAGGCAAAAAGGTGGAAGAAATTCCTTCCATTTCTACAGGTAAAGTCAAGTCTGCTCGTTGTATGTCTGCTCGCTAAATAAAATCACTAAGGCCAGTGATTCTTAGGTCTTAGAAGGCTGTAATTTAATGAATGCAGTAGAAATATGACAAGTTGTCAGTGAAATACAGTAAAAACGGTTTAGCAAAATAATCTTTATGAAGCAAATTTTATCTCTTTATAGCATGTCTGCTACTCACATGCAGCATTCCAAGTTTGCCTCACAGTCTTTAAATGCATATGTTTTCTTAATTTCAGGCTAATGTTTCAGTTATAAAATAGCATTTAGAGTGTCAGCTGCTGCATTTCGTTAACCAAAATAAACAAGTAGATGCAAATACTGACATTAGCAAGAAAGTCGAAGTGATGACAAGACAATAATTTGATAACATTGCTATGATGAGACTAACCAGCCCTGTTGTATACCACAGTTCTTTAACATAACATTAGAAAAATCATGCAGTGGTATAAGTCTGTAAATATAAGCATTTTGATTCAAGGAGGAAACATGCTGCACATATATTTTTACAAGGGCCAAATATAACAGAATCTTATCAATAGGGACTTTCAGCAACCTAATTTTGCCTCTATCTGGAAAAATTCTGTCAAAACCTCTTGTACTTTAAATTAAGCCCTAAAGAAAGGTGGCTGTTATAGAGACAAAGACCTCAACTGGCAAAATCAAGCTTAGGCATTTGGTGATACATCATGTGGTGTGACAGGAAATTATCAAATATTATTACTTCACACAATTTCATTAATCCACAGGCAGTGCCACTTTCGCATTCAGTCACACACATGCCATGCTACTGATGTTTGAGCTGGAAGAAAGTCTGTCTATTGTATAAAATGTTGCAGCTTCACCCATGCCTTAAGTCATGGCCACCTTCCATGGTGCAGGCTTGTGCTCAAACTCATCCTCCCTAGGGAAAGGTGCTCCAGTGAGCTGACACCTGACCAGCACACAAAGGGAAAGATTTTTGATGTGCAGACTCGTTCTTGCCTGACTTTTCTTTTACCTCCCCTGCAGGCTCCCCTGGCACACCTCTCTCTAATGGGACGCTGCTCAACGAAATCGCTAATGACACGAAGACTCCCGTGAAGGTGAGGGCAGCCTGTTTTCCTGCCCCACTTTTTCACTCACCTCTTTTTTTTATTTTTGGCTCAGCTAGCAGAAAAAAGGAAGCTTTATAAACACCTAGTGCTTACAGACCATGAGTGTTCCCCTCTGTTTCAGCTGGCAGGATTGAAGGGGTGTACTAGCATCTGTTCTGCACCAGAGTAGGGCATGATGTCTCTGGAGTATGAGGTAGAAAGTATAGAACCATGGCAACCAGCTTTTAGGAAGAGCCTTCATTCTTTCAAGGAGGGGGCTGTTGCCTATCTTGCACCATTTTGTAACCTTATTCATCATTAAATAATGCCAAAAAAGCATACCTTCTGGGCTCTCCATGACACATGAGATAAGACTGGCCCACACTTTGCAGTTTCTGCTCAGACAGCCAGTTCTCAAAGGCATCTCCACTGCTGTCTCTTCAGAGCAGCCATGCAGTGCAGCCCTTGAAACTGCCCCTTCCTCCCCAGGCTTACAGCAGCTGCCATTGGTTACCTCTGAGAGAGGGGTGGGAGGAGTTGTTGTTCTCCTTGTCCTGTCTGCTGGGGAGGTAGCCCCAGTCTCAGCACAGCTGTGTGGCCTCAGGGAACTTTTGGGAATCTCCCTCTGGAGGGACACCAAGGCATTACTTGGGAGGATCCTGCTTCTGAGGAGCCTCAGCTGACAGGCAATTTTTTATGTTTTCTCCTCTGCTTTGCTCTGGGAATTTTTCCAATTTGTAAGATGTTCGCCCTTCCAGACTGGCTCCTCAAAAAACCTGCATAGGGGTTTTTTTGTTGTTTGTGCATACTGGCTGTAGGAAGAGGCTCACGCTATTTCTTCCCCACTTGGGTGAACTTATTGTCTTGGTGCTGCTGCCACCAAGAATTTGGGGGCAGGAATGCTGGGTGAGGCTTCACCATCACGCCCCTGGCAAATCATTACCCTTCCCTACTACACCTATGCAAGCTCCTTAGCTCCAGCACAGGAGTTGCACTGGCATGATGCCAGGCCAATGCTGTTTTTACTGCCCAAAATGATTACATTCTCATAATGTAAGAAAGCAAATTAACCTTGAAATACTCTCAACTGTCTATTACTTATCTACATCTCAGCTGCAGTGAAAGAGCAAACAGAATATGAGGGAAAAGGCGCTTTAAAGTTGCTTATTTGTGATGTTTGAGATGTACCAGGTGATTGGCATTAACCAGTTCCTCCTTGTTACAGATCTCCTTGCGCTTCCTTGGCCCAATCCTTTGCCACTAGCTCCTTAAGAGTTGACTCTTCAAAAGTCATAGGGCAGTGCTGTCGAAAGTGCATCTCCCTGAACCTTCCATTTATATGATAGAATATTACATAATGCTCTTGCTCTAGCTGATGAGCCTATCTTTATATACAACACAAACCATACATTTCTCTAAAACTGAGGCATCCTAAGGAATGGTATAGCAGAGTTGAGTTTTGCAGAATCCGTGGATGCAGAAAATGCTGTCTCCTGTTTCACTTATTCTGTGATTCTATCATTAAGGTCCTATTTTCTCTCTTCTGCCCTGACACTGCAATCACACTTACTCCTTCTGCTTACTTTTGGAAGCTATTAAAGCCTAGGTGTTATGTCTCTAGCAACCTCATGTCAAATTACCTGGCAGCAGAAGTAGAAACCTCACCTCTCTGTAGGATTCAGGCTGATGAGCTTACTGTTCTTTTGGGCCAGTTTCTCCTTGATCTTGTTGTATTTCTTTGTTTATCCAAGGTGTAAGTCTGGCTGAGAGTAAAATTATCCTTGAGCAAATGAAAAGATAAAAAGGTGTTTAAAAAATATCTAAGTATTGCTAGTAAGTATGAACATGCAACATATAAGCAGTATATGCAGTAAAAAGAATGTGGTTTTTGTTCTAAGATTTTTGTATTTTTAACAGGCTTTCTTTAGAACCCTGAGAAGTTTTAGTCAGGGGGAAAAAAACCGTAATAAAATACATTGGCAGAGAAATGCAGGGATGATATGGGTTAACATTAGTAACAAGATTTGTGAAGAAGGACTCAGAGCTTGGCACAAGGCAGGAATTTCCTGAGTGATCTCTCTGTATCACCTCTTCAGGTTCTTGCATTCCGGGGCTTGTAATTTGAAGCTCACCTCTGTTTGTGAAAAAGGAACAAGAAATACCTTCTGATCTTAAAATTAGCAAATGTGTAACTTTATATGCAGGATGAATTAGGAAATCTTTCTCAATGCACCCATAGTACCTCTGTCCCTTATGGGCAGGACATTATAACGTACAAATGAATGGACTTTTGGAGGTAAAAAATTAGTAAATTTAGGGAAAATCTACAAATACTATTGGGAAACAAAAAACAAAATAGGAGTACTTTTAACAGCAGTAAAATCAATTGCACAAGAAAGGTGTATTACAAGTAGGGCTATTATTATCAGGAAAACCCAAATGCAAACTTCTGACCGTGACACAGTAACAGAGAATCTGGCACTCTGCTCTGACTGACCCCAGGGTTTCTGAGCATAGGATCCCAACTAGCTTGTAGAATGTTCTTGTCACTCTCCTTGCTGTCACACACTGTCTGCCTAACTGGCAAGTAAAGCTATCTGCCTTGAAGATGATGGAAGTAAGATTTGTTAACAGTCTCTGTGCAAGAAATGTTTTGATTCTCTTCACTTCATTTATGCATATCAAAGGCAACCCTTAAGTTACAATGATAGAAACTGGTTTGCAAAGATAGAAGAGTTAAACCAACAAAAGTTTTGTAGAATATGGTTCAAAAAGTTATTTTGGGAATGGACTTAAAAGGGAATCTCATCTACCTATTAAATACTGAAATATTTGGGAAAAAAGCACTTAGTTTTATTTCTTAAATTTTTTCCTTTCCTCTTCTTTTCCAGGAGTTGGGAACAAATACAGTCCCCGAACTGCCTGTGGAGCAAATGGTAGAATTCAGTGTAACTCTCACTGATCAGGAGTACACAGCTGAACTTAGTGATCCCAATTCCCCAGAGTACCAGCAACTAGCTGCCAAATTTCAGCTACAGGTAAGGAGGCTGAATGAATGCAAAAATGTTGGGTTTACACCTTGAATGAGGTTCATACTATGAAACTGTCCTGACCATGAAATAGAATTAGAGTCTACTGCCCTCACTTTGAACAGATAATTCCTAGTATCTTAAGACCTTCAGTTTTCCTTCATGTATAGTCAGCTTTTCCCCTCATTTAGGCTATCTGTTCGGCCACCAAGGTAACAAGCCAGCAACTTTGACAGTAGTAGAGCCTCAGAAAAATGATGAACAGAATAACTTTAGAAATATCATTCAGGCTTAATCAAGAATTCATGGACAGTACTTTGTCATAATTTAATTTCTATGATAGATGTAATGAGAAATGTAATATAAATGTTTAAAGTAATTAGCTACTGTTGTCTGAACTGTTCTGCAAAGGACTTGCACTCATTTTGTTGTGCATTGCCATAATTTCTGTAAGAACTGGAATATCTGTGGTACTTTCATATAATTAATAATATTAACTTATAGCAGATAATGACTTGAGGTTCCCAAAAGGTTTTCTTAGTAAAATTAACTAAAGCTTCTCATCAGTTTTATGAGCATTCCTTGGTGCAAGTTATCTCACTTTCCTGGTTCAGTTTCAGCCATGCATAGAAAAGTGGTGAATGATGTGCTGGCAGAGATGATAAAAATGGTTTCTCTGACAATTTCCAGTATTACCCTCAAACAGAAGTGCCTGCAGACTTT
>JAWWLZ010000118.1:84520804-84560100 GCA_035041345.1 Poliocrania exsul
GTCTGTCTCCTATTGTGTTGGAAGTACCCAGCTTAATCTTTGTTTACATTGTTTCTCTCTTGTATCAAAAGGCTGCTTAGTCATTAACTTTGGCTCTCTTCTTTTACTCCCTTTTTGTATGTAAAACTAATTTGATGTCTGGTTTATAGTTGCTCTGTTGCTAAATCTTTATAGCATATTCCGCAACACCCAGGTTCAGGGCTTTCAGAATCCCATCGAGTGATTTTGGCAAGCCATACAGTATGCTTTATTATATTTTTGACACGAATTAGGCTTACATTTCTCACAATCAATATGTAAGACCAATATTGATTCCTATCATCTGGTAATTTAGTTAGCTCCTGAGAGGTAAAGATGAGCAAATATAGGGGTTGCTGTGCATTATCCCTCAGCCATATGAGTATATATATTAGCAGCATTTCTCACAAGGCAATATAGAAGGACAACATTATAGATAGTCTAGAGAATTCATCAAGGAAAATTACACAGGGCATTATATACATAAAGTCAACATAGGCATGTCTTGCAGAGGTAATTTATAGTTCAAGTTGCCCCTGTGACTAGAGGCTATATAGGAACCATCCGTGGTAACAGTAATCCCTGCTACTACTGCCACAGGTGTTCACTGCCACCATAAAGATAGAGATTAGCACTGACAGTGCCAAAATTGCACCAACTGAGGTGGAAAATAAGAAAGCTGATATTTCAAACTATCATAGTAAAGTAAAACTCCTCTTTCCACACACAAAACATGGTGATTGCCCATTGTTTGGAAGGGGAAAAGTGAACTGATGGAGAGTAGACTGTCATTTTCACAGAGATAAAAATTATAGATGACACATAGAATATAAGATAAATTGTCAAAAGATGGTTGTGATGTGTGTGACTGAATGATTTACCAGCATACATGAATCTTTGTTTTTCTTCCTTTTTGAATCCTTTCTCACACCCTTTCTTCTATGATGAAATGAAGACAGAAGAAGGAGAAAGATGGGTAATATTTCTGGAATCCTTAATTAAGATTAATAATTTTGTTGACTAATTATTAATCATTATGATTATGAATCATTTTATTATGTACATAGATACACCAGTAAATGTCCTTTATCTTGATGTGGCAAAGTGAATTGATTGTGTTCTGCCTAAGTACAAAACCTGGGATATGAAGCAGCAGGGACCGCTTTTACTTTTACCTAGAAGGTTCATGTAATCAAATTTTGTCAAGATCTCTCTGAAGGAAAGAAAATGTTTGACCTAAGAAAATTCACATTCAGATGCCTGAAGAACTTTATCAGTCATAAACTGAAAGTAAAAAATAAATAAGGAAACTATATATTCCAATTTTCATTTTTGATTTGCTGTTTCCTGGCTGTATGCCCATATACACGTTATTTTCAATAAGTATGTAGAACTTGATTTTTTTATCTCCAGATTGAACAGCAATGAGACCACTTACTTGATAAAATCAGGGAGCTTTTGACTGGTAATACAAACAGATACAGAGTTTATGGTTGTTGCTGCTTAAAAGTGATACTGGGAAATAATTTGCCTAGTAGTTCCCCAAATTTCTCTTTTACTCAAACTTTAAAAGGAAAAATTGTCTAATGCTTTTCCTGAACTCTTGCAAGGTCATAGAAATTTAAATACATAGTACATTCTGGATAAAGCAAAATTCCTTTCTCTGCAGTTATTTGATATTGTAAAAAGCAATGTAGTATAGACATGTTTACAATGTCCTCATTTTTTTTCATTTCAATTAGGAGAATTTAACATTTATGAAAAGTGATGTATTAATAATGGTGAATGTCTGAGACTTCTGTTAAACATGACTATCTAGAGAGAAGCTATAAACACCCATTTGGACTTGGAAAAGCTAACACCCATTGTGGAAAGTTCTTCGCCACGTTAGCTAACTTTTTTGCTCTTTGAAAAAGAGTAAAAAATTGCCTCAGTTGTGATAAGAGATTTTTGCTTATCTGCAGTTTTATGAACTGTCTAATCCCTTTTCAGAGGGTTCTGCAGAATGTGTGATTATGGTTTCTGGTAACCCCAGCATGCATTTATGGCTGTTTGAATCAGTAGTCAATAACTTCAAACTATATTACAAGTTCTACAGGTTTATGAGTAGTGAGATTCAACTGAATTATATTTGAATATTTTTACAATTTTCTTCAGTATTGGATTTTTTATTTAAAATTATGAATAGAAGAAAAAAGGTATAATAAAAGTAATTTGAAGGTGACAGTCTTGTTAGAATGAAGTAAATCTGCATTACTTTTATGGATCATTTGTTATGGTTGCATCTTTGTTTGTTTGTAAAATTGGTTCTCAGTCAGTAACTGATTTTGCTGCATGGGGCATTTTGACCTTTTCCCCCCTGCAGATCCAGCAGCACTATAGCACGATATGTGGTGAACTTTGAGAGAGATGGCTCAGAAATCAAAAGCACAGCAGATGACATCTCAACTATTGGGTCTAATAAGGTTGAAAGTGAAAAGCTTCCAATTTCTCCAATGGAAGAGAGGGAGATATCAGCAACTAAACTCACCGTAACAGACCTTCAGCAGCTGGTTGCCACTGCACTCCATGAAGACCAGTCCCTGCCAATGGACCTGGGAACACTTCAGTTTACTGACGGTAAGTGGGCAGGAGGTTGCCAGGCACAAGTCTGAATCTTGCCTTCCCAAACTGATGCCATTTCAACAAGGTGTCCTTTGCTTCTCTAACAAATTGTTTTCATTTGATATAGCCCATTCTCCTTAGTGTTACGTAGCATCCAAAGGATGCAGAGATAGAAGTTAAATTCTATAGCAAAAGCCTTTATAATTATACAGTGTAATTAAAGGATCCATTCTCCATTGGTTTTTTTGTTTAAAAAAACTGGATATTTTGCACACTAATTAAGAGGAGAAAAATAAAAAAATACTACGAATATTCACTGTATTATTTTAATATCCCAGTACAGACAGTCTCCTTTCTTCAACAAGACAAAATGTGAGGGCTTCCTCTAACATAAAATGAACATTCTGAAAGCTCTATCTTGATTGTAAGCAAGCCACCTAAACTCAGTAAAATCAGAGAGACAGACACTTCAAGAGCATTTGATCCCAAGATAAAATTGGTAAAGGTGTGTTTCACTCATGCTCTGAAACACAGAGGGAGTGTAAACAACAAACTGAGTGTAAAGACCTTCAACAGAAGGTTGAAGATCTGCACTCTGTTCAGTAATCCAGCTAATAAATATCCTCTTCTAGTCCATCAATGACTTTCGCAAAGGTAGCATATCCCTAGCTCCAGGGAGGTGGGCTAAAATGGGGAAAATTATTTAAAATATTTTTTCCTATGTATATTGACCAAAACAATCTTAAAACATGTACCAAATTTTAGCTATAGTGTTTAATTTACAAACAGCAGCATTTGCTTGACAAAAAATTATTCATACAAACTAATACTTTCTGTAAGAATACCATACTTTAATGTAGATTAAAAGTCCCAACAAAAAATAGATACAGAACACTAGAATAATAGATATTTTAATCAAATTTTTCCCAGTAGTTATTTTTAATAACCAGTTCTAGAAAAACAGCTTGAGTGCAAGTACTTTTAAAGAGTGTCTCTGGGAGGGTAAAGGGACCAGTTGGGCACTAAAGTCAAAACACTGACGTTAACTATGGTGTGGACTCTGGTATAAGTGAAGTGAATTTAGGCTTAATGGGCAACACAATACAATGAGTCATCATAGTCCATGAAGATTTAACTGAGGGGTTCATCCTTCAGCTGATTCTAAGCATTCCTCCATGGTTCAGCTCTCTGCAGACCTATTGTGTTTATGCTAAATAAAGTGTACAAAGAACACTGCATATAAAATTCTGGTTTTCCTCATAATTGGCAGTTTGAATGGACATTGATGCCCCTTCCTTCTTAACATGGATTTTAAAAAGTCATTTTTGGATGGAGAACAATTTAGTATTGTTTTTTACTGAGCTTATATATTTTGAACAGTTTGCACTGTGTCAGTGCTGTAATACTGTGTGCTCTCTCTCTAATGTTTTTGATTTTTTTTTTCAGAATCTGTTATACCACCTAGTGATTTTGATAATGATATCCAAGGCATGGTTACTATTCCTCTGGCAGGCCCTGATTTGGTAGGTTAATACTGGTAGTCATATTTATTCATTTCTCCATGGGAAATAAAATTAAACAGTGATAAGATGGACATAGATATACAAAAAAGTTTCTTATGCTAAAATAACGTCTGCCTCTTGTACATGTTGTAAAGATGAATGTTGTGTTGTTATATTGCAACAGAGATAGTGTTTAGAGCATTTACATGTGAATATTACTGCTTGATTACCTTTTCCAGTTTTAATTACAAAGGAAACAATGTCTTACCAGTTCAGTAGTACAGAGCAACTGGCAGGAATAGCAAAGGCTATCTTTCTTTGACCATTTTTAAAATTCCAGGCAATGTGATTAAGCTCACATGCACATGCCAAACATTTTATACATCCCATGACTTCATAGCAGACTTCTAGGGTCTGAAGAGGGCCTACAAGGAAGCCAGAGAGGGACTCTTCATTAGGAACTGTAGGAGTAGTGGGTTCAAACTGAAAGATGGGAAATTTAGCTTAGACATATGGAAGAAATTCTTTCCTGTGAGGGTGGTGAGGCACTGGAACAGGTTGCCCAGAGAAGCTGCGGATACCCTGTTCCAGGCGGTGTTAAAGGCCAGGCTGGATGTGGCATTGAACATGGCAGCTGGCTTGGAACTAGATGGTCTTTAAGGTCCCTTTCAACACAAACCATTGTACGATTCTATGTTGACTTAGCTGTTTGCAAGCTCATGTGGCTAAAGATTATTGCCCTTTTTAGGAATAAAACAAACATAATAAGGAAAGTTTCTTTTTTAAAACTTTTACAGGAGGAATCCATGAGCGTGGAACTCCCTCTAGGTTACCCCAGCCCAGCCACAGTGGACCAAACAGGAGACATCTTGGTTGATGCATTAACAACTGGAAGCCCTGCTCTAAGTGAAGAGATCAGCATCCCTGAAGAATTTAATAATTTTATTACATCTGAACCTGAGTTCCCTACCAAACCCTCTAGAGAACCATTTCATGACAGATCTCCTTCATACACACACATTACCGCTACCGACTACCAAAGTTTCACAGTGCCTTTCAGTGCTTTGGGTAGCACCAGCAGTCCTCCAAAATCAGAGGATTCATATTTGCCTCCTCCAGCAGATGATTCTGCTAGCAATGACTTAATCACCGATGGCTACGAGTCTCCAATGGAACAGGCTACCACAATGGCAATTTATACCACAGGAAGCTTTAGCACACCTAGTCTGCAAGCCGGAGATGAGGATAGTGAAGCTGAGGAGAAGACAGAACTGAGTGATATAACAGAACCACCTTTCCAGGAAGCTGACCAAGACATTCCAGTTGGACAAGGTAAGACAAAAAAGATTTTTGTAAGAGAATGTAGGAGAGATGCAGTTGTTATGACACATACAATCATGTATCAGTACAGTAAGTATTGCTTTCCATTGTGATAGGAAATTTTTCTGGACCATCAAAGGTAAAAAATTTACATTTCTGATGCCCACTTCAGGAAAATCCTAATGTAGCTCAATTGAAGGTTGTCAATACTGGAAAAAAACCCCCAGCCTAACCCAACAACAAATGTCCAAGGATAAAGCATACTAAGTACAGAGTATTATGATAAGATTTCAGTAAGACAGAATAAAAAGACAAGTCACAAACAAAAAAAGGATATCCCAGGCTAATATAAAACCTTGGTATTGAAAACATGGAAAGTAAACTACTTTGGGCTCTACAGTCAGTCACGGATGACAGGAGCAAGAGTATCATGAAATAACTTACTCAGAGCAAAGAGTGCCATAGCTCAGAAAAGTTTACATATCTACAGGTGATGAATGCGAAAAGCTTTTAAAAAATTCTGGTTTCTGTGTTTGTTTATTCAGTTTTATCCATACAGCAGAGTTCTTTAGAGGCACCAAGTTATATGAGAAAAAATGCATAATAAATCAAAAAAGTACATACATACATATGTGGAGAAAAATCTGTTTAATGTAGCCTTAAAAAAGAAAAATACATGATAGACATGTTTCCCACAGCTGACTCTGCAGATAAAAAAGGCTTCAGATAAAGATAATAGGGTCGCTCTTAGGGCAAAGCAAACTAGATTTTTCACTAGAACAGCAGAGTAAGGCTACTGCTTTCATCACCTCCACCAGCAGCTCGGAAAGCCATACTAGACATTGTGGAGACATATGGTGTGCAGGTAATGGAATTGTGTGGGGAAGCGGCCTCAACTGGCAAAAGAGCAAGAGCCATGATTCCTGCAGTTGCCCTCTATCTGTCCCAGCTCTTGACTGCTTCATCTCCTTTCCTGCTCCCTGACCTGGCTTTACCATGTCAGCATTAGATCAGTAAGTTTAAATTTTACTTACACTTAAAACCTGTGCCAGCTGTCTAAGATGCAAGAGGTCATTATAGACACATGGGGGGAATTAGTTCTTAGATGAATATTCATATGTTCTTTGTCTCAGATTTTTGACTGACCCTCTCAACAGAAAAGCAGAGGGCAGGTAAGTACTTCGTAGAAGTCAGCAGGGTTCTCTGATGTCTTCCCCACATAGACTCTAAGGAATATTAAAAACATCTGCGGAGAAAGACAAACAAAAGACAAATTCAGAGCAAAAATCCCACAATAGGCATTAGCTCACACAACACAATATTTCTGGATCTCTGAAAATGCCATGCTCAAAGCTTGCAAGTTTGCTCCCTGCTGCAGGGAAGCTCCCTGTTCCTATAGGAGGTTCTACTCTGTCCCTGTTCAACCAGCTCTGTCCTTGACCAATCCTTGCCCTTTCGTGCCCATCCCTGGACTCCAGAAGTCTCTTGAAGAGAACATAATAAATTCTCTTCCCACTTTGAGGTTATTCTTCCTGATCCAGCATGCCCAGATACAGGAAGAAGAGACCTTCATCCCTGCTGCCCAGCCACATCCTGTAGGGCCAGCACTGTTTGCACAGCTGATTGGGAGCACCCCACTGCATGCTGATAGCAACCTTTACAATGAACCCACACAGCACATGTGTGAGAGTGAGGGATGCCCAGACACCATATTTTCTACAGTATTATTTGTCTGGATCCAGCAAATAACAAGATCATCATTCTAGAGAAAAAGGATGTAAAATCTGCCACTTGGGAATAATCAATAATCAGCTCTGGACTTGAAAGAGCATAGCATATTCTATGGTCATGTTGCATGGTAGTTTATGCACCAAGAACTTCCCATTCAATAGTTTTGCCTTTTTCACACAATTATGATGTGAGAGAAAAGCAAATAATTAAAGATTAGCAGAGTGACTTAAAGATTAGGAAATCACATCTTATAAGAATCAGCTGTCAAGTGTTCCTTGAAAATAAAGTTTATGATAAAAAGCATTAAATGCAACTATTTTTCAGTTCATGCTGAGAAGTCTTACAGTGCTACTGATAAAAGCATAGAATATATTCAAATAGAATTCATTATAACTGTGGAAAAGTGTTACATTTGCGGGGGAAAGAAAGTCATGCATTTTTTATTCTATTCACTCACTGCGTTGGGGACTTGATGTCATAAAAAACACATAAAGCCACATATCTATTTCCCAATTTGCCAAATAACTGAAAAACCTTGTGGCCTATCAGCTCTAAATGACTGAAGAGACAAAGCAGAGGGTCTTTGACTCACCCGTACTAACCATTTAAACTCTATTTTAAGAAATTACCTGTTACATATTTGGTTTGGAACCTGTTAATCTGCAAAACAGAACTGTCAAGAGCTGCAAAAAAGAAGATCCCCAGAATAAGGCATCCTGTCATGTTACTTCTCACTGAACACAAGTTATGTCTAAAACAAGCACTAGAGGATAAGAATTCCACCATTACTTCTGCAGCTGAGTAGCAGTGGGAAAATAATTGTCCCCTGTCTAAAGAGAAGGGAATGTCGTGTTAGCAATGACTCAAAGCTGTAGTTATTATATTTTCTTAAAAGCTTATAGTAGACAAAATATACTGCGTGCTTAACTGTCAGGACACTGGTTGAAATCTATCTGTTGAAGTTTTAAAATGTATACTCTTAAAAACTTTTTCTCTTTTTTAAAGCTTTTTTGAATTCTGGCAGTCCTGCGTACAGCATTTCATGTATTGTTTTGTTTCCCTATATATTCCATGTTTCATAGGAACTCATAGACTTTGATATGAAAATTCAGGTTTTATTAAAGTCAGCAGTGTTGTTGCTATTAATTTTAATTTGGCAGGCAGAATTTGCCAGGTACAGAATATTTCATACTTTATTCTTGGTTGCATATCATAGCTGCATTTCTGATTAACATTTAAAAAAAACACCTTTTAAATGTTACTGGTGTGAAATGGCAGGAAATACTCTGACAGTGTTGTATGAGGTTGAATGGAGGATTAGGGTCTAAACAGTTGCCTGAACTTCTACTGCATTAATTTCCAATCCCTTCCTTACTGCTGTCCAGAAGATGGAGCAAATTTTCTTCATCACATGCCTAAAATTTTAAATTCACTCTTCTTTACCATGAAAGGAAGAGCTGGCTATCAAAATAACGTATTCTGAGGTTCTTTTAGGTATCAGCTCTTTTTCATGGATGGACTTTACTGCATTGGTTATCACATATGTGCAGCTGGACATTACTACAGACTTCTTAATATTGAATGTCTACAACCTACACCAACTACTTTAAATGTGCCTACCTGATGTAGCAAAGAAAAGCAATAAAAAAAATTCTTTCACAGCTCTCAAAAAGATAATCAGACTCAGTCTCACAGTCACAAATATACACAAAGTTCTGCATACAACATCTGGAGAAAGGAGAGTAAAAGCAGGTGAGGGAAGAAGAGTCAAACTAACAAGAGGTGTCCTTTTAAGCTGTGCAGGATGCGATTTTTCAGTCTTGGGCATGCAGTGGGAAGAATAAGCCAGGAGCATGTGTGAGGCTTTTTTCAGACCATACTGTGCTCATTCTGCTCAGTAATGTTATCCATGGGCAAAAGAGAGGAGGTCAGTGAGGATTGTACAGCCATGTAGTCAAGACAGTCACTCCACCGTTTGAAGTAACCCAGAACTACTAGGAAGATGCCAAACTGTCTTTAGAATAAGCCTCCTCTTTCTTCTGAGATTTCACAATAGAATTAAAAGAAAACCATGACACACATTTCCAGACCTTTTACTGAAAAGTCCTGAAACACTAGCATCAGATATTGTGGTTTAAACATTTGACTTTTCAAATGTTTTTTCTTTGCTCTAGGACCTTTAAAATCTCACCTATTTCTTTTACAACTAGTGCAAAAACCCCTCTTTTTTTCCTACTGTCAGATTTGATACCTGTTCATTGTTATCTAGCATTCCTATTTCTTCTTCATATTTTTTCCTTCTCTGGAGTTAAAGCTCATTAATATATCTTCTGTATGGTTAAATTTCTTCATCTCTTTGCAGTCTTCCTGTGACTGTCCAAAGCAGTATTATGGCAATTCAGAAGGGAAGCCACTTGTGTTATGTGTTGGACAGATTGGTATTTCAAAGCCCAAAACAATTTCAGCAATAAAGAAAGTGTAAATTTAATTTGTATTTCTTATAACTACTAATTAATTGTATGATCCAGGTGAATGGTTATCCCAAAATCATTGTGACCATAATGGAGGAAATATTGTTTCTGGAGTAGTTATTTCAGAAGCATAGGACTAAACAAAGCTAGCAGCAAAATCCTTCAGCTGTTCAGCTATACTGCATCTCACTCTCCCCAGCCTGGGTTATCCTTAAGCTCTCAAGAAAGGCTCTGAGAGCTGAAGACTCTGCAGGGTGTATCAAAGGGGTTTTTTTCCATGAGAAAAATAAACACTGATGAAGAGTAGATGATGGTCACATCTCTGTAGGTGTAACTGGTAAAACCTCATTAATTGCCATAATTGCTCTCATGTTCACACAAACTTGTTGTGAGTAGTCCCCTTTAATATTTTCCTCTTATATAACAGTTAATTCAATGGTGCACTCTTCACTCACCATTTTGAAGTAATCTTTAGAAAAATTCATTTTTCTGCATGTTTGAGTATTCCTTCTGCTTCTGGTTCATCCTCAGCTGCATAAGCACTGTCTTTGCTTAGCATATCTTTCTATTTGGCATAACCAGCATTGTCACAGAAAAGAAAACCCCATTGCTTCTTGCAAGAACCTCTCTGGATGTTGCCAGGATTGGAATTCACCCATTCTTTGTGTCAAGAATGTTCATCATTTTTTTCACATCAATGGTTATAAAGGTAAGAACTCTCCCTTTTCCTTGCATGTTTTTCTGGTTTTGTTGTTTGCTTTGACCATAAACTGACAGGATTTTTCTTCATGTTATCGCCCATCAGCTTCTCTTTGTGCTCTTTCACTTGTCGCTTGCTGCTTCAATATTCAGAGTGAATTTCGTGAAGGTGTTGGTTGTCTGATGTTTGGAGAATTGAACAGGTAGGTGTAGCTGTGTCATTTTCTCAAGCACTGCATACAATATTGATTAGTCTGAAAGCTGTCTGTGAACTGAAGATGAGGATGAGTGTGCAAGAGTTTCAGTAGGCCCTTATTAGGTTGTGTCACATTTAAGGAAAAGTTCAAAGGATGTTCACTGTTTTGAGAAGTTACAATTGCACACTCAGAGTACTACCAGTATCCTGGGGAAACCTAAACATATTAGAATGAGTTACTAGCATTTGGTCAAAATTTAATGATAGCTTGCTACCTAGCTAACTCCATGCTGGAAACAGCAGGAACAATTTGAATAGAACAAAATCTACATCATATCTTCAGAACTTGCTTAAAAATGCTAAAGTGAAATGACTAATCCTAGGGGAAAAGGTATGAGATAAAGAGAGCACTATTTTCCCAATTTAACACATGACTTGTTTAAATTATTAAGCTATCCAACTGCTTCGGTTCAGTTTTACTTTAAGGTTAAGCTTTGCTTCCTTTAAATATGATTTCTTATTCATGACCCCCAAATACACAATATAAATGCACCTTAACCAAAACAAGTGATAATTTTCTTTATATGCAATTCATAATTCCAATGACTCATTGAAATTACTGTGTGAAGTACAGAAAATAATTTATATTTCTGCTAAGAAAATTTGCTTATCCAGATGCCAATCTTCCGAGCCAAATGCACAATGAAAAAATGTAACATCTCCTTCTGTACCTAAACAGACAGCAGGAAGATGTAACTCAGTGCTCTGCTACTTCTTCACTCATACTTTTAAGTCTCTTCCCCAGACACAGGTGTACATTGTTATCCCATTGTTGCCATTTGAGTGAGATGTAACATACGTAATACAGACTTTCATGCATTTCAGTCTCATATCTTGTGTTAAAACCAAACCTTTCTGTGTGCAGAGACAAAACTTAAAGCTGACAAATGAGGGAGTTCTCTTGCCTGCAGCCCAGGAAGGCAGGAGCAGCCATAAAGGCTAGAGAGACTCAGAGGAGAGGAAGGAAGGAGGACTTGCCATATGATAACATTGAAAACTTGATAAGCTTACAACCCACCCATAATTTTTCTTCATCTTTGTTACTGTGAATGAAGGAGCCCTCCCCCCAGGAGGGACATAAAGGTGTTGCTGCATGTGGTCTAATTCCACTTTGTTCCAGAAAATTAGTTTTCTTTAGAAATGAAGGGATAAAAACATTTTTTGAGGCAGTTTACAGTCTTTAGACATAATCACAGTAATTCTAATCTAAAGAGAATATAAAGAGACAGAAATGAGTTCAGAATTTGAAAAGCCAGTATCACAAATAACTTTAATATATTAATGTCCTGAATAAAATTATTTTAAAGCATCTGACCTATGCAGTGATAAAATTAAAAAAAAATTAAATCAAATAATACAGACTTTTGGGCTGGAAGTCTAAGATTAACCTTTGCTAGGTATCAAATGAATGAAACTAATGAAGTTTATGTGCCATGAAGTCCAGTTGGAACAAATATCCGGTAAAGTGCCACTGCTGACATTAACATGCCCTCACTCAATAAAAATCCCTGGTCTAGCTAATTATTTGAAAAATAATGTGTGAAGATCAAATCATATTAAAAATTCCATTTTCTAAAATTATTACAATCCTCTCTTTGGAGGATTCAGTATCCTTCCAGCATAAGAAAATCCATTTGACCTCAGCTTGGAATTTTTAATAGTCCAATACTCATTAGAGAAATCTGGTGCAACCTGCATTGGACTATCATAGCCAGGTTGTAACTTGGGTGCTCTGAATCACCTCAGCTTCATCATCTGCTCCATATCTGGATGCAATTTTGTATCTGCCTACAGAGAGGGCTTGGCCTTTCAACTTTGATTTTCTCAGCCATCCTAAGATGCCTCACACAGATCGCACTGATACATAAGCTGCTTGTTAGTCAGTTTGAAAGATTCCACAGTATTTAAAAGGAACAAACAAAAATACGTAACAATCTTAAACAGAGGTATATTTGCAATAATGTTTATACTGAATTTAATGGATTCGTATCTAGAATGTAAATTCCTGCCTAGAGTGTCATATATTTGCACATTGCAGCTAAAACAAACAAAACAAACAAAAAAATTCTGACTTCTGGTTGAAGATAACATGCATTCTTTTTTCCTGTAAGTTATTAACATTTCTTTCTTAATGCAACTTTATAGAAATTACTAAACACAATCTCATACACTGAAGTCTAGGTATAAATTAAAAGGAGGCAGAAGTTTCACTTTCATTCTGTACAGTGGGAGATCATTACATGCATCAGTAAGAACATTATTAAACCAAGACTGGATGCAAAAGATTTCATTTCTTGTTCATTTCACTGCATTTATAAGTTTAGGTTTCTCTTTCATTCTTCCACAGTCCGTAAACTTTTTTAAAATTAAATTATTGTAGAATACAATAATGGTAGAATAGCGGTGCCAATATTGGAGTCAAAATTTTATATACAGTCAAACATGCGTTTATAACCATCTGTATTGCCCTGCAGTTTGGAATAATGGGCTTTCAAGCAGAGTGGGAGGGAGGTATTGTTGGCACAGGAAAACCTGCCAGGGGTTGACTGAGAAAACAGGATTAGTCATTAATGTCATCTTCATACCTGAGGATTTCAGTTCCTAAGCTTTATCCTCCAATAAAACTTGCCACTGTTTTGATTTCTTTGTCTAGAGATAAGAAATGGAGTTGGAAAAATACTGCAGCAGTGATACATTTAGGGGAAAGGACTGAAATGTATATGTAGCCTGGAGCAGTGGCTGAAGCCTTGGTGAAGTTTGACTTAGATCATTAGATAAGAACTAGATAAGCCCAAAGTTTCATCCTCATCCCTATTGTATATCTATATCTATGCCAGTATCTTATTCCCCATTTCAGAATCAGGCACTGACACACTAAAGTGAAACAACAAAAATCAAAATTATGCTGAATAATTCTTTAAGAACTTCACAGTATGTCTACATAATACTGTAGAGCTTCAATAAAGAAAAAGGTACTGTGGCTTGAGGAGAACGCATGCCTGGAAGCACCAGGACAGACAACTGCACATGGCAGGGCAAAGAGAATAAACTCAGCATCAACTGTACTTACAAAAAACAGTATTTTTTTCTTCCCATAGTCCAGTTTTCTTCCCTCTTATTGACAAGTCCTTTTTTAAATTATTGTAAGAAGGTTAATGCTAGTAATACTTAATAGTTCTCTCACATGGGAGGAGGATATTTTATGGACAGCTAACTAGTTATTTTTTCCTCCTTTTAGTTTCTCAATATATCTGTAAGTTCTATAAGCAGTTACTATTTGTTACAGTAACAGTTTCACCTTCTTATTATCACTGTTACTCAACAATTTAAAAAGTTAAATGAAACTCATGTACCTTAATTGAAACATTTTATGTGAGAACAATCCCAAATATATTTTTCAATGTAATTTTTTAAAAAAACCCCATATTTCATAAGATTTCTACCCCTCAGTGTTTTATGAAGGTCTCTTAAGGACTTTCAAAGCAAACATACAGCTAATGGCTGTATGGATCCATTTTACCATACTGTGTGGTTATTGCTGGTTTTAACATTCAAACTTCCTGCTCCCTGGCAACAGGTCTCTGGATAGTGTGAGCTGCTCAGATGCAGAATCCAAGCATGATGGGTGGATTTAACAAGCCAAGTCAGAGCTATGGCTTCTGGCCCAAAGTCATTTTCAATATCACTAAAATTCAAATATATTCTTACAATGCAACATTGAATAAAACCAGCAGGATTTCCCCAGTTAAATATCTCCCATCTCTCTCTCACAGAGTCATTTGTTCCATTTCAAAACTATGAGAAAAATCAGACCACTTACATCCAAGGCACTATTTAGAACAAAATACTACTCATTCTGTGATTTTCATTCCATGAATTGTTCTCACATACAAGTGACTATATATGGGGAGGGAGGGGGGGGGGAAATGTGCATTCAGTGTTTTCATTTTTCTTAGCAAGTTCTAAAGTGTTCCTCTGATGATGAGATTTCAAGATAGTCATCAGTTTTAATTTTCTAATTTCATGTTTGTCTTTTCTTTTTTAGGTTCTTGGTCAACACATTACTTGAATTTATATTATGTGACTTCTATTTGGTTTTTACCATTTTGCAAACTAATAAACTTTAATACCACAAAACTGTGTGATGGTCCCATCATCTACAAAAATTTGCTCTGTTTTTTCCTATTACACAGTTGAGAAAAATAGAGAAATTGGGCAGGAATTTGGAGAGTAATTTCAGCTCTGAAGGATAAGTATTATAACCTGTCAGACTTTGCCTCCAAGCATTCTAAAGAAAAATAAATCAAAAATAGTATTCCAAGTTCCCCATTTGGAGTGCTCCAAAATCATTATAGTGGCATTTAGATTAGTGTTTCTTTATGTTTCCAGGTGTTTGGAAAGATCTAGGCTGTTTTCACATAGATCTCATTATTTTAAATTTGTGGAAGAGATTTTTCAAATTTAATTGAGAATGTTCAACAATGGGAATAAGATCTGTTAATCCTCCTGAAGGTATGGGTTTAAGTTAGAGATTTTTTTATTCAGCTTTGTTTCTATTCCTTTGTAGAAGTGTATTGTTTGCAAATTCACTGCTGCTCAGTTTTGTTTTCTCTGTTTAATTCCTTGATATAAACATCAACCAAGTCCAGACTTCCAAGATTAACATGGTAATTTTCTTTTTTAAGATATATTTTAATAGGATTTTACTATGGTATCAAATAGTACAGAGCTTCAAAATAGCTTGCAATAAATAACATTATAAACAATGGCATTTTTAACATGTTTTCATTGCAAAGGTACTTAGTAATCCCCTTACTTCACAAGAGCATTTTAATCTTGGTCAAATTGGATTTTAGCAAGGATTTTACTCAGAAAACTTACTTGTAAAGTGCTTGAGCACTAGTATGTCATTTTGTCTCCCAGTCTCAGTAGCAGATGAGGTAAAAGTTCTCTAAATGGTAAAAGTGACTATGGAAATAACCTACCACTGATCTACCGTCCATACAAGGTAGCTGATTATACACCTCACCTGTCTGTATAGTACTATAAAACACAGAAATACTGTCTTAACATCTGACTTTATAATCTTTTTGTTGCAAGTGTGAATAGTGTTAACTGTCAGAAACAATTACTATGGAAACGGTGACTTTTCTTCTACTGTAGTCAGAAGAGCACTGAGGCAAATAGAGGTTTCTGCATCTTTTCAGAGTCAACTTAGAGCTAAGTAGAACAGTCACCATAATGAGGTGCAGCATCTGTTGAAGTCAGTGGAGAGATTACAGTGAGACGATGGTTCAGACTTGAATTTAACAGATTGCTCTCCAGTCTCTTTTGCAGAGACTCTTCCATTGCATAGTCTCAGTGCAAAATGAAGTCAAACACTGCTAGTCAGAGCTTTGAGAGTATTTTAAACAACAGCTTTTCCTGTATTGTTTACTTTTGTGTTTCTGAAATGCTTAATCCTCTAAACTGCTCAAACATGAGAATGCCAAAACCAGTTGTTAGGGTTTAACAGTCAAGTCTCTCAGCACATGAATTTGACACAGTTCCATAAGGTAAGCTTGCCCAATTAGCTCAGTTGGCTAGAGAACAGTAATAATAATGCCAAGGTTGTGGCTTTGATCTTTGTAGGGGTCATTCACTTTTGAGTCAGACTTGATCATTCTTAGGAGTTCTTTCCAACTCAGAATATTCTGTGAATTAATTATATATCTATTGTATTTCCACTTGTTGTACTTAAATTACTAGCTTGAAATTGAAAAATTTTAAAAATTATATTAAATATGTTTATTGCATGACTTCAAATTTTTAAAGAAAAATTCAGAAAACTTGCAATTAAAGTTATTAATAAAACAGCAAATGGCATGCTGAATTACTATTTTTCATCCATACAATGGCCAATGCATCTTAAAATATTAATCAAAGAAATGATGAATTTGTAATACCACAAGAAATCAGTATTTCAGAGGGCTCTTATAGGTACAGTGACCAAACATAAAATTGCTGAAGGCAGATGTGACTCCCTTTTGCTACTGACTGACTTTGTAAAGATTAAGGAAGCTTCCATTTCCCAAGGAGAGATGGATCAATCAAAATATTAACCAGCAGACATTCCATACAGGAAGTTCTTTCTCTCTACTGAAAATCTTGTGTGCGTTTATTAAGACCAGTTAACTTGCATCAGTGAAAATTTATGGACAGTCAGACTGTTGAGAAATGCATCATTCTTCTTCTCCCAGGGAGAATTGCCTGCAGTGAGGGAAAAGTTGCAGAGCAGTAAAAGTAGCCAGGGCTTGCCTTTGTACTTAATGGTTTGCTCTAAATCTTCATACATCTTTGAGGAGCAAGTGAAGAGTTCTTTGCTTTTTATTTTTTCAGTCATTGCAGAACTAAGCACTACTACACACACCCACCCCCACACACACCCACCCACCCACACCCACACCCCCCCCAAAAAAAAAATCAAGGTAAGGATCCCAAAGAGAGATGAGGGTCATGTTATAACTCTGTGAGCAAACATCCCAAATCAAGCACAGAGTCTTTTGGCCTGGACAAATGACTCAGCTAATCAGGAAGGTCGGTAAAACAGAATCATCCAGTTGGTACCAAGTAAAAGACTGGCTTTGATGCCAGTGTGTGGAGCACAGCTAAAGAAGCACCCTTGAAAGGTTAATTCATAATGAATATAGACAAGATTAGTACGATGTAGTTGGTCAATGTCCTGAATTCTGTAGTGTTTTAGATTTTGGGGGTTTGATTTTGCAAATTTTGTTACCCTTTAAGTTTTCAGTGTCAGAACTGAATGGTTCTGAGAACAATGAGAGATTATTATTACTAAGTAGTATTTTATTAGGATAGAAAATACTCCTCTTGGGACATCATGTGAGAATGAAATTTATTTGCATCTTTGGTGCCATGAACATTGATAATGAAGGACAGGTAAGAGGTATGAACATTTTCAGAATAAACTGAAGGCTTCTCCTGTGAGTTACACAGAGTAGTACTGCTGCACAGAGATGCAGCTCTCAGGGTGTTCTGTGAAAAGTTAAGACCACTCAAAAATTTTCAGCATGAGTGCTAAGGAAAAAAGTTTAAGAGAGACAGGATTTTTTTAGGACTGGAGATTGAGAAGAGATGGGGTTCATTCCCAGTTAACTAAGGCTCACGGGAGTCAGTGGAGAAGGAATTCTGTTGGTTTCACTAGACATTGAACCTGGCTTCTGGAGAATTCATATAGACACACAGAATGACAGCCTTAGATCATTCTGGCTCTTCTAGCTTGCAATTCTTCTTGCCTTTGCAATTAAAAAGACAAACGTAATCAGTAATTATGTGCCGCGAGACACTTGTGACACATCAGGGTAATGATCCTCTTCTCTTAATTCTCCTAATCCTCATCTTACTTGTGCCCTAGTTAAAAATTAAAGGCCTTAAACATAAATTCAGCACTTTGTCTGTACACAACAGTCCTGCATTCAGGGATTTGGTGGCATTTCAGATATCAAAAAAATATGTAAATTTGAATGCCTCTACTTGCTGTATCCATCTGGTATTGATATCAGCAGAGCGGCACAGAACGTGATTCTTACTGTGCCTTATGGATTGATCTCTTAACTGAACACTTTTTCCTTCATTAGTTATTTTTGTCAGCCAGCCAGTATACAAATGTATACACATACATTGTGATAATATAACTTTCATATACTGAACCTATATAGAATACCTGTCAGTGGACTTGGAAAATCTGTCTAATGCCAGTAGGAAATGCCAGTGCTTATTAAGCTCATGAATGAAAGGAAATGCCAGGACTTCTTAATATACAAGCTTCTGGGCCTTCTTACTAATGCAAACACACTAGAAAAATGTCTCATGACAATTTGACCTTTCCCAAACAATAACTCCTTATTCATGGTCAATTAGAAGTGTTTTACTAATTAAAAAAAAAAAAATGAGGACCAACTAATTATAGACCTAAAATAAAATTGTTGAAATAGCAGTTGATTTTTTTTCTGGTAAGTCAAACCTATGTATTTTACTCCCTCAGCAGGAAATAAATGTCTGCATGCCACCCTCCTTTTACAAAGATTTAATATAGCATGGGCCTGGGAAATGGCCTCTTAATTTCGCATTTACACATCTTTGCCAATGGCAGTTTAATTTTAGATATAAAGCTCTCAGTACAATACTGTCATGCTTTGTCCATGTAATACAAAAAATATCTGGAGAGCTCAGTGAACATCTTTGTGGGAGGATAAATGTTGGCTCAGAGTTTGAATTGCAGTTTTTATTGCTGACATCAGTTTTTAATTGCCTGACATTGTTTAACCTTCAATATGGTTACTCAGGGGGTATATCTGAATTCAGCAACTTATTTCGTGCCATCTGTGGGTTCCCTACACCTGAATGATAGTGTTTAGACCAAACTTTATGTTGAAATTAAATATGCTGAGATTGTCTAAATCTTCAGAGCTTGTACTTCTAGAGGAGTCATAACATAATTGTCTCCTGCTGTAAAAATCTCATCTACAAGGCCAACTGGTGAAGTTTTACAAATAATTGTTTTATGATGAACAATGTAAGTGCACTTTGTGTTCCATGGCAAAATTATATATATTTATATATATATATATATATGTATGTATATATGTATATACACATATGCATAATAGAATCATAGAATAGTTTCAGTTGGAAGGGCCCTTTAAAGAACATCTAGTCCAATCACTTTTTACAATGAACAGGGACATCTTCAACCAAATCAGGTTGCCCAGAGCCCCATCCAACCTGACCTTCAATGTTGCCATGAATGCAGCATCTACCATTTCTCTGGGCAATGTGTTCCAGTATTTCACCATCCTCATCATAAAAAAAGTCTTCCTTATATCTCATCTGAAAACCTAGATAGATAGATAGATAGATAGATAGATAGATAGATAGATAGATAGATAGATAGATAGATGGATGTGATATTTAAAGCTAACATTTTAAATGCAAAAAATTTGGGGTTTTTTCTCACTTCAGTGACCAGCAGATCAAGGGAGGTGATTCTCCTCTGAACTCTCCTCTTGTGACACTCCACCTGGAGCACTGCATTCAGCTCTGGGGCTCCGCAATTTAAGAAGGGATGAGTCCAGAGGGGGGCCATGAGATGCTCAGAGGGCAGGAGCAGCTCTCTTATGCAGACAGGCTGAGAGAGTTGGGGTTGTTCAGCCTGGAGAAGAGCAGGCTCCAGGGAGACCATACAGCAGCCTTCCAGGGTGTAAAGGGGGCCTACAAGAAAGTTAGAGAGGGATTCTTTACAAGGGTATGTAGTAATAGGATAAGGGGGAATGTTTTAAACTGAAGTAGTTTAGATTTATATTATATACTAAGAAGAAATTCTTTATTGCGAGGGTGGCACTGGAAGATGCTGTGCAGAGAAGCTGTGGATGCTCCATCTGTGGAACTGATCAAGAGCTGGTTGGATGGTGTTTTGAGCAAGCTGGTGTGGTGGGGGAAGGTGTCCCATTGAAACTAAATCATCTTTAAGGTCCCTTCCAACACAAACCATTCCATGATTCTGTGAAATGTCTAGGTCTTTGTTTCATCCATAGTTTCTAACTTCTTAGGATTGAATTTTATCCAAGTCTCATGTAGACAGACGAAAAGCTTGGTAAAACCAATTGCAAGTCATTTTACTGCTGAACTCAACATGTCATTTGTGTAGGCAAGTCACAGCAGTAACATGACACTAGTTAGTCAAAGTGTATCCACCAGCACAGGTCAGTTATCCCTCGGCTCAGGACTAGTGCTGTGCTACAGGAAGTGCTCAGCAACCTTTTAGGTGAGCCTGTTTGTTTTCACATTGCAAGAGACTAACACGACCTTTGTGGTCAATCGCCATCTGTCTCTCTCAGCTGGATAAGAATTGGCAGCCTATGAAAACAGGTGATATATGCACAGAGATCATCTTGGTATGCCCTCAAAGCCTTGTAAGTTACTTTGCTTGTAATAAGAGGATGCCTGAAGACCTTTATAGTCTGTGTATAGACCATATGTGTATATACATATATATATATAAATACGAACAGCTATATGCCAAATATGCAATATATATATGGCTATTCTGCTTCAAACTTGCTTCAATTTCAAAGTCATTTCAGTATTCTTTCTACCACAGTTATCATTCTGAAATCTAATCTGTCTAAAAAATGCTGTCACAATCATGTCCTCGAGTGCATGCCTTCATGCTGAGAGAAGGTTGCTCTGTGGAGCTGCAGGCTCATCCCATCAGTAGATCATCCTGCATTAATGCCTCAAGTACTAATGCTAAGAAACCTGTTCTGAGTTTTCTTAACTGATAAGTGACTCTTTCTCCTTGTCCATGCAACAAGTAATAGCAAGAGCTTTGTAAACAGAGAACATCATCACTAGGCTTTGCTTTTCTAATCTGTTCGTATCCTTGATCGTATAAGAAACGTGAGGATATAACAAGAGAAAAGCATCTCAAGGTTTTAATGAAATATTAGGGAATTCATTTAGAAGCAAAGAAACAAAAAAAGGTGCAAAGAATATCCACGACAAGAACTCCTTTGCCATGGCCAGGATAGTTTTCACCTTCTTCAGCCAAGGATATTTCCAATGCAAATTTTGTTCTCCTTTCCTATTTTCATTGGCCACTGGGAGAAAATGAGTGTGTAGAGAATGGAAGAGTTCATCAGTTGGGGAAGAACTTCTTTCTTAACAGCTGGCAAGTGATTTTGCCTGCAGGGGACTGCTAAAACTTCCATGTGAAGAGTGCATGTCACTGGAAAAGGACAAAGCCATCAGCTTGGGTAGATGTCAGTTGCTTGGAGGCCATCATTTTCTGTGAAATCACTGTGGCCAGGTAGCTGCAAGCCAAATTCAAAGAGTTGCATTCATGACACTATAGATTTGGATTTCAGCTACAGCTATCACATATCCTAGATCAATGCCAAGCCCTGATGGGGACCTCATAAAAGTTCTGCTTCAGGTGCAGCAGATGATTTCTTGAGGTTTGAATTTGTTTTCACTGATGCTGTTGGGTAAATCAACACAGCTTGCATCTGAAGGGACTGTACTATTTTTTCTAACCACATTTTATGATTACTGCCAAGTAATAGCTTTAACATCTCGCAGAGGGGAACAGAATGGCTCTGGCATTCAAGTGATCCAAGCAGACAGCTCGAAGCTGCGATCTGCTCTTTCAGACAACGTAAACTGACAGTGTGATTATGTGCCTTCGGAACAAGAATATGCATAGCTACTAAACCCCCAGAAATCTCATTACTCAAACATGCGTATGAGGTGGTTTATTCCAGTAAGTCCTTTCTTAGTGATGGAACATTTTCATGTTTAGATACTGTTAAAGTTTGTTTTAAAAAATGTTTCTGTGGAAATACTATGCACTTTTTTTTTCCATGCTCAATGCTTTTTATGCTTGCTTTTCAACATAGCTATTTGTTTTTACCCTGTTTTTCTGCAGCAGTGAAGATCATAGAACAGCCAGAATCATCAGGTGATGATGGTTTTGTTGCAGCCAGCACCCACGAAACGTTACCTTTCTTTATTGGTTCAAGTGATCTCTCCACCATGCAGCCTGAAGGTGTTATCACAGATGTGCTGTCATCAGACCAAATAGCACCACTACCTGCAGCAACCAGCCCATCCTACAGCCCCTCTGAGATCATCGAACAGTCTCTTGAATTACCAGATTCCTCTGCACCTACACCTGAGACCATTTCTCCCGATGGCACGGGAATGGGAGTGCAGGATATTGCTGCCGAGTTGGATCACATTGGTGGGCTGAGCACAGCAGCTCTGGATGAAGGGGAGCATGGCAGCGGTTACATCTCAGTGCTGACAACCGCAGAGCCTGCAGAAACCACCCCAGCTCCTGCGCTGAAGTATGTAACTACCAGCTCCATGACAACTGCAGGCAAAGGCAAAGAGCTAGTGGTTTTCTTCAGCCTGAGGGTAACCAACATGCACTTCTCTGATGACCTCTTCAATAGGAGTTCAACAGAATACAAAGCACTAGAGCAACAGTTCATGCAATTGGTGGGTGAAAATCAACTTGAACAACACATGTGGTAGTTGGGTACAGTTGAAAGGAATGCATTAAATTGCACAGTATTTTAACAATATCAGACCCTACTACAATCAGTCTGATAAACTGCATTTTTAAAGGACCCATAAACCCCACACAGTATGAAGACAGAGTTTATGAAGTCAGTGATGAAATTTTTTTACTTGCTAAAAAAACTCCAGACATATGCCTGGCATGTAATTTATTTGGCTTTTTCTTAGATTCACATCAACAGTATAGCAGTGCTGATTACATCTAAGGCTTGTGTCTACTTGCTGGATTTTAAAATAGCCCTTTAAAAATATATCATAGCTTAGCAGGGGGACTATGATTAGATATGGATTTTCTCTATGGGTACAATAGTGCAGCCGGTCAACTCAGTAACATGCCTATTATGCTATGCCCTAACCTGCCTGGTTTGAAAATAATTAAAGCTGGCTTTTGAGTGAGGTAATTTTTTTCTCTTCCAGATGAATAAACTCCCCAGCTGCTATGCATTTCATTACAGGGGAAATTGCTGCCCATCCATCTCAATCTATTTTTGAGAACGATGCAGAAGTCCAGAAGGAGATAGTGCTAAACAGAAAAGTGAACTTGTTCATGGAGTTTAACAATTCCATTAAATTCAGGGAAACAAGTGTGGGATGTGTGTACTTGATAATGACAAGTGACTATAAGAGAAATTAAGAGCTGGTAGACACTGATAGTAAGTTAAAATAAAGGTAAATTTTCTGTTTTGCAGCTACTTCCATACCTTCAGTCCAACCTTACAGGTTTTAAGCAGTTGGAAATACTTAACTTCAGGAATGGAAGTGTGATTGTGAACAGCAAAATGAAATTTGCCAGGACAGTGCCATACAATATCACAGAAGCAGTACACTGTGTTTTGGAAGATTTCTGTGATGCTGCAGCCCAACACCTCAATTTGGAGATTGACAGCTATTCCTTGGATATTGAGCCAGGTAAGATTGCATTACTAATGTACATGCAGAGTCAAAACCAAGCAGATAATATTTTCTGGATTGTTACAGCTCCAGAAGTATGACTTTTTTGGAAATAAACATATTAGTGATAGCCCCCCAGTGATTGGGACTAATAAGAAAAACCAAGAAGTTGCAAATTATCTGCAGACATACTTTCATATTATAATGAAAAGCTGGTGGAGCTGTTGGTCTGCGCATATTCATCGACTGCTTTTTCAGAGCCAAATATAGTGACCCTCTAGAACAAGGGCTGGGTGAAGACAGGTGTAACAAATGCTTGTGTAATTTACAGGCTTGACATGCAAATCTTGAACCTGAGTATGTAAACAAAATTTCTGATGATTATTGCAGTCTTTTAAGCAAACCACAGTTTAGAGAATCATTTTTTAGAGGGCTACAGAATTCAAGACAGGAGAAGGTAATTTCTATGAATAATTGGATTCTACAAATATTCACTAATCAAAGCATGACTATATGTAGCACTCCATAGATTTGTAATTTCAGAATCCCTCTTGATTTAATACCTTTCAAATAAGACTGCAGTAGAAAGTCAGTAACAACACAACTGAACACTTTTGTTATGTCAGAAGCTTAATGTTTTCAAAATCTATATTGTGTTTTAAAAACTGAAGCCTGACTCTATCTTCAGGTTCTAGTAAGAATTTCAGGGCCAAATTTTAATTTCATTGTCCTGGAGAATAATTATATCAATATCTGAGTATGCAGATGCCTTTAGACACTTTGGTTAAGCTGTCTTTTTATGTACAGATCTCTGACAATTCCAGAACAAAAGTCCATTTACAATTCATGTAGATAATTTCTAACCAGTTTTAATTTTACATATCTCCATGTGGCCACTAAAAGCATAGGTAGTTTGTGGTAAAGAAAGCTAACAAAATCACATATTTCAAACCTTCAGATAATACTAAGATAAACTGATGTTTTGATGAATATTTTACCAAGTTAATTATAAAAAGTAAACTTCAGGATATTACACATTCCCTGCTTTAGTAGTACATTTTCATGAAATAAAAATTAAAGTGAGAAAATTGCTGAAATGCAAAGACATAAAAATTTTAAAATCTTTCATATTCATCCATATTGGCTGCTTTACTGATTTGGTATTTCGAGAAAACAGTGTTACAATGAGTTTGCTGAGAGAGCTGTTCATTCAAGATTTATGAGCAGTAGTAAAATGTCAAAATAGAAGAAACTGTACTTAGAAAGCCAGTATATTCCCAGACAGGTATCTCAAAGCTCTACTGTGTTTTCATTTCAGAAAACAAACAAATAAACAACCCCCAACCTGTTTAGTAAATTGTGGTAATGTAAGCAAATTCCTACTATTGTGAAAGTAAGAGCCATCTAGTGGTAAGGACGTCCTACCACATTGAAAGGCCGAGAGCTGACAGTCCAAAACTTAGATCAATTCAGCAGCTGTAAAGCACTGACTACATTGGTCATAAATAATACCAAAAAGAAGGGCGTTTAAAAATACCTGCATACGTTATTTCTGTAATCTTAACAAAGCGCAAACAGAAAGTATAACAAAGCATGACAGATATGTACTAAGGAAAACGAAACATTAGTGCAAAAAAAAAAAAAAAGTTCACATGTCCACACACAGTCCAGAAGTGAAGTACATATCGAACCAACTGTATAAAGCAAGGGGAAATTTTGCATTTAGACTCACTAGTCTAAAATTCAAAACAGGAACTAGCCATAGAATTATAGAGGGGTTAAAAGTGAACAGCTCTGATGAATTCATTTCTACCCTGAACCATACCCCAGAGTGTGTCTGAGACTTCCAATACTACGATAAAGAATTCAATGCTCATTTTTCACTGAAATTAGTATTACTGAGCATCTAATTCAGAGCATGAAGTGGCTGCAGAAGAAATTTCTTGGTCCAGCTAGTACTTACAGATAGTAGCTGCAATATGCAGTATAAATCTTCTTTCTACAATACGTAACTATAAAGAGCCACACAGTCCAGCTCATACCTGCATATCTGGTCTCACTTCCTTGTGTTCTCCTTTCCAGTTTTCTACAATTATCTTTTTTTTTCCCCTTTCTGGATTCACAAATCTTACTGAAACTGTTTGCTGGCAAGTACAGAATTTGTATCCTCTGGTCTGCTTCTCATCTTTTGCCTTCTAAGGGTTTTACCCCATAGTACGCAGGAAAGAGGCTCCATGAGACAAGATTGGTGCATGCAGCCCTCCTCTTCATCGCCCCATCAGGGCAAGTTAAAATTACTCCTTCTAGGTCTTTTTTTTTTTTTTTTTTTTTTTTTTTTTCATTTTTAGTAAGAAGTGGAGAATGGAAAGGAAAAGTAGACTTGTGTGACAGCTGGAGTTAGGACTTTAAGCTGTCTCTCATTTAGGCCTTCCTGTGAACATCAGTAGGGTCCTTTTCACTTTCTCTCACAGAGGCATCACTTACTAATATTAAAAAAAACAAAATAAAACAAACAAGGCCAGGTAAGATTGCACTACTAATGTAATGCAAACAAGCAAGGCCTGCAAGTACATATTTTCTTTAGAGCATGACAATATTTCTAGGTTGTGCATCTTACTACTGTACAATATTTAATAACCTAATTCCCTCCCTCTATCATGTCCTAAACTATGTATGGAGGACCATTACAGCTGAAACTGTTTCTCACACATAAGCAAGGCTGTAGCACAGCATCCAGGAGTATAAAACTAGCACTTACAGTAAAAACAGGATAAAAATATCCAAAAGTGAAAATCCTTGTCAGTGAGATGAAAATAAAATGACAGCTTAACAGTGATGGGGTAAATAAATGCAGAAATCAGCATAAGCTTGCATGCTTGCTGTGTCATCCACAGGAAGAAGGATGTGTGTCCTTTTATGCTAGACTACATCCTCCTATTAACATGCCCAAGTGGAAGGCCAGTAAATGGGAATTGTTTTCTCTAACAAAGCCTGCCAAGTTACTTTGCAGTAATGTTTCAATTAATGATTTACTCATCGTTTACAGCTGATCAGGCAGACCCATGCAAATTCATGGCATGTGACAAGTTTTCTGAATGCATAATGAACGAGTGGACAAAAGAGGCTGACTGCCTTTGTAAGCCGGGTTATGCCAGCCAAGATGGACTGCCCTGCCGGAGCCTGTGCGAGCTGGAACCGCACCTTTGTGTCAATGGTGGGAAATGTGAGCTAGTTCCAGGAAGAGGAGCTGTCTGCAGGTAAACAGATGGTGGTCAAAATGAATTCTCTTAACAGTCCCCTGATAATGTCTATAGCATGATGAAGTATATACAGAGTATGCCCTTTTCAACAGTGTAAACTAGGCTAATAAGCCAAAGTCTCAACATTCAAGTCTCACCATGGATAAGTCCATTTCAGCCTGTTAGTATGCACAGAACACCATGACCTAGTTATTTTTAGAGATGCTTTAGAAATTTATTAGAAATTCACCATCATTGACAGAGATGACACACACAAACCCATGCATTCTTTTCAGATTTCCAAATACATACTGGAAAAATGAAATAACACATTCATGGTTTGGCTATTACATTTTCCAAAGATGTATTAAAAATGAAATCTGTATTCATATAAACACACCTATGGGGAGCACTCTACTCTGATTCCAGACCACCCAATAAAGCATATGAAGGCTGAGGCTGCCCTAAGGGTTTTCTGGGAAAGACTTTAAGATTAGCAGCTCCTCCTAACTGCAAATATTTCTGTAAGGATTTTCACATGAAATTATCTTAAGTCAATATTGAGAGCTACACAGTACTTGAACACATTAATTCAATTTTCAGAGTATGAAGTTTCTTCTCATTTTAAGAGTAGACAATCTAGAGCATTATGCGAAACTGTATATTTGACAGGAACACAGTAGCTGACAAGCCAAGTGTATCAGCAAAAAAAACAGAATGCATTTGTTTATTCTGTCTTAAAATTGACTTGACTAGGTTAATGATGGGTCTTCTAGCTTAGTTAGGATTAACGTCAAAAAAATAAGACCGCTGAGCACATTATTCATACGATAATTTCGCAGTAACAACAATACTGCCATAATCCATTTTCTTCAGTGGGCATCACAGAAAGAATAAAAAAAAATTACTCTGAATTCACCACAGCTACTGCCAAATTCCTGACTTGGAGAGTCACAGCACTGCAGCTGCAGTATTTTGTACTAGAAATCAGCCTGAGAGACAGAAAGGTCCTCTTCAAACTCTACTGAGGTAGCACGGGGTACAGCCTACTCCTGCAAGACTGATGCAGTAAGGAAAACACTTTTCCCTTTTATAAAAGCCCTGACGATGTACAGTAATAACCAAACCATTATGTGGAATTATAAATGTATTAAAAATAATAAACAATTATATAGCAAGTTACAAACTTACCCCCAGTCTCAGGCTGGCAGCCTGTGCAAACTTGTACAGTCACGGAGAAAATTATGGCCTACTATTTGCCCTTGTTTTGTGTGTGAATTCACTCAGCAGCATGCCAGGATTTCCACTAACTGGAACCCCTGTGTTCTCACATAAATTATGGCAAACTTCTCCCTTGCTTTAAAGGGAGCTATTTTTAGAATCATAGAATCATTAAGGTTCGAAAATACCTCCAAGATCATAAAGTCCAACCTTTGACTGAACACCCCTGTGTCAACTAAACCGTACCACTGAGTGCTACGTCCAGTTTCTTGAACATTTCTGGGGATGGTGACTCCACTTCCCCGGACAGTTCATTCCAATGCTTGACAACCCTTACAGTGGAGAAATTTTTCCTGCTGTCCAACGTGAACTTCCCCTCGTGCAGCTTGAGGCCATTTCCTCTTGTCCTATCATGAGGAGCAGTGTCCTGTCTATTTGTAGTAAATTCTTATATCAGACCTTGCTGCTCCGAGTGAAATCACCAGGAAACTGACTAGAGGCTTCAAAGATGTGTTCCGACATTACCTTAAAACACATCGGAGCTCCTCAGGTTCTAAACTTCAAATGTTATTTCTATTTCACCTGTGGGGTTAGAAATTTGTCTGAGATGTTTGAAATGCATGATTTCCCTAAAATCTGTAGGTTGACAAAGAATGTATCAGTGTCTTTTTAACACTCACTCTCATGAATGTAAGAGTATTATCTTTCACATTATTTTCATGCAGACACCTAACAATTACTTGTAGTGGAAATAATGGGCCCATATCAAATTGCAGATATTCCTCTTTTTTTATTTAAGATACTCTGTACTTTGTGCCTTGAATTTCTGTACATTTTTTCTCTTCCTCCTTATTTTAGATGCCCTGTACGTAAACACCAGCTTTACCAAGGACAGCGCTGTGCAAAATTTGCTCCAGAACCCACACAACCCTTCATTTTTAAACCTCTCATTCCTGGCGTACTAAGCCTTGCATTTCTTTTCATCATTTTAATTGTTAAATTAAGAAGAAAATGCAAAAGAAACTCTAATTTGCAGTAAGCTGCTCACAATCTTTTTCTTCAAATTTCAAAATATTCCTTTTGTTTCTTTTGCAATTTAAAATCTTACCTAAACAAAAATGTTCTGCATTGTAGAAGTTCTACTCTCAGCAGCTGCAATCCAGAAAATGCTGTAAGGATTAATCCTGCTTTTGAACACGATGAACCCATATCTAGCTTTTGTCACTCGGCTTGCAGTGTAAGTGCTTGTCTCAGTTCCCCAGGGATCATTGATCACGAAGCATTACACGAACTTGAAAACACAATTCAGCCTGGAGGTAAAATGCATGAAAACCCTTTTCTTCCTCCTCAGCAAACAGGCCCACCTGAAATAACAGGTCCACCCTTGTGTATTAACTCCACAACTAAATCAAACTCAAATCTATTCTCTTGCTTGGCAATTTCAGAACTACCAGAATACTAACATATTCATTGCTTTTCCACATTTGCTGCTGTGTAGGTTTCATAAGAGGACTGTAGAACTGCTTTCCTTACAGCTCTCTTGCATGACTCCAGCAGTCCATCCTCTCTAAGTGCTTTTTGTGATTTAGTGAAATAATTAGTGGTTTGAGAATTTTTTTTTTTCACTCTTGTAGGTCACCTGACCAGTTTACAAAGCCAAGACTGACAATTTAGTCTCTGAAATTCTTCATTTCCAGCATCAGCCAGAAAAAACCAAGGTTTGTGGAACTTTGTTGTTTCCTGTTTGTCAATATTACCAGGAAGCTTCTTTGTAGTAATTCCACACAAAGAAAGATTCAGATTTTCTGGATGCTTGATATGACAACAATTTCTACTTAAGTGTTTTTATGCAACAGTTCTATTCTATATAACCATGTGCTAATGTGGCAATCCCTGTAACATGTGAAGGAGTATCTAAAATGACAAAGTAACACAAAATGTAAATCAAAGTGGAGGTTTAAAAGGTTCAAACAGCAGTTTAAAAATATAAATCAAATTAAAAAATTAACAATCATTTAAAAATTGCCTGGTTAAGCTACATAGAGTTTGAACAAATAGGAATTCTAATTTGAGCAGAATATTGCTCACATCTCAAATATTATATCAAGTTTTATAACTTGAAACCTCTTGTATCTTTGGGGCAGAGGAGCGGCAGGGATTGGGAAGTAGGCAGAAATGAGAAAAGCTGCCAGCCTGTTTCTTACTTCTGAATTATCTGAGTATGACCTCTTGCAAGGTAGAAGCTTTTACTTCACCATTTTTGTTTTTCTGAATCAAAGTCCAGTCAGGAAGCAAAAGGTTTTGCTATAGCTGTCGGTATCTGTTGTTATTGTGAGGAATATCAGTACAGGACTGCCCTGGCATTGGCTGGACGTTATGGGAGACGGGATACCAACTACATGAATCTTTGGCTCATTACATGCCTATCAGTATGTAAATACAGGAACAAGCAAGGACACCATACAGATTTGTTTTCACTGATCTTCATCACACCCAGGTTGGGTCTCTTCAAGAACTCCAGGTCACAGTTACAGACTGAGATGAAAATGGGGAGGGGGGGGCGGGGCGGGGGACTGGAATGCAGAGACAGAGGTGGACAAAGCAGCAGGGAGCAGCTCAAGAATGAACTGGTTTCACTGTGGATAAACACAAGCACAGATGTTTGCAATTAGTATTTTACACCCATCTTAAAAGAAATATGCCTGTGGGTAATTTGGACAAATAAACTTTCATACTAGCTAAACTACTTAAAATTACTACACAGAAAAGCATTAAATATTTTATTAAAGTAATAAAATGGCACATCTGTGAAAGAAAACCAGGCCTGTGTCATCTAGACTATGTGAATTGCCTAAAGTATATAAAGCTCCTCTCAAGATCTAGTTAAATAAGTTAATTGAGAAGTTGAGTAACCAGAAAATTGAAATGGGTTCCAAAAATTAGGTTGCTATTTTTCAGTTATTTACATTCACAGTGAATGTTTACATCACCCTTCAGCACATTTTTAGTGATTTGAAAAAAGTCAGATGGAGGAAAAGAATGTATAAAGAACAGCTTTCATGAGCTGAAATTAAGAGGACCACTTTGATATCACAATCTAAAAAAAGTCATTTGGGGTTAGAATTTCTAATACAGAATATGGCACTTGAGTTAAATTTTCAGGAGGAGGTGGATCTCTAGAGCTCGGCGGCCAAAATGAGAATTACAGGATTTAAATTCTGTTTTGCAATATGCAATGAAAGCAGTGACAGCCTTTTAGAACATATTATCTACAATAAGTACAGCTCTGTATTTATAAAGAAGGCATATTTGAAAATAGTCATAAAGTTCCAGTAGAAGCTAAAATAACCTTCAATTCCTTCCTAAACATGAAAAATGTCTCCAGTTTACTTATAGAATCACATGGAAAATTACTGCAAAACTTAGATATCAGAGGGGGTGTTTTGGTTGGTTAGGTTTTTGCCCAATTAGTAAACAGTCCCAAAACTAACAACCTTTATCACTTCAGGGACTGGGCATGCACAACATCTCTGGGCTTTTCCAGTGCCTCACCACCCTCACAGTAAAGAATGTCTTCTTTACATCCAATCTAAACCTACTCTCTTTCAGTTTGAAGCCTTTCCTCCCTTGTCACTACATGCCCTTGTGAAAAGTCTCTCTCCATCTTTCTTGTAGGTCCCCTTCAGGTACTGGGAGGCCAGTAGAAGGTCTCCCTGGACCCTTCTCTTCCCCAGGCTCAATTCTCCTTACCATGAAGTAGAGATTATCTCAACAGGTTTTAGTGTGACCCTCCTTATTAGCACTAGATAAATAGTACATTTTCAAATTCAACTATGCTTTTCAAATGTCTTATGAGACTTTCTGTTACAGGTATTCAAAAAGGAAGATCTGCATTATTTAAGACTGGACTTCAGGATGATTATGCACATGAAAAAAATTCAAGGATTCCTAAAGATATAATGTTTCGGCTCTAAAAGCAGTACACATTAAATTGTTTTACTGAAGGAAAGCCACATGATCAAGTTGAGCACCTATTTGACTATGACTAAAATTTGCCTGGTGCGAAGTCACTACTGTTAAGATGCATGCATTAAGCATCCAGTCAGTGCTCATAGGTATTAACTGTTTTATTTAAGAGCTGAGTGCTAGAAACAGATTTTGCTGAGATGTGACATTTTTCACTATTTGTCAATGGAACTTCAGCCATTTTCTATACCCTTTTATTAACCTTTCTTACACATATTATTGTAAGTGGCAAACAGAAATAAGAGCTGTCATTGACCAAAGGACACATTAGAAGCACTTGGGAATGTCTTCATTCTCTCCCTACAACACTCACATTGCAATATCACACATTAAGTCAGAATTAATTTTTAAGGGTTTCTGTGAAAATTGCTTATACACAAATACATGTACTATTAACCACTTAATTGACACTATCAGTTTATCCTAAGACTGTAAACTTTTTGCTTAGGCATAATACGTAAGATTTTCATCTTTTCAGAACAAGGTATTTATGTTCACAAGCACTCTCCTGGAAACAAGTAGACTAGATTTGCACATAAGCATGTACACTTTAAACTCAGTATGCACATAAGTAATTTTGATAGATTACTATTAGTTGTTGTACAAGAAATCTAAGCAGACAATGGGCAGCCATTAAGTATTTTGTAGGCTTATTAATTTATGCACTATGAATCCTGATTCAAGTATGAGCATTATTTTACCTTGAGCATCTTTTTCTTGAGTATGTCTGTATTTATCTCCTGCACCAGTGTTGTACAATATTCAGATACTGTTTGCTGCTTAGTGCACACTAGAAGTCATACTTACAGCTCAAACTGAGCTTCTGCAAAGTTCATGACTATACTGGATGACAGCTCCTCATTCAGATGTGAAACTTTCGTGTATTCAGGACAGCAGCTGATTTCAGCGACCACTCTTCTCACTTTGCACCACGCAGTTACCACAGCAAAGACTGAACTTTAGTTTACCTTGTTATGGATGCTCAAAAGAACTGTTTACGAATTCCAAACAACTCACTGCACAGATTTGCCTGCAAAAACACCGAGACCGGTGATAGTGTAGGAATGAAGGCAATGCACCAAGAATACAAGGTTGAGTTTCTACAGCTGAAATAGTATTTTTACTTTATTTAAGTAGGAAAAAAAATAAAGAAGAAACCTAATATGTGGTTTTACACTGTAACACTTCAGAATAAAACTACTTTAAAAATACTTCTTGCAGGGCACTGGAAGTCATCCTTGCCAACAAATGTTAGCTTTTCACTATTGCTCCTGTAAGCTAAGAATGCATTAAGAATGCTGATAGCATTCCATTTTTTTCCATTACAAATGTATTTTTGTATGTGTTTCGTATAATTCAAGTCATACTAGTTATCACTAGCCAGATTAAAAACTAAGTAATTTTAAAATGTGTATTTTAATAATGATTATTCATGATTGTATTTATCACTCTCAATTATTAATTACCAAATATATTTGCTGGACGTAAGCCTTTTGTATTTCAATAAAACATAATAAAACTATTTACTTGAAAATTTCACTGGTAATTGAACCAGTACTTAATCTCAAACTAAAATACATCACATTACCTTAAAACTGATGTAAAGTCACAGCTGGAGATAAAAACTGTAAGAAAAGTGAAAGGAAATTACATTTTCTAGATAAAAAAGTCCAAAATACTTGAATCTTTTTACACTAAAAAACTACCATTCTGATTTGGCCCTTATGATAAGAAAGTTTCTTAAGACTCTATTTAAGGGGGAAAAAACAAACAAACAAAAAGCACAGAACATCTCCATCCCAGACATAAAGCTTCCCCCACAGCATATGAACTCAAAGAAGCAGAATTAGTTTCACTAGTCACTGACTGACATGAAAAATGAAAAAGATTCAAAAAAGCATAGCAAATGATAGCTATGTTTGAAGTGACAGCAATAAATGTTAAAATGTTAAAAAAATAGTAATAAAAGTAAAAAGATACTTGTTTCAATAAATACTGAAAAATTAGGGATGATACTTAGAAGTAACAAAATCAGATTTTTTTAATATTAAAATGTTATTTCTGAGAATCACTTACCTTAGAAAGTAACAACAAAACATTTATTAAAGTAAAGCTTTTAAAAGTAAGCACCAAAAACATCTGATAGAGAAGGCAGTTCCAGCACAGTAATCCCTTTATCTTTCCAATAACTTAATTTACCCTTACTTATTATGGTTTAAATCTTCAAAGATAAAATGGTAAGAAGATACAAGTGAGATTTCAACATGGAATGTGTTTATTTTTAATTTTCAGTACAGTATTAGGAGGTCATTTAATACTTTAAATAAAGGGGTTTGAGAACAACTCAAAGGATTAAACTCGGTAAAGAAAAACAATCTTCTCAGTGGATGAAATCCAAGTATTTAACAACCTTATGATCTTTGAAGTAGCATTCTCAAGAAAATGCATATTCCTGGGTCACCTAGTCAGGAATGTAGCCTAGTGTGGTGATTCTCTTTTCTCTCCTTTGTTTTGTGGACTGTTTCAGGCAGATATCAACTGCAATGCACAAGTTCACTGACAGGCAGGAAGAATGTTTTTATTTTTTTTTAAAGTAAACACGGAGAGAACCAAGCCAATGTGCTTTAAAAATCAAATTGATTTTTTCTCTATAACCATTTATCAGAAGAGCATTAGGTCATAATACAGCTAAACAGAAAAGCCCCCTTCTCCCTCCTTTTTTATTTCTTCACCAAATCAACCAACTGTATAATTATCTAACACAGTAGATGGGACCACGAAAATAATTGGTAAGTAGATGAACATTGCCTGACATGTAAAAAAAAATAAAATACTCAGAAAATAACTGAAAATTAATTTTGTTGCACAAAAAGATCAGTAAAACTAAGAGCAGATGCTGCTTTTGCTGCAGAGAATAAAAAAAAGTTAAAAAAATGAAGCAGCCTGCTACTGTGCAAACTAGAATATCCTGATTTCTGGAATCTATCTTCTGCTTGCCTCAGTCATACTTCTGGAGCACTGCAGAGAGGTGGGAACATCTCATTGGTGAACATCCAGCCACCAGACCCTCTTCCACTATTTCAAAGTCCATTTTATTTTCCTGATTGCTCATATTTGTTAGTCATTTAGTTAACAAAAATTCCCCTACACCCCATTCTGAAGAACAAATTTTCTTTCTATGCCAGTCAAGGTAATCCTGGCATAATCAAATTAACAGATTGGGAAAATTCAGTTAATTTTATTTATTTAAAGTTTCCCCACAGGCACCTTTACACACATACTTACTAAAATATTTAAGCCTATGTATGTGTATAAACATACAACACACACTTAATAATGAGGTTCTTTGCTTACTATGTTCAGGCTCATAAGATCCATGTGGTGTATATATAGATATATAGAGAGAGTTATATATATATACACACACCTTGAGATGGAATGTGTTAAGTCAAGCAGCTAAATCCAGAGAGTAATAAACACAGGTAAGTTCAGTGATTTTACTCCTTGGATCGCATGAGCGAGAGCACAGCTTCCTGCAGTGCTAAATTTCTGACACTGGAAGACATGCAACTTTGATTCCAATGCAATCTCCTAAGCTGCACCTTTAAATTCATGCAACACTATACAGGTTTGCACAGAACTTGCTAGCCAGTCTGATGCAGTGCTCCTTTCATCTTCCAGACAAATTACAGTTTTAGTGAAAAATTCGGGTAAAATGAAAACATTTCCTCGTCTGCAATCATATTACCAAGAAGTTGAGTGGGTATTCAGCAGAAGGTGAGAATCCCTGGTGCAGTGCATTTGTACAGAGTTTACTACTTGAATATCTCCACAAGTATTACAGTAAAGAGTGTACTTATAACAACAAGCAGACTGTGGCATGCAACCACAATCTAAGGTCAGCATCAGGAGTTTTCTCTGTGCTACAGAACTATACCTCTTGAATATTATTAAGTATATTTATGCATTTAAAAACTAATGTTTCCAAGAGGTTTCAAACTGAAAAGAGGAAATTATAGTGTAAATGAAGTTTGTCAATTAAAAGAGCAAGACTTCATTTTTTAATCAGGGTAAGTAAGTAATTGGACATCAAACTACTTATATTTTGAATTCCTATTGGAGAGATAATAAATAGTCAAGTTCAATTTGATGAAATAATGGCCATCATAGTCAAACAATCTTCAAGTAAGTGAAAGAGATGCATCTTAAAACTGTATGAAATTAATGATTCCCATCTACAAAATGTCCCAAAGCAAACTGCTTGATAAGGGAACTGTTAAAAGCTATGAAACTTTACAGAGGAGATTACAATAAAGCTCAGTCTCCAAATCACTATGATATTTCAGTATACTAAAAATTGTAGCTATTTCATCAGTACATGGTATTAAGATGATGCATTATATTATTCGACCAATGTTTTACAAAGTCTAACAAAAGGCAGAGACCTTGTACATCTTGTTACAATTAAAATAAACAAGATATCTGAGGCTCAGGCCTTGATATTCAGTTAAGTTAAACTGACACCAAAAAGCTGAACGTATTTCCCTTATGCTATCCTTAACCTTATATGCCTCCAGATACAAGGCTTGGACAATTTTGCACAATATGCTGAAATTACACTACCTGGCTAAACCAACTGTCCAAGAATTCCTAATGGAATGTGGTCAGAAAAAGATGTCTAAAGCAAATTTGTACTGAAAGAAAAACAGAAAAAGAAACTAAGAAGTGGTATAAGCCCTAAGGAGCAGTGCATTCTTTGAGGACCTCCAATATTACACTATATTGACATTTATGAATGCTGTTCTCAGAATATAGAGAAAACCATTTCTCTTAAACCAAGACAAAGAATGAATTAAATAGGGACTTATGGGTCTCAAGTTTAGGAGGATTTCCCATCAGACTTTGAAAAAAAACAAAATCACTAAATATAGACACTAACCAGTTTGCAAATCAGGACATAAAATGTCTCAGATTATATAAAAGTATACTCCAACTTCTCCGTAACAGAAGTCAAAGCTAAGGCCTCACAATTCCAGTTATTAGAAACAGCATATTCTCTTTACTAGACCACTTGAAGCCAACTATTCAGTGTTTTGAAGCAGGAATTTTATAAAAAGATGGATGCAATGCAGTTCTTTGTAACATGTACTGGAGACAGATTGCTTAAAAGTGTTGAATTCTAAGAGAAACTGTGGAAGAAAATGAAACATATAAACAAAATGCAACAAACTACACTGACTGAAGTTTCTTCAAGGTCCTCATATCTAGTAAAGTTCACTACACAAATTAAACATCATAAAGTACAAATTAACAAGCCAGATGATTAATAAAATCTGTTCACTTTATATTAAACATCTCTAACATGATTATAGAATGTTTACATCCCCTGGTGCACAGAGGAACTCTTCCCTTTGTATCACAGGCAAGGGTTCTCATCTTGAACGCTACTGTGCAAGATGCCCATTTATTTCAAGAGGTTCTGCAGCATCGCCGTAGCGTAGGTGGGACGAGCCTGTCTGCTCGCAATTGCATTCTGAAGGTACTGGATACCTCCGCAGCGTTCCCAAATTTCTTCAAACTGCCTCGGCAAAATTTCAGCACCTCGCTTTCGGGTTAAGCCAGTCTCTTCGAGATTAAGCTCACACATATCCATATCATCTTTACCTGAAATGGTAAACAGAAAAATAAAACATTTTTACATCATTCAAAAGTCTCATTAATAAAAATTAGATCTCTGTTAATTAGTTTCCCTCTCTCAAGCTCTGTTTTATTAAAAGACTTCAGAGTTTACAGGGAAAAGAGTCTTCAGACAAATATTTTTCAGTTTTGTTTGGATTTTTTTGTTACCCACAGAGCACTACAGTGGTATCAGAATAAACTAGCATCAGATGTTGCAATTGTTGTGCTTAAAAACTGAGCAAAAAGGAACAAAGGAAAGAGGCTGACAAGATCAGTGTCTTGATATATTCTCCTCAAATCCATTACAGGATGACAACTGCATTTGTTTTACATGTATGTGTGGCTCGGCTTCACGAACGAAGATTTGGGAAGGGCTCTGCCCACATGGGTGTGCCCTTCCAGCCAGCGCAGTGGATTTTTTAGGTGAGGCACAGCGTGCACAGAACTGGCCCCACCATTTAACTCCTAAGGTTCACCTCTGACGGCCGAGTGAGCTTGGACGGTGCCAGTGAAGTCCTCAGGACTAGAACCTACAGCCCCCGGTATTCCCAGGAGGGCTCCCATCCAAGTACTAACTGGGGCTGACCCTGCTCAGCTTCTGAGATCTGATGGGATCAGATGTCAAGGTGGCATTTAACTGCCTGTATAAATATGTTTTACATATACTTTCAGTTTTAGGTCATTTCACAGTGAACTGCTCTTACTATTTGTTTAAATGTAGGAAAGCAACTAAGAACTCCAGACTTTTGACCATCTAGCTAATCTGCCAGCGCAAAACAAACAGTGTTTATCAAATGCAACCAACACAAGAGACCCAACAAAAGGATGGGTGTATTTTTTAACAGGTCATCCATTGAATGTGGTACTCATGACAGCAGAGCTACTTTTAGCTATGGGTTTTTACAATGAAAAGTAACAGACAGTGTAAGGAATTTTATTAAACATAATTTGCAGTTAAAAACTTTCGTTGCTACTAAAGTATAACTCTGAAGAGAAACAAATTGGTTATGCACTTTTCCTCAGTCTCTAAGTTAAATACAAGAACTCAAAACACAGAACAATAAACAGCACGTCTCCAGTATTTTCTCCTCCTTTCATTATTCTTCAGAAAAGCTGGAAGTATTTCACTACCAGACAAATCTCTACTACTCACTGCAATATTTAGTTTTCATTTTAAATGTTCAAGATTAAATAGCTATTATCTCACATTAGGCAGCATAAATAGGGTAAAAGCACAGTTTGCTATTAGCTCCATACTATGCAAAGACAATGTAACATATGTACAAATTTTTTCGATACAAATTGGTTGTAATTTTTCAAAGCTAACTAAAAAACAATACAATGATGAGTAGAACTTTCCCAGATAAATTGAGAAGTTTTATCTTCATGCAGTCTCTAGTTCAGTGAACTGCTGGAAGGCAAGAGGGATCTGGATAGACTTGAGAGATGGGCTGATTCCAATGGAATGAAGTTCAATAAGGCCAAGTGCCGGGTCCTG
>JAWWLZ010000118.1:84560200-84588889 GCA_035041345.1 Poliocrania exsul
ACCTGAAGGGAAGTTCTAGCCAGGTGGGGGTTGGTCTCTTCTCCCAGGCAGTCAGCAATAGGACAAGGGGGCACGGGTTCAAGCTCTGCCAGCGGAAATTAAAGTTTTCCAACCCAATCGATCTATGACTCTAATCTGAGGACACTTAATAAAACCATTTACATTTGAATTCCCACTGTCTATGACTTCCCAAATTGAAGTCTGTGTATAAGTGAGACACATGGCCAAATGGCATTCTGGAAAGTGTGGCCACCACCAATAGTGGTCCCAAATCCTCAAATTCTGCCTATATAAGAACTGCTGATTTTTTTGAAAAAAACCCCAAACAATTAAACAAAACAACTTGAGAAACTTGTATCCTCAGTGTCTCTTCCTAAAGTAACTAAGTAACTTATCAACTCTGAAGCTTTTCCAGGTTTTGAATTTTGCTGTCAATACCAACCCGCTACAAGGAGAATGGGTGCCTTGTCAGGATGAAGTTCCATTTGTCGAGCAATCCACGGCCCATCAAAGTGCGCGTACCACCAACCCTTCTTCTTGTTCTGGGGGTCTTTGTACTGGTCCGCAGGGCGGATGAAGGGAATGCGGAAGTAACGCTGCTGTCTGTTCATCTCAATCTCTTGCTGCCTGCCAGGGAGCTGGGCTGTTGGGTTCTGTTGTGCTATCATACAGGAAACCAAAAAACCAAACCGAAAATAAGCAAACAAAACATTCAAAAACAAGAAAGCCATATTATTATTTGCCTCAACAATCAGCAAATTAAAAAAAAATAAAACCACACCAACAAAACAAACAAGGAAACAATTCACAAGACCCCCCAAAATCTGAGAAATTATCTCTGAATTCAAGATCATCTGAAGTCTCATCAAACTTAAAAAGGACTCCCACCTCATATAATGTGCATTCTGTTAATCACAACTGCTACAACACTGGTCAGGAAAGGCTCACATTAACTTCTATCTGTGTGTTGTTCAATGGAATGTTTAGACAAAACAAAGGAAGTAAAATAACACATTCTGCTTTAAGTCAATATTTAAGGTGAAACTTGCCACATGAAAATTTCTTACCAACCAGAAACATCTATCAGTACCTGCTTTAGTTCTGTCAATCTCCTTGTAAAACGAGATCACAGTGAAATTATTTTAAGTTACAAAAATACAAAGCATCACTTGAAGATGTTCTGACAGTCAACACAGAAGGGTGTATTATAATACTGTTAGAAATTAAAAATTTGTTAATAGAAATGCTGACAACAAATATTGCTTATCACAAAGCTTCCACCAAACATAACTTTCTGCCTAAGTGTCTGTGTGCAAAACTCTGGCAATAGAACTACTTTCTGGCTGCTTTCTATTTTAAGGAAATTCTTTATTTCAGACCATTAAGATGAACCAACTAAACTTCTAAAGAGGAAGAGTTACATGAAATTTTTTCAAGCTTCGTATATATTTTTGGTAAATATTTTCCATATGCATTTTTAGACTCTCTGAGTTCCACACATTTCCATTTCTGGAGAGAAACTTTCTTTCAAATAAAATCTCATACTCTCTATTGTTAATTCATCAATTGATCCAACTTCTTAATGTTATATATACAACTATCATAATTAGTTCCAAATAGTAAATGCTCTTACAAGCAAGATCCTTTAATAACTGCCTCCTGCAAAAGTTTGTTACTGATCTTGTTTTAGTGGTTTATACCAGCACTGCTATAGATACCCTGTTTAAGAAATCCTCTGAATGTGTATCTGTGCCATCTCTACAAAAGAGAATTGGTACTAGGAGTTGCATATTACAGCATAAAGGGAATAAATAAAAGTGAATTCCATTTTTGTTCATTGTCTGTTGAGTAGCAAGGATGATTTCTAAGCTAATATTTAATAACATGAAAAAACAAAATCAGTTTAAATATTGTATTTTTATAGTCATGAACAAGACTAATATAGAATAGTAGCTGCTATTCTTCTGAAATTTCTTCTGCTTCTGCTTAGATTCAAGCAAAACCAGTTTTTCTGAACCTGAAGAGTGCAACCTTAAAAAACCCATGTGCTATACATATCATATCGCCTTTTTTATTTCCATGTCTGCATGAATAAGAAAAGAAAAAAACCCCAGATTTTAACAGGTGAATCTTACTTTTATACATCAACTCTGATGAAACATGTACCTTAGAGGGAGACACAGTCTTCAAGAAATTAATTCTATTTTCTACAAATTGCCTGAACATCTATCTCAGCAGATCAGTGCTTTAGTATTGTCAAATACTTTTTGCACTGCAATAATAATTGCTAAGGCCCATTTCTACCCCTATGCATTATCTAAATCCAAGAGCAAATCTAGAGGACAGGAACACTAAGCAGCCAATACAGCCTCTACTTCTCAGTGCTATGGAATCATAGTTCTTTATTCAGAAGAAACCATCACCTCAGTGTTAGTTTGTGTGCTAGGAAAATAGTTATGTGGATTCCAGAGTTTTGCTACAACAAAAAGCCATATGTTGACAGTTTAAAAAAAAATAGAATGAGCAAGTTATTTCATAGGGGGTGTGGAAAAAATAGGACATTACATTTAAAAATAACCACATAAAAAGGTTATTTCATTCTCCTTCCCACTACTGCTCAAATGGGTAGGATTTCATGAAGACAAGTACATTTGCAAGTAACTAGAATAACATATAATTACCATCAGATGAATAACATTGCCAAATTGTAAAATAGATTAATTTTACAATTAAATTCAATGTATAAGTGTAGCAAAACACTGGATTGATTAAGGTTAGTATAGAGCTCTCAAATCTTCCTATTCTTCAAAGTTAGCTTAAGTAACCACTTCCTCACTTACTTGAGTTGCTCAAAAATGGTGCAAAATCTGTGAACAAATATTACATGTTGAACAAAACAAGAAAGTGCTGATCCTATAAAAGTTATAGTTTCATTACCTCCACATTTTTCACCAAAGCTGATCATATATGAATGAGAATTCTAGTTGCAAAATAAACACAGATGCTAAGTATTGCTACTGATTTTGTATTTCTATTTTATCAGGATTTATTCCTGAAATTTAGTACTTATAATTTGTGATGCCAGTTACAAAAACATAGCTGTATACGTGCTAAGCACAGACTGCTGTGACAAATCTGGCAGCTAATTAATGTAGCACTTTTCATTTTTGACATTTCTGCTACAAAATATTTCCAGACCTCTGGAATACCAAATCTGCCTATTCCAACAATAATATATAAACTAGTGTTTAGCTTCTATACTGAAGGTATGAATCTAATTAAAGGATACCTATACAATTATATGACATAAATGAAAAGATGAAGAAACTGCATCATTTGAAGCACACATACACTGACACCCGAAAGACTTTTAGCTTAAATGTCTAAGAAAGCAGAATTCCTTCTTACTACCTTCTCAGATAACTATAATACATAGATGTGAAATGCCCATGTAGTATTGTTTGCAATAGGAAGAATTATTCTGACATTAACAAGAGTCTCTAAAGGTGGCTATCAATTTCTTCTGAACCACAATGTTCTTTTCTTCAGAAATATGATGCCATGTTTCAAGAAAAGTAAAAAACGCATCGAGAAACCCTGAAAAAAATGCTGTAAATACCCAAATAAATGTGACGAGAACATGAATATTCCAAGTTTTATGTGCACAAATCTGAAGATTTTCTGGTCTTTGGTACTTCCCCTCAGCAATACTGTGTACGAATATGTATTTTATCCATTTAGCTCCACAGAGAACTTGTGAACTCAAACTCAAAGCAATTTACCACTTTGCAGAAGCGCTTCAAATGCCTTTTCCTGTCGTTTCAAATACTAGCTTTCTTAAGCACTTAAAACCACATTAATGGGCACAAAGACCCATTCCTTGATAATATCTTCTCCAAGGGTGCAGATTTCACCTGCCATATATCTGTACCAAAATTCTCTGAAAACTTCAAATTCTCAGGTAATGCTCAAGCAATGCATACTCAGTAAATGAATCAAGGGGAAGAAGACAACTTCATATATGAACTGAGAGAAAGTAGAGCACTTGTATTCCCTGAGGTCCCAGGACAATGCTTTAATCTCAGGCTAATGGGACTTTGGGGAGAGCATTTTCTTCCCACCTTCCCTTTCCTCTGCCTCTCCCATCAGCTGTGTGGCAGGAAAACCGTCCACTCTGCAAATACCTTCCTGAAACTGGGTACCAAATTTTCAGTCTGGCAGTATTAAACATGGCAACTCCTACACTTTTTGATTAACTTGAAAGGCAGTCACTTATTTTTATTAGTGCATTGCTTCAACAATAAACATTTGTCTGTGAAATCAGCAGAATGAATGTCCAATAAGAAAGTAGCAACTAGGCAAAATCCCTCAAGCAAAAATTGCAGTATCAGCACTCACAGAATTTTTAAAAAGAGAATATAATCTGATGTATGTAAGGCTAACCATGATGTAAATGAGAAAATTAGCACCTTTTAAAAGTATCTGCATTTATATCTATATAGCTATATATTATGAAATAATAAAGTAGCACATCAATAAACGCTTAGCAACAATGTCTAAATCAAAAACTAATTTTAACAGATGTGACCTGGATGTAAGAAAAGGTTTCAGGGAGAGCTATTCAAGACAGGTATCTGTGTCTGTTAAAGTCTTTTATTTTCTGCAAAGTATTTGCCAGTTGAAATCTTTTCAAAATATTTGCCTTGAATACATAAAAAATACTCTTAAACCCCCTAAGAATTTCCTTCAACCTAGCAAACCCAAAATTCATTCTACAAGTGTTTTCCTCTGAATATTGTCACAAAAATGAATGTGAACACAAAATGATCTCTCCTCACCATAGTCTGTGACTGATTTGGGAGCACGCTGTTCTGCTTCCGCATTGCGTTTCTTATTCTTGGATTTCCAAGCATGATATACCTTTAGCCTTCGGTGAAACTCTTCTCTGCAAGCTGCCAGCAGTTCAATATCTATCCCAAAAATGAGGAGGGAAGAGATGAGTGAGAAAAATCAGAAAAAATATTTATTAAATGCTTTTTCATATTGATAGCTGTATAATTTAAGATCAAGTTGTAACAGTAATATGCTACAATGTAATATATTAAACTGCCATTCTCTGCAGCCCAGAGCCTGTATTTTATGGTAAAGAGCTCTGTGTATCCTTTCCTTTAGCATAAAGGCAGACCCCAAAGCAGCAGTTGTACTGAGGGGTTTGGGGCACCAAAATGCTAGAAATAAGTCTTACTTCACTAAATTTGCCTCCTGACATTATCATATGACAAGCAGTACAGAAACAGATAGAATTTCATTGTTGAAGTTTATTTCTGCAAGCGCAAAAAAGAAAATCAGCAACTGGACTGCTCATATCTAGGTTCTTTTTTCACTTGTGTATTTTAATTTTGTTGAATTTCATTATATTAAGAGATTGAATGATTGCAAGGTTTTTTCCTTAGTCATCTAAGAGTATCCAAACTGGCTTCACTAGGGATGAACACACATTAACACAGGTATTACTGCACCACCTATTCAGCTGAAAACATTGCACCAGTCTTGTAGATGTAAAAACAATATAAGAGAACGGATTTGTTTCCAATTTCTCTCCAGAGAGAAACTGAGTCATCTTAAATCAGAAATTAACCAACTGCTTTCAATTAGAAACAAGAAACAGAAATGTCTAATAAAGGAGTAATTCTTATCTGTTTCTATCTTCAGAACAGGGGAAAGTAATTAACAACCCAACTGGGAGCTTCCCACAAGAAGTTACACACTTGGAAAACATCCAAGACATAAAATATTTTATACTATGTTTTACATGACATGTTTGCTTTCTTTGTGATCTGGTGACAGCAAGAAGTGACAGCAAAAAATTTCTTAGAACACATAAATTCCAAGTAAAGCACAATAACTATTACTCCCATTGTGGAAATACATAAAACTGAGAAAACTTAATTAAAAAATTATAATACATATTTTATGGCCCAAGCAGCTTAACTTCATAAATATATAATCACTAAAAGAGGCAACAAAGGAAATTGTTTCCTTAATATGGAAATAGCTTCATTTACTGTTGTTTTGGGGGTAATAAAACTTTTTTTAATTAATTTGTTACTAATTCAAACCTGAATAAAGTTTTTAGCTTTCTTGTAGGAAGAAAGTAACACTTTTCATACAACTGCAACTTGACTTCATTCTCAAATCAGAAAAAAACCCCACTTACCACAGGATGTATTGATTGTATCGCGAAGCTCTGCATATTTCCACTTACTGAGATCGTGCTTCTTAGTACCAGCAGCAGCTTTTGTGGCTTGCACAGCAGGACCCCTATGAGTATTTAAAAAACATATATGCATTTTTTCAAGTATTAAACAGGAATTGTTATAAGACAAGGAAGAGATCTCACAATCAACACTGCATCACTCTTTTAACCAGGAAAATCAGTAGCAGAGGGACTAAATTCAAAGGCAAAATACCATACTGTTTATAAGATGTTCAAATTAAGAGAAAATGAAAACCAAAACCACAGTCATTTGATTGGCCTCCTAGAGATTAAAGGGAATTGTGATTAATAGCACTTATGTGTGAAAAGGTGCATATTCTATGTGTATCTCATCCCATGCTGATGTGCATTTTATTTGGTACTAGCCAAGATTCAGAAAACAGACAACAAAGAATGGTCATAAACATTTCTAGTTCCATTCAAAAAACAGACAAGGAAAAATATTTCTGAAATAGAACAGGAGAAGGAAGAAAAGGCAATTCCTCTGCTCTTTAAAACTGGATTAGGACAAAATCCTTGTTCCAAAAGTTGACAAAATATTCCATGTCTTTAACAAAAATCTAATTTGAGAGATGAAATCAAATTAATTATATATTAATTGTATAGTGGATGTCTGAGAACAGTAATATTTATTTGGCAAGGATATAAATCATCAATAAATACCAAGGTGAAAAAAAGAGGAAATCCTGGCCAGTATAAACAGAGTCATCCAAACCCAGTTATTTTCAAAGGCAAAAGGTATCCATCATGTAGTTAACAGGCAAGAAAGTCAACAGCAAATACAAGTGAGAAATTATTTCTAAAATCTCCACCATCTTTAAAAGCATATACAAGGCTTCCATGTACAAAACAAACATTACATGTAAAGATAAACCTGATTTTTTTTCCATAAATACGGTATGGATAAGAAGCAGAAGAACCTTTCCCTAGGAGTGACAAATTTCCCATGGATTATTTGAATATAAAGTAAGTTCAAAACACTCCAACACTCAGTGATAATCACCACACATAAACACTAAGGAATTCAAGAACAAACACACAATTTTAACAAGCTCCACTAAAGCTCCTGTCTAAAAACATAAAGGAAATTGAATCATCTTTTGGGATCTGAGAGGACTTGTTCAGATCTTTTAACAGGGTACCAGAATTCTTGATGCAGTATGTCACATTAAAAATACATTAATATCTTTGTGGGACTGGTGCATTATATTAGAGCAGGTATAAATCAGTGAATGTTATTTTCCATGAAGGTCTCATATGGTGCTCTGGAGCTTGCTTATTTTCCCTTTTTAGTTAACAGGTTATAAATACCTATTATAATGTGAAAAATTTCTATATGCATATACAGCAGTTTTGAAATCAGAGGTAACAAACGTAATTTAAGTTGCACAGAATAAAACAATGTTACACTAAATGTTCTTAACAACCACACCACCTCTTCAATACAATTGGAACTACAGTTTTACTGCAGTATCAGCTTAATAATGCCTACTCATACCCCTAATCTGAGTCAACACACAGCTTCCAGTTATAGTATGTGAGAAGTGTGACATAAAAAATGAGCTCTGACTTAGCATTACACATACATGTAAAACAAATAATTGAACAGATCAGCTCCTTCAAACTATATATTTCAATTTTTTTTTTATTGTTGGCATACTTGTAGGACATTAAAGGATTGTTGCTAAATATTTTCCGCTGCCTGGTGTCTAAAGTTCTTGAACCTATTTTGACAAATCCTAAGGATTTTCCTTATTTAGCAACACTACCCAAGACTCTAAGAGTTTGCTACATAATTTAGAGCAGCAGAACTAGGCTGTACAATCTCTGGTTAAAGTAGTAATCTTTAAGAATGCTAATCCAATTGAATTGGCTTAGTCTTTCTATTACAGTACTACTCTGCACTCTGCAGATCACGCTTTTGTTTTCTACATGACTTTAAGCATAACAGTCTGGCAGTAAGAGGAGCATCACACTTGACAATCAGTCTTCACTGCTCAGTCTGAGAGTTATGTATCATAAACAGTATTTTCAGATTTTAAAAAATTTAAAAAATCAGTCACAAGTCAAAAGTTTCCAGTGTATGAAGAGTGAGAAAAAATGAGTTAAACAAGCATGCAGTAAGAAGTATTGCATTTCTAATTCAATCAAAACACAGATCCTCCTATTTTGCCCAGAAGTTTTGTCATTTTTTTGTACATTAAAAATTGGCCATTGTCATTGGAAGTATGTCAATATATGCAATACAAGCTGGCCACTTCAATTTGCATGCTAACTTAATTACACACAAGGTGGTTTACTCTTACAATACCACTGCAAGAAACAAATTTAGTTAACTGCTGCATTTCCAATTATCCATGCTACAACTAGAAAACCCATCAATCATGTGAGATGGATCATGTTCAGACTATATAAACACAGCTCAGCAGCTTGTTCAACAACTGATTAACTTTTAACACTCTGAACAATTTTGCTTCTTTTGTAAGCTTCAGAAAATGAATGTCAAAGGTAATTTCCATTCTTAAATTGCACAAACCACTTTTTAATTACTCACTGCTATGGAGGACATTATAACAATTTCTTTGAATGGAGAATTTGTATTCTAACACCAGCCATTGCTGAGACTATTCCAGCAGAATTGAATTCAGACCTCAACACTTGTGTTCTCCTTTCATTCTGCACTGTGCACAAAATCTTCCATCACCATTCAAGAAATCTCAGAAGGGGATTTTTTTAGATGCCTTAAGATGAGTTTTAATATGCTCTTAACATGATAATTTTCAAAACTGCTTTTATTTGAATTTAATTATATTTAGAGTATTTTCTTATTAAAAGCACCGACAATTGCATTGATATTAACTTCATAAACTGTGGTGAATCTGTAGAAATATGCCTTTGAAAGAGGCAGAGTCTAGTGTTCCATTATCACAAAGGTGAAAAGAGAAGCTGGAGAAACAAACAAAATTACACAAAATATCAGGGTATGTGAACTATTTTTTTTAATATCGATAAAAATTGCAGAAAAATAATCGCTGAAAGAAGGTGGTGTCAATGTAAATTTATCCTAAAGATATAATTTATTTATCTGCTTATCTCCTGAAAAAAACCCCAGATTTCATTATTTTTAATTTCATAATTCCATCCATGTGTGATTTGCTATTACAAAATGATTGATTCATTTGGCATTGTCTTCTCACCTACCTAGACAATATTTCTGACATTTCTGTGGCCATTTGTTCCCTATAAGAAAATTGATAAATTAGCATAAACCAAACATATTGATACAAAAACAGCCTTTTTCACTGTGAAAGTCTCTTGTCAATCAAATTGAAGTTAAATGAAGTGCACAGGAAATGGCTACTTTATTTCAATTATTTCCATTCATGTATATATATATATATATACACAAACACAGAGTCCTGATTCTGTAAAGTGCAATAAATCACAAAGGACAGTGAAAAATGGATGGTAGGTGAAAACCTTAAATTAATTATATATCATCTTTAAATAGCTATTATTAGGTATAATAGATTATCAAAGTGTTTATTAAGCACAAGTAGTGAATGTAAGGTAATAATGATTTAGAAGTTACGGATGCATATCAATAAAGATTATTATGGGGTATAAGAGGACAAAATAATTTTATTTTTAATTAATTAGTGGAGTTTTTTCTATTAGAGCATGCAAATGAAAAAAAATGCCATACGCAGTCATTTGTGGCTTTCTTTCATTGGCTCTGCAAATAGAAGATACATGTTAGATAGATCCCTTCTCAGTTAACTTTCTAATAATCTGCAGTGGTAAAAGGTTGGTCATACTATTTCCTGCTCTCTCACATCGTATCTAATAGCTACAGCTCATGATTTTATTTAACTGAGAAACAGGATTTTTCCCCTCCTTTCCCAATCAATCATGAGTTAGCTTATAATCAGGAAAAATGCACAGGTGAAAACTTTCAAAATCAGAGACATTGAGACATGCTACCGACGCATTTCTTTCTTGGATAAGCAGATCACAATAAATAAGAGCAATCCTCATGTAGCTTCTCTGGGAACGGGACAGATGCTTCTTCGTGCACGCTGTGAAAAGACTCAGGAGCCTCACTGCCCTATTGGAAACCCACAGATGCGCATAAGTAGCACTAAATATGCTACAAATTAAAACTTTTGTGGATTGTTCTAATGCCACACACAGAACAGATATAACTTGCAACACTTTCTCTGAGACTAGCTTCTTTAGGTGGCATATACTATAACTGTATCTTTCACTAAGTCACATAAATTAAAAATATTACACAGTTGAAAGCTGATCTCTATGATTTAACTTATTTTTTACTTAAGTGCTAAGTACTACTGTCAATTTACCCCTGGGTGCAGTAAATCCCTTATTACACATCCCTTCAAACTGCAGATGACTAATAAAATTGGATGAAGCCAGGAATGGTCCACAGTATTCCACATTACATTAACACAAATAAAAATGCTGCATTTACTGCCAGAAAAATTTTTCTTCTTTAACAGTTGCAAACAAAATTATTTTTCAAAGGACCTGCTAATATTTACGTACTTTGAAATACCTATGAAAGCTAATGGTGAACACTGCAAGGTATTGAGGAGAAAAGAATACAGTAGAGGCTACTCATTTTCAAATATGACAATTCACAAGTATCACATGTGCCTTAAAAATAAGCATATAAAATCACTTTGTTCTTACTCTTTTCACTCCACAGGTAGCACCATACAATGGAAAATATCTTTTTATTCATACCAGTGTGTAAGCATGTTAAGTGTACTGCATGAGTTCAGTATGAAGTGATATATACCTTATTTTACTACAGCAGAATTTTAACCTAAAAGGTGTGATTTTACTGTATCATATGGTAATATACAAGTCTCAAATGCAGAAGATGGCTTAACATAACTTCCTTAGACTCTACTAGAATTTTGATTGGTATCAGTTAAAATAAGCTCTGAGAATTTATGTTTTAATTATTAAATTACATACTTTGTTCAAACCAATAGAGAGTTTTGATTTCAGAGAGTTCTCCTAGTTTCTACCTTTAAGCCAATTCCTGAAGATATGTGAAAATCTATCCTTCGATTTCAGTAGAAGACACTGGACTTGGGAAATGTTTTAGCTTGCTTTTAACAGACCAAAATAAAATAAAGATTAAATGAAAAGCATTCTAATCAATTGTTGGACAAGCTTAAAACTATTTGAAGCAGACTTTAGAAACAGTAGGGAAAAAAATTCACCAGTAAGATAAAAAGAAATCTCATATAAACAGAAAAATCTTTTTTTTTGTTTTGTTTTGTTTTAAGTATTATCAAAGGATTTACACTGCTATGCTAACTTGTTCAGACCATTCAGCACTTTCCAATCATTTTTTAGAAAAAAGTCTTCGGTTTCCTACCACTACACAGCGGAGAGAAACTGGCAGTCATAAAGCATTATGATGATGGTTAATTCATCTTCCATTTTGGGATTATACAGGAAAGACAAATACCAACATCTCCCATGAGCAGCAGGAAACACTGTGGGGATTAGAGCTTCACTGACAGAAAAGTTATTGAATTCTCTAAGCCCTTGTTGTCTATTGTCTCCCTTTTTTCATATTTACGAGAACTCTGCCAGGTTGCAACACTAGAGCGACTTTGTGTTTACCTTCAAAGTATTGCACCAAAATACAAACAGGGGAAGACAGCAGTGAGGCATTGGAACAGGCTGCCCAAGCAAGCTGTGGATCCCTGGAGGTGTACAAGGTCAGGGTGGATAGGTCTTTGAGCAACCTGGTCTCATGGAAGGTGACCCTCCCCGTGCCAAGGGGGGTTGGAACTAGAAGACTTCCAAGGACCCCTTCCAAGCCAAACTATTTTATGATTCTATGAACTAAGTATATTAGTCTTATTGGAGACAATATGGCAGCTATTACTGTATAACTGAAGGCAAGCCCCCAGCCAGTTTAGTACAAGTGTCTAAAAATCAGTATTGTACATGACACAAAAAATTGTCCACCTATCTCACGAAGGCATATGGCTGTTTTTGAAAAGGTATACACCTAGATAAAATTTGGGTAACAAAGAGAACACATCTGGGAGTTTGAAATTCTATGGAAACACAGGGGATTTTATTGCACTCCTGCATTCGACAGCAAACTGAGGAGACTAGTACTAATGACGTCACAATTACGTGATCATGTTCATAGGTACCTTTATTCAATTTGACCAGCGAGTACCATTTTTACTGGAACTTCTAAGTTGCTTCTACAGCATCACCTTTTACAAATGAAGAGCTCCTGCTTTGCAGACAGTGTGGATCTCTATACCAAAAGTCAAGCACTTCTTATGACACACCGAAAGTTCACACAAAACCAAACTAACACAATATTTAATTTTCAAATCCATCTATATTAGATATATTCATTCCACTTAAAATATTCACCAGTCAGGGCACAGAAATAACTATTATTTCTGAATTCAAAGAGGGCTTCTTGTTTACAAAACACACACACACAAATTCACACTGTACAGACAGAATCATCAAGTACTAAAAAAGGTGTATTTTATTACTACTTCCCACTGAAGAAATTCCATTCCCTACTTTAAATGAGTCATAAAAATCAGAATTTAAATTGGTTGCCATCCTTTCGTCAGAACTCAAAAAGAAAAAGAGAACTGCAGTTGTATTCAGAAGCACCTACAAAATTACTGATGTAGCAAGATGCAAAAGTCCTTAAGCAAAAGCAATCTATTTCTAACAAATTTCACAAGTCAATTTGAAAAAGAGTCTAGTACATAGACTTAAAAGGTCCATTTTATGAACTCAAAGACACATAAAACCAATGAGAGTGTAGTCTTCTCAAAGAGAACAGGATAGGAAGAAGCAAAAAAAAAAAGGGGGCGGGGGGGAGAAAAAAAACCTAAGTACTTAACCCCATACCTGCGCAATCCTAAATCAAGCTGAGCCTCATCATTGATGAGTTCTGCTTCACTCTGGGCAATTCTCATTGCAAGTTCATGGTCACGACGTTCCTGTTCAAGCACTGCCTGGTGCTGGGTTTCCTCTTCTCGTTCTCTAGCTAGCTGAGCTTCAATTTCAGCCTGTTTAAATAAGAAGACACCTTTAACCTTATCCAATCTAAAGCAAAATAGAAAAGCAGTAGAAAAATATGCTTAGTATTCTACTAATAGCTTTTCAAAACAGGCAAAATTTATAGAAATGAAAAATTAACAGCATTAGTACTCAGTTTGACCCAAGAAAAACAAAACAGCTGCAGATTGCATCTTGGTTTCCATAGTAATTACTGCCTGCCACCTTTATTATCTTTTCAAATAAAGTGTCAAATTATTACTCAATTCAAAAAAATACATGAAGCTTTTTGTTCACTATTGTAAAAACTAGTCTTCAAAAGTTTTTATAAACACTAAACCTCAAATGATACAGAGTATTATGGCTACTCCACAGCATTAACAGAGTGCTTCCTTGGTATTCTGCACTTGGCATTACAGGACTTTGCAATAGGTACTGCTTTGCGTACAGGTCTGTGGGTTCATTTTGAAAAGGGATTAAGAGAGATACTGGGATCGATCCTCCGTGGACCCAATCTGGCTTTGAATTTAAGCAAATAGTAAAATTCCAGCCTAGTGCAACGCAGGAGCAGTCCCAATATACTGCAGAACAAAACTACAATACTAGTTTACCATCATTATTTAAAAGATAGCCTTGCACACACAGTAAGTAAAACATGCCCATCCAATTAATTCTTCCAAAACTCATATACACCAAGTTTGGGCAGTGCCTTTCTTGCTGCCCAAAAACCAACAAAGGAAAGAAATTGGCTTCCCACTCATCACCGGCAAGTTGCACCACTAAAGCTACGCAGTTACACCACTGACTTTACCCTATGATCACATCTAGATGAGATTTAGGAACAACCACCAGGAGGAAAGATAATGAGAAGTATGTGGGAGAATGACACACTGGATTATGTATCTGCTTTGTATCCAAACACAGCATTACTAAGTAAAGTGTAAATTATGTTCTGCATTGCAGATATCCACACCTCAGAAACAAAGAAACAATCCCCGTATAAATCCTCATAGTACTGGCAGACCAAATTTGAAACCTGGGAACAGGCCATCTTCCTTACTCAGTGCACAAAGTTTAATCTATTTAAACTGTCCCTGAATGCAAACTTTTCCAACAAATTTCTCCCAAAACAGTAGGCACATCTGCAGTGCTCTCCAAGCAATGATTTAGACGCAAACCAAATAACAGCTTACTCTTTTTATGTTTAACTTCTGCAAGGTGGTAATGCCTATTATTCAGACACAGGTGAAAGACCAAACAACACAGGAGAAAATCCCTTTTCATCAAAGTTATACTCTAATTTCTCTGTTAGTTCCAGTGACCTGTTGATCCACAAAGTGGGTGAGGTGAAAGAAGAGTATGCAAATGCAAGGAGGATAAGCAGTGTGAGGCTAACTCCAGGGATAACAAGATGCAGGAGAAAAAAATCTGCTTGTGAGTAATCATGGAGAGGGCTTAAAAGAGCCTATAAACACCAGTGACCGTGGCCCCATCTTTGCTACTACTGCCATGCCAGAGAAGCTTTTTCTCTTCAGACTACTATCCCAGGTCACTCAAGCAATCTCCAAGACAGGATGAAAAGAAGGGTACAGGGGTCAAAGACATGTCAGGATTGAGAGCTCAGTATGGAATAAGTAAGAATTGCCAGAAATCAAGGGGAAAGTGTGGAAGCATGGGGTTTGAGCTGCATGTATTTATTCTACATGAATATACCCAAAGGGGCTACCAAAGACAATCCTGTATCCTCTCAATATTACCAATATTCTGAAAGTGTTTACAGCTAAGCAGGTATGTGACACAGTACAAGTCCAGATGTGATTTCCAGTAAAAGAGTGCCAAACTTCCCTGACATGGAACATCTGCAAAAACTTCAAAGGCTTAACTAGGATTCTCCAGTGTTGTATATTTTTAACTTGAAAATAATTTTCAAAATCCTTTAAAAACAGATGCATCTCCACTCAGAAGACCTGAGCTTGTATGTGAACTAGAAATAGATGACCTGTCTTGGGATGCCCTCATCATGACTTTTGCCTTACATTTACTTCTGAAGTAACACTGGTGAATGACTTTGAGACATGCATTCATAAAATGAAGTCATGAGACTCAGTGGATAACCTAAGCAGCAAAAAAGATTTTAAAATAAGTATTTAAATACAACAAAACAAACACCACCACCAACACAAGCACCACAATAACAAAACACCCCTCCAAAGCCATACACAGCTAAAATATTAACCTGAATACGTTTTTCTTCATCTTCTCTCTTTTTCCTCTCTTCCTCTTCCTGCTTTCTCTTTGCCTCAATTTCAGATTTCCTATTACAAAAGAGAAGGAAATGAAAACCTGCTATCTATGATGCAAGTGAACATGAGATAGTAAGAGGTAGAAAGCATCTTCCAGAAAACTGAACAGTAATCCATAAGTCAGTACAAGCCTGATAAGACACTTTATGTAAATTAGGAAATTTTTCAAGTTCATCTGTATTTCCAGCTGCATCATATAATTTCTTCCATATGCTATTCTGACTCTTGCCTTATAAATCACTGGGAAAGGAAAAGTTTCAACAATGCACAGTACATCAGAACTACAATCCAAGTGACTCTCTATGTCAAAGAGTATTAAAAACGACCTCATTAAAAAGTCTTTCCTATTTTCTTCTCATTCTACAACTAGCAACTTATTCATGACTCACAGACGTCTTTCCTCTTCTTCCTTCCTTCGTCTTTGTTCTTCCTCTTCACGTCTCTTTCTTTCTTTTTCCATTTCCTCCTGGATGCGTCGTAGCCTCTCCGCTTCCTCTTCTTGCTGCTTCTTCTTTTGAAGTGCACTCAGAAGGTGCTCAGAGCTTTTAACTAAAGCATCATATTCTTTCTGTATTTGTTCTCTAGTCATTATAGTGGTCTGCAAAATAATAAGGGGGTTATATTCTTTTGCATTTGTACTTTGTCTTTAAAAATGTACACTGAAATAATAATAAGTTAAATGAGAGCACTGAGCACTATAATAAAATGCATATACGCTTCAGTGTGAGGAAGGTTGAGTCCATTTTTCTCTTTCTTTCTAATATCCTGAGGATCCATTCCTGTCCTCTCTCATATAAAACAATACAAAATAATCTGCATTTCACCACTGAAATCAAATATGACTTAAGCTAAGGCCTGTCCATATGCATTTTGCATCGTGTTCTTATCTGCTCAGGTGGTTATTTACAGCTCTGCCTTTTATGTCACAGCATAGAATAGTTTTTCTTACTACTTCTGCTAGGACTCAGAAAAAAAGTCAGGCTGTGCTGCGGGTAACTTTTTAGGAAAAGGTATTCATAGCAAATGACAGGCTGAAAGTTCTTCAAAAAATAGCCTTTGCTACATACATTTTCAAACCTCACTGGCAACTACAATTTAATTTAATTTTAAAATTCACACCATACTAAAAAACCTGCAATATGAGGTGTTGGTTGACCTTTTCTGAGGTTGCATCATTACGACAATTAAATTATATTATTTTCATTAGAAAAGAGAACTGTAAGTTGACAGGCTAACTCTACCATCTTTTCAACTAAGACTTTAAATAGAAAAATCTTAATACAATTCTGACAACAATACACTAAGAAAGCTATAATATTACATGGAACAAGAATTCAAGAAACCAATTTTTTTCTAACATTAATAAATGCCAGTGTGCTTTCATTTTATCTCTGTGCTTCTGTGGTATGAAACCGAGAACTAGAGACCGTGAAGCATAATCAGCAAGCTGAATTCTCTTTACTACCAAATCTGAAAAACCTCCTAACTGGAACAGAAATCTCTTTATTCTGGGATAGATGCTTGTCTATTCCAGCCCTAATTAAGTTGAAGCATTGCTAATATGGATTATTCCAGTAATAAAAGCAACAAGCAAATTATTGACAACACTTGTCTCATAATATCAACATGCATTTTTGCTTTGAATTCTTCAGTGCCCATTTTGAAATACAATAAATAACACCATATGCACCTAGTTTCATGATTTACTTCAGTTACATTCACAAATAATTTTAAACAGGTTTTACCCAGTGACTGAACATTAGGACCACTATATTAAAGTATCTTTTCTATCAAGAAAAATCATTGGTCTTCCACTTTACATGAAGTTCTTCAAAGATTCCAGTGATATGAAACTATTTCTCTCATTATTATCACATACCTTAATTTTGGTCATTAATGCATCAATAGAACACTCCAGCTCCTTGACCTGCTTGCTTGTCTCTGCTTTCCCCTCCTTTAGAGCACTTACTACTTCATTGAATTTATCAAGTCTCTTCTTCAATGTACGCACTTTTATCAGGCCATCAATGCTGTCAAGGTAAGGCAGTTTGTTTGTATCTTGAGATGTTTTTAGAAGGTGGCATTTTTAAAACTATCACTGATCACTCAGGTAGTGACAGGGGAGACAAGTTACGCCTTCCGACAAAACTCACACTCTTTTTTTGAAATTCAAACATTATCACATCAAGTAACTAAGTAATGAAGCCTTTTGCAAACCGTAACTAAAACTGATTAGCAGTCAGTAACTGAAAACAGAAAAATGCCTTTTTATTTTGAGAACTAATGTGGGGTGTTTTGGTTTTTTCTCAATATTAAATCATTAGTATCCACTAGAGGATTTTAACTGAAGTGGATAAAGATTGAGTAGTGCCACTTAATCAAAAAGCTAATGGGACTGAATCAGGTAAAACAACTACACACAGGGAACACAGTCAGTAGACCCCACAGGAGTGAAAAAACAAGGTTGAGGAAGAGTCCAGGAAAACAAATGCGTTTTTTTTAAGAACCACTATTGAAGGCAACACACAGAAATTACAACTCTGCAGACAGCCTTCCTAAACAGAAATCACTGAACAGGCAATCACAAAAATACAACAAACAAAAAGTAGAAACTAAATCCATTCATTAAATATGAGTACCTAACAGCTTAAAATAAAGGAAAATGGTCAGAAAGGCTAAGGTTCAAAATGAAATACAACTTTTAAAGGATGTCAAAGAAAAGACTTTATAAGAAGCCCACTATTGAAGAACAGAGTTGGATCTCTACCAAACAACACAGAGGTGTCAGCAGAGCTTAATGATTGAAGTGGTTTTTCCATCAGTATTCCATGCAGTCAACTAATGGAATTATTTAATTTCAAGATGAGACAAGACAGGCAGAACACAATTATTTCTAAGATAAAAAAGAAAGAGAGCCTATAAGGGAAGGTGTGAACAGGTAAAGGACAAAAATTAATGAGCTTAAATTTCATTTACACAGACTTAACAAAGGATTTCTGAAAACTAGGCTGTCACTGAAGGATTTTATGAACCAAGAGCTACACAAACATTCCTTAGAAAAGGTTCAGATTTAGTCTATTTATCCCTGGGAAAGAGCAAAGAAACACAGAACCTCTCAAAGTCTCCTTCAATCGTATTTAGCATCATTGTATGATTTCAGATATATTTAGTTAAGCATAGTAAATCTCTTCTTACAGTCACAAGAGAATATTATTTAGAAACTATTTTCTTCAACCAAGGAATAACTTCTTACCGTGGTTTGTGCTTTCTCTTGCACAGCCACATACGAATAGTCTTTTGTATTTTAATGCAGGCACCGGCTCGGTATTTTATCTTATTTTTCACTATAAAGACACAGAAGATATCAAGTCTCAATGTTTTATACAATTTAACACAACTCCTGTATTACACGTTTCATAGCTCAAAACTTCATGTAGACTACATGTATTTGAGAGCCTGTTCTATATTGAAACCACAACACTTAAGACACGGTAGACAGCAGAATTCACAATCTTGGGCCAGGCACAGAGGCTCCCACCCAAAACAAACAGAACAATGAAGTGTGTGCACCCCTGCACACATACACCATCACTCCTCTCCAGATGCACAAACATCAGCAACCTCTGTTAAGAGCCATGGCGTCTAGCAAACAGGAAATGCTAAACCTGAAGTCTAAGTTCTGTGGTGAAGGGTCATCCAGTAGCCAATATCTGCTAGAGATAAGAAACTGGCTGCAACGTTGCAGAGCATTTCTCTACAATACTGGAATGAAAAAAAACGAAACAAGCCACAAAATAAAACCTCTAGCTGTTGTAATACAGACATCATCTAAAGACTCAACTGACTGGGATGAGGAGGCAAGGTAAACAGAGAATCAAGTCATAGGCACATTCATATGTGCTGTATAGTTTAGAAGTGTAACAATAAATGCAGTTTCTACAGATCTATTAAAGGAAACACAAGGATCCACATTGACTTTAGTCATTGGTTGAGCACACAGTTTGTGAACACAGTGATATTTAACCACTGGACTTAGGTGGTCACAAAGCTGCACTTCATTTCTTGTGTATCTATTTCAGCTTTATTCTGGGGAAAAAAAATCTTCGCTTCTAATTTCTCATAAAACACTACAAAGTAAGGCATATCAATATTATTTCCCTAGGCTTCTACTTTTTGGACACAGTGACAAACTTTCTGTCCTGTCTTTCTGAAAAATAGACTAAATGGAATTAATTTCTAGGTCAAAACTTAAGATTTTAGTGTTGCAATTTCTGATGTCTGATAGAAGTCATGACAGTGCTGGCAAAAATGCACTGGCCTGAGTTGCTTTTTGTCCTCATTTTAATGCACCCTTTTCACCCTCCATGTTACTATAAATTGCTGACATTTTGCATCAGACCTTTCCACATCTCCCAGACATCTTTACTGAAGCACATCACAAGCACCAATCTCTGCTCCGCAGCATCTCATTTCTACCCTGCACAGTAAACTTGAGAGCCAGGTTGGACAGGGCACTGGTCTAGTGGGACGTGTGCCTGTCCATAACAGGGAGGGTTGCAACTAGATGATCTTTAAGGCCCCTTCCAACCCAGGCCATTCTATGATGGCAGCCCAAGCACATGGAAACTGCATATCAGCAGTGACAGGGACTGATTTGCTGATAAGCTGTAATTGCTGGAGTGGAGATCTTTGCCCTGTAATTCATGTTAATACTTCCAAACATGCAGTTTCTGTCTGGAAATGACAATCTCTGTGCAGGCACTTGCCAACACTAAGTGACTCTATGTTGCTAGCTAAGAGTGGAACTGCTTCTTCTTCCTGTGCTGATGCAGAAGTCTTTTCCTGGCAAGACCTGTATAGCTGGTCATTTATATGTGAGTGTTAACTCAGGCTCTGCTAAGCACCCAAGTAGACTGGACACAGGAGACTGTTGGTAGACTGCATGCCTCACTTTGCAAAACCTCTGCTGCAACCCCCCTGCCATGTATCTGAGACAAAGTACAAAAAAACCCCCAAACAACTCACCAGCTTTGAAATCAGTTGCTCAGACTCCTATATGTAACCATCTGCTATACATGTCCTTGGCCACATTTCAAGGGCATTATAATTGCTTTCTTGTCTTTGTAATAAGCATTTTGATTTAATAAAACATAAAATACATACACTTAATCACCGAGAGAGAACACCATTGAACTTTTTTCCAACGACTGCAGATAAGCCAGCGATTCACTCGTTTAACCAGCTCTGCTAAGTGATCCGGATCAGACTTCATTATCTGATCGAACTCTGCAAACTAAACAACAATTAAAAAAAACGTTTTACAAATTAGGAGGATAGTGTTAGACATTGTTATTTAAGATCATGTTGAATTAAGAAGTTCAAATATTTTTAACATAAATTGTATGTCATCATTGTATCAGCTTTCCAATAACGAAAGTGAGCAGATATATCTGACATGACTTTATTGTTTAATGGTAACAGAAATGCTAACTGCAGGTTTTTTGTTTGTTTGTTTGTTTCATTGATGTCCAGCACTTGGTGTTTTGCATAATCCAACCATTTACTAATCACTGAAAATATTTATTGCCAAAATATTTAAAAATCAATAGTTTTTCTACATCCTGAAAACTTATTTTGGCCTTTCACAACTTCAAGACACATCTAATCATATATCTGGGGAAAAACTAAACCCTGAAAGCACTTCTCAATTTTTAACCTTTGTATAATAGTCCTGCTGAAGGCAACCTTTTATGAAAATCCTGCACTTCTGCTTTTTAGTAATTATGAGAGTAAGAACATTCTTCTGGGACTACAATAATTTTCCTTTCTAATCACAGCAGGTCTCTACTTCATCTTCTTTCTTCTGCATAGCAGCAACAATGCTCAGAATCACAGAATGAGATTTCAGCTATAAATAGATTTTATTAGAAAATATTTCTTCTTTGCTCTGACTTTCTCTTTTTAATAGTCAACATAAGTCTGGGAATACAATCATTACAGTAGAAATACAGCAGCAGCAACAAGACTATAAAACCAATTATACCCAGTACCAATACTAGGATTTTTTTTTTTAAAAATGAACAATATTTACAAAAATCCTGGGCAGTCTTAGGTTGACCACACCTTTACGAATGTGTTCAACAATGTCACCTTCAAAGGTCCCCTCCAACTGAAATTATTCTGAAGATTTACATTCATGAACTCCAAGAAAAAAGATTACCTTGCCAGGCCTAAAAAACACCTTGGTTAGCCCAAATTTGTAATCATTTTCATTCAATCCCAAGGCTTTAAATAGTGCCTGAAACACAGAAAACAGAAAGGATTATATTTTGCCTCCTTCAAAAAAGACAAGAAAATAAAAAAAAATAAAAAAACCAACACAAAAAAGAACCCCACAATACATTTTCTCTCCTAGCTGATACAGAATTAATTTCTTTCTTACTTTGCAAAAAAGTCTAGGGTCCAGACGAGCCAATTTTTCAGGCAAGTATTTCTTGTACATATTATATAGTTCATGAAATGAAGCTCGTGAAGGGAAACCGCCTTGCATCAAATCCAGAACCGACACCATGCCTAAATTCACGGAAACACATGCACAAAGCTGGTTATCAGTAACATGCAAATGAAACACTGAATTTTATGATAACCAGTAATTTATAACATATGCCTCAAAGACATTGTCCAGAGACTAAAGCCATAGAGTTCAGCAGGGACTTGATCCAGCCTCTAACATTTCTTGACAATGTGATTGGTCACAAAAAGTTAATATTGAACAGATGAGAAGAACCCATACAATTTTCTCCCTGTTTGAGAGGCATTTAAGTAACACCAAATCCTGCAGAGGAATTTTTTTATTTTTCAGCAGACTTGACATTTTTCATTTTTAAAGGGGAAAAAACCCAAACCAAACCAAACAAACCCCACTAAATAATGTTGAACTAGGCTTTTATTTTCATCATGTCAATGGTATTTGTGAGATATCGTGCAGATGCAACACCAAATACATATGCAGGGCTAGAACATTTGCTGTACTTGAAATAGGACATATCAGCTGCTAAGATGTCACTTTGATGTCCTGAATAATGTTCCTACACTTTGGCTGCAACAAGGACATCAGTAAAATCCAGACACAGTCCGTAAAAGTCTTTAATTACTTCAGGAAGAACAAGCCATGCCAGTTTTTGCTGCTGCTTTTCATAATCCTACCCAAGAGAGGCTGCATATTAGTTTTTAAGTCAGCTCTTAACTTGTGGTTGCTGTCTTACAAACTTAATCTTTTGCAGATTTGCTTTCAATGGAAATTTGATTTGTTTATGTTAAGTCTTTTTCAAAAAAGATTTTATAACATTACATTTTGGCCTTTTAACATTACATTAGGGTTACTAGACTAAGCTTTATTTACTCTTGTAAAGAAAGCAGAGGTAGAAAACTGAGCTTGTAAAACTACTGTAAAGCATTACAATTGCTGTTGTTGGGTAGAGGAGCTAATTTGTTATTTGTTCCTCTCATGCCAAATGCTATTAACCTGAAGAGAGCTACTACTAATGAAGTTAATGGAACTCTCAAATATTGAAAAGTTGTTAAGTTTTTGTGATGAGAAAATGACATGTTAAACATGTCAGCTTCTCAAAACCTCAACTGAAAGCCACTGAAAGTACAAAAACACAAAAAAGGGAAAAATGTATATCAAAATACTTTGTTGAACAAACACCCTATAAAGAATGACAATGCTAGCACAACAATTCCCAAGCAAGCAGTTCCTGCCACTGTTCAATGGGGCATGAGCAAAACTACTAAAACTCACTCTTGAAAATAAAGCTGTAAATTTGGAAAGCATCTAGCATTTCTAGAATAATGAAAATGGAGCATTACAACATGCAGCATATGAAGCAACAGGAAAGTCTATGCTGAAGTGTCTGTGTTGGATGTTCAGCTCCGAATCAAATCAAGAGTGATATAAAGAAATTTTGAAAAAGTAAACCAAAATGATTAAACTCTATCATATTATGTATAAAATGAAGGAAACACAGATGTGCTTCAATTAGATCTCTCAGCTAACACTGAGTGCCTCTAAATGCACACAGGAGTGTCATACACTTAACTGTCACAGTAATTTAAAACAATTCTACTGTTCCAGACTGAACTGCTGCCCTATTAACACTGCAGGCAACTCAAAGCTCCAGGTCAAGAAATCCAAATTTATGTACCAATATGGCTACATGGCTTCTTACATATGCACCTGGTGTCTGACCTCTCAGTATAATAAAAACAGTCAATGGAAATTATATCAACTCTTCTTGCAAAGTAGAAACCTTATGGCAGTTCATATGATTAATTTCTAGAGTTCTATTGACTAAAATGAGTGCAAAGTTACTAAGAATCTAAATAACTGTTCATAAGGCATAAATAACCTACCTTCAGTTCAAACAAAGAAATACTGCTTTCACCTCACATATTTCAGACTTCGATTAATCTGTAATGCCCCAAGCAAAAAACATAGGGAAAAATATCAGAGCCATATATTACCTGAACACTGAAGCTGAGAGAGGATCTGTCCTCCTTCAAAATGGTGACTTGTCATCTTTAAATTAGGTTTGATACAGCGAATAAAGCTAGACCCCTACGATCAAAACAAGAAGTTAGCAGAATCTAAACATTTTAAAAACTCCTAAAATAACAGCTAATCATTTACAACTTATGGGTGATAGAAAAGATACAAAATAATAGTATTTTAAAATAGAAATGCTGACATTATCATAGAATCATAGCATGTTAAGGGTTTGCAGTGGAGCTTAAAAGATCATCTAGTCCCAACCCCATTCTTTTCTCTTGTGTATCAGTTTTGCACTGTGGCCTTGGTCTTGGGTCTTGATGTAACAGATCTCAATGCTAAAGCTATTCATTGGATCCTCAATTTTGTTTTCATTTAACTGTTCGTTCTAACATTAGTACAATCTAATTACGAGTTACCAGTCTAGATACTACTTTCTACTACCCTCATTACCCCTTCTAGAGTCACGTCATTTAAATGCCTCAGTTCTTCAGAGTTCACATCAGCATACACTACCAGACTCCTGACATCAGAATCACGCCAGATGAACTTGATCTTCCTTAACTTCTACATTTTACCACTTCCTTTGGCTCACAGCTTCAGTCTCCCTTTCCAGATGTTGTTCCAGTCTGCTCCCTGCTTATGACTATGAGTGCTGCCTCTACAATTTTGACCACTGCTTTCTCTGATCTTTTCACATTCTTTAAGGATGATGTTTTTGCAAAGCACCATCAAATTATTCAGATTTTCTATAACAGGTGACCGCTAATGATAACCTTTTATAAAGCAGAAGAAAACTGGGACTGAGAAAACATAGTATTAATCCTGGTTTGCAGTCTCTTCTCTCTTTTTCCATCTCTCAGCTGAGAGTGAGAGTGCACCTGTCAAGGGAGCTCTATGTTAGCAACACCTCCTCAGTCATGGGTTAGCTGAACTCAACAGTACAGCTTTTTCCCTGGACTGTGTGTCAGTTCCAGAGTGTTTTGTGTGAAAGACATTAGCTTTCAGACCAGCCTCATGCCTAGAGTAAAATCTTCTATGTTGGCTGCATTCTAGCACAACGACCCTTTTGTTTCCCTTGGTTTCCTGCCTTTTTCTTTTTTTGACAGAGCATAACCTTGTATCTAGGATTGGTTAGAACATGTGGTCAAGGGAAATAAGACTGTGTTCCTAAAACTCCAAGTTCTAAAAGAAAATAGGCATGTTGAACTACATGGAGAATTTCACAAGCTATCTAATTACATCAGCTAAATTAGTGAATACTCATTAGGAGACTATGGTTCTTTGACCATCAGTGAAATGAAAAATTTTATTTTTAATGACTTTATGGAATCTGAAAATAGTAATTACTAATAAATTTTCTTCTGCCTTATTTCTAAATAACATTTCTAAATTTTCTGCAAATTATTCATCAATGATAACCAATGAATGGAAAGAAATAAAAATGAAAAAAAAAAGGAGAATACAGTCCAGACAGATTTCATATTGTTACTCAAATTGTGTAACCTTCATTCTACAACAACTTCAGAGGTGATGTGTTTCTGGGTTTTTTTCCAAGTAAATCAATAATCATCACATGAACAGGAAGACTTTTCAAAAGTGCCATGGAGCTGCAAACTCTAAAGCAATTCTAATCACATTCCCTGGAAGCCCTACAGTTGAGACACTCTATTTTGACCTACATCAGGAAATTATGAACCTACATCTGTATATATACTTACAGTACTGTGAAGTTTCTCAAGAAGCAAATTTAACTGAGTCTGTAAAAGAACACAGGTATTTCAAGAGCTTTAACCATGGCAACTACAGAAATATACACACTGAATAGTGGTACAGCATAACTGCATGCATGTTCATTGTTAGTAAGAGAGAATTTATAAACCAAACATTCACAAATTTTAACAGACAAAATCATGCAAGTGTGCATGAATGGTCCTGAGGAAACTTCTTGTGTTTAATTGTACAACAATACTGAAGGGACTAGTTAATTATTACAACAAAGTTATGAAAGAAATGTGCAAGTCCATTTGGGAAAACAGAAGAAATAATGACCATGAAATAAAACTATAAAAAAAATTAGACTGATCAACAACCACTTTAAAAAAATACACTGAAAATTTCTAGAATCCTAAATTTAATCTATAACAAACACATACTCGTATGTTAAATCATTAATACACAGCCCATATTGTCAGGGTTTTCTTGTGTTTTTGTTTTAAGTAAAGTCAACAGTTACCTGCAATAATCTATTATTATTTCCAAACTTCCAACTTTCTAATTCTCTGCTGATGACAATAAACTACAATTTTAAAATCACATTTACTGAGGCCGCATTAAAACATACTGTGAAAATTCTGCTGTCCCACTATTATTTGGGGGCAAGTCTTCAGGACAGCGAGAGACTTATGGTTATTAGGCAAAACAACTTACAGCTGCTATTGAAAGTAATTGGCAGAGACTTTAAATATTCCAAAACCGCATCAAGAAAACAGCAATACTTCTACTTTAGAGATGTGTGTTTTGCCACATAGATTACTTCTGTGTCAGCCTTTCTAGTTTACTAGTAAGCCTTAAGCATATACACTGTAGCAGGACAAAATTCAGTATATCCTAATATATTCTTAATTTTCTGTACTGGAAGCAAAATTGAAAGGATCTGACTTTTGGCTAATTTTTTTTTTAACCAGATATCTTATTTACCTTGAATCCCAGAAACCAGATTTACATGAGTAGAATGCATCATCTACAGCTGCCAGTTGTCATTCCAGTGGATAAAACTGTTTTGGGTTTTTTTAACTTAACATGGATGTGGTTAAAAAGAGAGAAGGAATGCCACTAGAGGCATGACAAACACTAATAACCTCCTGCTCAGTTCTCACTTACTTACACGTACTCTTTATATCTCAATTTGATTATTATAATTATGCTTTCTTAAGCTAGAAACACTCAATTTTTAAAGGGACAGCCTAATTTCCATCAACAAAATTTTCCTGCTTGAGGAAAAATACCCCTTCCTTATACTCTGTGATTTGACAAGAAATAAGTCAGTCATTCTCAGGTAAATTTCTCTAATGGAATGTGCATATGAGTAAAATGTATTGCTAAAACTACTGCTCTTTGAATTGTCACGATTTAATTCATCATTAGCATAGTAAGGTAAAATCATCTCAAAGATTCTTGAATAGATCTGATGATGAATTAATCATTATTTCCTCAACTGATATATGAGAATTAATTTTAATTAGTTATAAGGAAGGGATATGTGAAAGATTTCATACAGAGAAGTCCCTGCAACATCATCTAATCATTGATATAATTGAAGAATTTTTAATTTCAGAATTTCAGACGACTGACTTACATACTAACTCACTAACAATTCTTATTCTTAAAGAGAGGAAGTGTCTAGTAAGATAAGAGAACTTATTCTGATGTCATCTGAAGTGAAATTTTCAAGGCTATTAGTGTTCATCAGCATCAACATGCTGTGTCTGGGAAGGTAACAATAAATGAATTACTGGAAGTAACACATACATTCAAAATGCCATGAAACTTGAAAACATTGAAAGAATTATAGATTTATGGGCCAGATCCAAAGAGGACTTTAGTTATGTTCTAGGTGCAGAGGTGAACACCACAATTCAAAAGGCAATCCCAGAAAGCTTCACACTCAATTTCTGCTTAATTTTAAAAATGTCTCCCTTTTTAATTCAGCTCTCCTTGGACATTGGCATCATTCACAAGTCCACATGTACTGGGGTGTTAAATCTGAGAGAAACTGAAAATCCAAATGGAATAAAGTGGAAACTATCTCAAAAGGTTGATTTTATTTTAAAAATGCAGTTCTAAAATGTAGTGAATCTTACCTTCAACTGCAACAGACTCATGGCTGCAGGGTTTGCTCAGGACAGAGCTTATCTGTATGCAATTTTTCAGCCTGCCTGGTGATCATGTATTTTATATTAAACCAATTGCTACAGTTTAATTCTACAACCTCTACAGAATAAGAAGGAGCAAGAAACAATCATCAGAGCAAAACTCAGGAGAGCAGGCTGCCCCACGCCCAATTAAATGCCAGAACCTTACAAGCCAGGCTCTGTCTCCTACTCTTCTTGGCCCCATAAAAATTTTATTTTTGCCTACATAACAACACACCTCCAGAAGGAGGTCAGACTGAGCAATACCTTTCATCAGACTGACCACTAACTTGGCACTCACTACAGGAAATACAATAGCTATAAAATACTGAATACTGCAGACCTGAAGCAGAATATTATTGTCATAAAAAAGAAAGTGCACTGCTAGTATGTCCTTCCTGTTCTTCAGCCCCTGCATCTTTACAGAACAGTCCCAAATGCTGTCCACAAGATATGATTATGCAAGAAGGAATTTATCTTTGTCCTAGTTTAGCAGGTGGGACCAGCTGGCACTGTGTGGGGGTGATCAAGGCTGTGTATTCTACCCCCTCTATT
>JAWWLZ010000118.1:84594904-84605365 GCA_035041345.1 Poliocrania exsul
TTGCTCCTATATTAAAAAAAAAAAAGTAATTGCAAAGTCAAAACACCACTCACCATTATTTGTTTTTTAATAAACATGAAGTCATTTTAACATACAGCATGAATCAACACACATTCGAGAATTTCCTTACATAGCTTAATATATTCCAACTTTACCACCTTAATAATAAGCCCATGCATTTACATATTCCCAGTAGGTATAAGAGATTGTCCAGAGTCTGGATACCTCATTTTAGAGAAGGGTAAAAAAAAATTAGAAATAGTATTGTTGATTTGCAAAAAGCCATATTCTTTTCTGACACAACCAGATCTCACACAATACAGGAACAATTTGTCAACTGATTTTTTTTTCCTAATTCAAGCATAATGTGCAATCTCATGAAAAGCAGTGCTACTTTAGGTATCTCTTCACCAAAAACAATAAATCCTCAAATATAACAGTAAAAAAATAAATCCTCAAATATAACACTAAATACATCATACCTCTTTCAGAATTCTTTCATTAAAAAACTGCTGCAGTTTCTCATTACAGTAGTTTATACAGAACTGTTCAAAACTGTTGTGTTCAAAGTATTCTGAAAGACAGAAGTTAAACTTTTATGATAAACCAGGGTTCCAAGAATTTATATTAAATAGCAAATAAGAGGAGCTTCACAGCGTTAATATTTAACCATATGTTCAGATCCATATCTGTTTCTTTCAGCAAAATGAAACCTTTTACAGACAAGTTGTACACAAGAAAGATCTAAAAATACTACAGCAGATCATATTTCCAAGACAAATGACAGACAGTTGGCAGCAAAGCAAAGCAAGATGCTACCATACAGTGAAATTGTACCAATACATCCTCAAGTATCCATGCTACAACAGGCTGGCACAGGATATCACCGCTCTAAAGACTTGAAAGCCAAAAGTTGCCTTGAGCAACCTTAGAAGGGCCAGAGCACAACATAAAACATGCCCTATTCTGAATCTCAGTGAGCCAACAGGACAAAAGCTTTACAAGAATCGTTAATGTCAAAAAGAAAACCCTCCCACTCCTCATTACAGAATATATCATTGAATCTTTGGTGGCAACAAGTGACAACTAGAAATTATTTTAAGTATACTTACCAAAACCAGCTATATCAAGAACTCCAATGAAGAAAGAAGAAGTCTCAAACGGAAAACACTGGTTTACCCTTTTCACTACATGGTCAAACAGATGACTATACACTGTTTTAGCCAAGGCATCACGAGCATTGTTTGCTTGTTCCACTTTCAAGGGTACCCTAGAAGAATAAAATACAGATCTTACTTTTTAGAATTCCTTCCTCTGACATGCTGAGATTAGACTCTAAACTTAAAACTTTCCATTACTGTAAATTAGGATGCAAAAAAAACCCTGAGCTTAAGGTCAAGGCAGGAAAAAATCTTACCATGCTAGATAAACTTACCTGTAAAAGAGAAAGAATGTTTCATCGCTATCAGTAGAAATGAGAGTCTGATGTTTTCATAGTAATTTCTTAGATAATTAGAACATATATTAAGAATTTCCAGAGAAAGAATTTAAAATCTATACATCCCCATCTAACAAAAAAATTCAACTACTTATTTATGAGCTATTTTGTTAGAATAAAGTCTATAGTTTAGTTTTTGCTCTGACAGCTTTGTCCCTACACTTCCATGAGGGCTAAAAGGCTGCAAGGCCATAGGCAGCAGAAGTAAAAATACATTGATAAGAGAGTGTGCTCTCATGGTGAAAAGTTCAATGAAATCCCAAAATAAGGATTCTTCTTAAACACTGAAAGAAGGGGCCTTTTACTAGATGAGAATTTATTCTTCCCCTCTTACTATAAACATTTGTTCCACATGTATTTGCTACATGTTCCATCCTAAAAGTTACATTAAAAAGCCAAAATAATAAAAAACAAAAAGCAACAACACACCCATGAGTCACAGTTTCAAAGCCCATGAAATGCAGGAGAAAATTTGGAAAATATCATGCAACTACATCTACATATTTAGATATACATATAATAAGATATATAGCTACTTCTTGAAGTCAGCATGACAGTGACATGCTTAGAATGCATCCATTTCACAGATAAATACATTCTGCAAGACTTTTTTTTTTAAAAGTTTCAGATTAACAGATAAAGAGTACCAAAATTAACAAATGGTTACACTGTACACCAGAAGCAGAAAATTCATATAAGAATAAAGTGTTAAGAAAGTGTTCAAAAAACAACATGATTATGAAAAATGAACTTTTGGCTTTATGGTATGACTGCAAACTATACTTGGATTCTAACAATGTTGCCGGAGAATTTAAAAGCTAATCTGAAGAGAATCAGACAAGAACAGAATCAGATTGCCAAATTTCACAACTCCACAGGATTTTTACATGTCAATAAAAAAATATAAAGGGAAAAATTAAACTGAAATATTGAGAGCCCTCTGTGCAAACAGTATCAAAATTTCATACGTGGAAAGGTGGCCTCCAATTAAGAATAATTATGGGTTTATAAAGGCTTTGCACAACACTGTATCATGACATAAAGGTAAACCCATCAACAAAGTGAATCAAAGGAAGATATTTTTAGGCAGAGAAACAGGGAAAAACAATCCTCCAACAATCCTTGTCATGAGGAATACAGAATGATGGCTCTATGTCAAAGGCTCATATGCTTTTTCTAAATATCTCAATTAGCTGGCTTAATGAAATATATGACTTCCGTCCATATTACTCCCTGTATTACTTTTCTCCATGTACCTAACCTCTCCTATGCTTGGACCGTTCAGCACTACAATAACAAATAATAATCAGACTGTCCAGATAAGGTGGTGGATAGTCAATTACAGAACTTCTCAAACAAGCAGCAAATCTATCTTTAAATAATATCTCTATCTTTAAATAATATCTCTTATCTGAGCTGTTTAGTAAGCGCTGTGTCCAAGGTTCAACAGGTCCCCAGTGCAGAACTGTGCTATCACCCAACCAGGTAGTTTTCCATACACAGGGATACAAAGAACTGGCAGATCAGAGAAGGAAGACTTAACTCTACACAAGTGTGTTGGTTCTTGCTGGAGTAGAGTTAATTTTCTTCAGAGCAGTTGATATGGGACTGTGTTTTGGATTTGTGCTGGAGACAGTCTTGATTTAACACAGGGATGTTTTCATTACTGTTGAGCAGGGCTTGGACAGAGTCAGGGCCTTTTCTGCTCCTCACACCACCCCACCAGAGAAGAAGCTGAGGGTGAACAAGAAGTTGGGAAGGGACACAGCCGGGACAGCTACAAAGGGACATTCCATACATACCATGTCATACTCAGCAATAAAAGGTGGAGGAAGAAGGAAAGGATGATGTTCAGAGCTATGACATTTTGTCTACCCAAGTAACCAGTGCACCTGATGGACCCCTGCTATCCTGGGGAGCTGAACATGGGCCTTCTGATGGGAAGTGGAGAATGAATTATTGGTTTTGCTTTGATTGTGTGCATGGCTTTTGCTTTACCTGTTAAACTGCCTTTATCTCAACCCATGAGTTTTCTCATTTTTTACCCTTCCAATTCTCTCCCCCATCTCACCAGGAGGAATTAAGCAAGTGGCTATGTGGAGCTCAGTTGCCAGCTGGGGTTAAACCACAACAACAGCTTCATCTGTATTGCATCATTTCCTTCACTTCTCAGAATTCATAAGCACTAAACTAATTCATAATTATTATTTTTTTGTATTTTGCATTTTTTCATTATACTTCTGATGCAGAAATGTGAGACTGATGGAGATCACTTTCTATTGTGACTGGTAAGTCAGGGAAGAGGAGACTCCATTCACTAAGGACATCTGCAGCTACATTACATTAGATAGTAATTAGCTTTAACGCACAATCTTGTCTTCCACTAAGTATCTCTTCACTTATCTTAAGATAATGAGTACTGACAGAAATCTTATCTTATAAATAGAAGGAAGGTACCTTTGAATTCTGTTCTGATACGTTTAAGAGATCAGAATACTAATTCCCAACGTCAGCTACAGGTCTATTATATAATACAATACACTAAAATCATTTATGGTTTCCATTTTCTTTTTTAAACAACATGGCAAATAATTCTACTTCTAGAGCATGTATTTACAAAATGGTTGTTTTTCAAAAGAGCAAACACTTCCATTACTAAGTAGAATTCCAAAAACTGCACAAAACCTTACTGTTAAATTTCATAGTATGCAGCAGAAACATATGGAAAGAAAAGGTAACCTTGCAATGCATTTTGCACAGCTGAAAGTACAGAACCACAAAATAATGCTGAAAGCGCATTGAGACAGTAGATACACATGAGCCCTGTTACAGAACTGACATTCAGAAAGAGTAACTTCCTTCTCATGAACTTGCTTTCCCTCAGCTGTTCCTTTCCTTTGGTCTGCAGACAGATAAACGAACCTCTTTCTTCTTCCTCCTTCCTGTCTGCACAGAAAAGGATAAATTTTCCTTTCTCCTTTTCACTTTCTCCCCCTCTCCTTTATCCATCAGCTAACCGTAAGAAACAACAAAGAAATTTTTCCAAATTCCAAGCTCTTTGTTAAGGCTGCAACAAAAAAATCCTGTTTGGTCTACATGCCAATTTCTTCACCAAGATTTCTACTGATGTAGAGTCTGAGGCCCAGAGGAAAGCACTCTGATGCACTAGATTTATCCTGTGGGCAATTCCATGCAGCTCCCAAACATCTTCCAGAACAAATAAACTTCAATTAGTAATATAAACTTCAGTATTAATAAGAACTCAATTAAGAATATGTATAGTTTGCCCATAGCTGACAACCATTAAGGGGGTGAGAGCAGGTGAAGTGATACCATCCATTACTGTCACCCAATATGGTGACTCATTCATAAACAAAATGGCCTGGATGAAATAAAACTACTCAGTGAAATACCTACATAACTACAGAATGTAAGTGTAATTTGAGAAAAGCTGAAGTTCCAAAAAGTGTAGAAAAATATTCTTTTAAAAAAAGTTTTTCCATCAAAGGCTTCAGTACCACCACTGAAAAAATGCATCTTGGTAGAAAACGTACTGCAAAAGAAGCTGAAGGGCCTGGAATAAGTTAATTTTTTCACCCAGTTAAATTATTCATTTTGTGATGGAGTCCTCTTTGAAAGTCTTCTTGGAAAGGAAGAAACTGAGTAAGAGATTAGCACAGTGCATTTACAGTCTAAGAGAAGTACTGGATTTTGAATCCTAATACATTATTTCTCTCTGTAAACACACTTCACATGGATGGCAAAAACATCAGCCACCAAGGTCATCATTATGTGCTTTTGGGAGACAAGGACAGATAAACACAGTGCTGCTGTCAAGTCTCCCTGCCAGTGCACTGCACATGAGTATTTAATGAAATTCAGACAGCATTTACCATCACCCTCCTACCATTCTGTGTTGGCCCAGCAGAACAAAGCCTCTGTTATATTCTAAGCACAGTGATTTCAGCAGAGTTGTTTATTCACTGTGACTATTAGCACTCACATGATCTACTTGCACACAAAAGGTCTCTAAGAAGAGAGAAATAACTAGTTCTTTAGGTTGCTGAAACAAAATAAAACAATGTACTTATCAAAACTCTTAATATTGATAGCAATCAAATAGTTGGTAAACTGCTTTTTTGTTGAAAAAAAATTGTGTCTATTTAATAAATATATGAAATAGTCCAGACCACTTTCCTCGTACATGCAGTAAGCCATACAAGAAGATACTAGTGTATTTATTATCATATGTTTGCTTTTAGCTGCACAAGTTTAGAAAATGCTAGAGAAAGAGACTTAATGTACTAATCTTTGAGATGGTGAAGAAGTCCTCTGAATTAATTTCTGATATCCTCAGAATAAAACACTGGCGAAAACATAAGATCTGCTGGCACAAAAACATAGTTTCTTGTATTTTCAGAATTTTGAAACAGTACACTGCTAACAACACTCCAAGCTTATCAGCATAAATATGCTGAGCAGAAAATCATTAAAGTCTTAATCTAAAGTAAACTTGAAGCTGTAACAAAAATTGTACTTGTTCTTAAGAAAACTTCCTTGGCATTGTCACACGGGATGTAGTGAAAGGGAAGCAGCATATTATGATGCACCTCTGCTTTAGTGCTTGGTATGTTCCACCAAAAATTCTCAAAAGGAAACTACATAGTCAAACTTTATCTATGTGTTATGTGTACAACAGCCAAAACTAATCTGTTCTCAGAGGCTGAATCAGCAATTCAGTGAGAATGTTTCCAGTGGGGTGCCATCTGAATCTGACATGGATGCAATTTGTTCAAAGCCCTTCTGCTTCTATTTAACACTACTTAAAAGGATGTGAAAGTAAGGGCATTTTCAAAAACAGTCTAATAATACTGAACTAAGAAAGCAGAAAATCTTGGTAATGAGATTAGCATACAAAATTATTTTCACAAATTGATAATGCAAATATCTACAAAATGTATTTCAGTACAGTGTGTGGTGCTCTGCTTAGGAGGATTCAAAAATACAAATGCAAGATAGAGAATAACCACATAAGCAGTAAGTCAACAGAGAAAGATCAGCAATCATAGTGGATAACAACTTGAATTAAGTAAAGAATGTTACTAACTTCCAATCCTGCAATTCTCATATAGCCATGCATTAATATGAGGACCATCTGTACTGTATAATTTTCTACTCTAATGTTATCAGTAATACTGGTAAAGGTTTTCCCATATCAAAGAGTTTGCTGTCAATTTAGACATGGTCTGGAAGAGAGAAAACAGTAAAACTTGGAAAATGTTAACCACTGGAGGCATTTTGTCCTACAGGACCAAGGTCTTCTTATACTTAAAGGCTGTAATAAAGAGAAAAGTTACTTATAACTTTCCATATGTTCTGATAAGGCACCAAAACAATAGTGATTAAAAGTCTCCAATTTCTAATACCTGGGGAGAGGCAGGGGAGGGAGGAGGAATTTAAAAAGACTCTCCGGAAATGGACTATTGAATACATTATCACAAGATTCAGATCTTGAGCTTTTAACTGAAGGCAGAAAAACAGACCCTATCCCCTCAATTATTACTTACCATTTGCCAATGCATTATACTTTTTCATGGTAGTTACTATGAAGTGCTAACTCTTGAACATGTGTTCTTTCAAAGTACAGAAATTAAGAGACCACCAAGAAGTCTACTTGCTTGCTCTCTCTAGAAATACATCTCAAACATCAGGTATTTGTAATAATGCATTTTACTTGAACAATAGCCCACATCAACGCTAAACTTAAGACTCCTGAAAATGAGTTAGTTCAGAAGGGCTTCTGCATTCCCCTGAATAACAGCCCATGATGTACAAACTGAACAGGATGTCATGGTTGATTTATTATGCTAAATTTTGGGCAGGGAGATCAGTTTCACCCTGGAGACCAGGAAGTGAGCATGGAACAATATTTCCACTACAGCCATTTCTTTTCTTTAACAGAATGAGCTCTTGGTGGTCACTGGGAACTTTCACTGCACAAATCCATTACATTCCTTGAACACCTTTTTTAAAAGTCAATGTTCTCAAGTGCCCAAAGACCAACTTTTCACCTGAGAAGTCTGACATAACCTGAGCATGCATTAACAGCTGACACCTTTACTGGCCCCACTGACACACCGAAATTAAATCAATCATCTGTTACTTTGTTTCACTCCACAAGTTTATAAAATACTTCAATGTAAATAGTAATAACAAATTTCAAAACAAAAAATATGAAAGGAACTTAAACCCCCTATATACACATAATTAAGACTTTCATATATGAAACTTCTGGTATAATGTGCATAAAGTATTTCTGATTCACTTAAATAATCTGATTGTTTCCATAAGTCAATAAGAAGCACACATGCATTCTTCCAGTGAGTGAAGAGAATGACAATTAGTTTCCTAATTAAAATACGGCTGCATTCAGCTAAACACTGAGAATTACTTTTAATGCACTCAAAACTACTTATTCCAAGTTCAGTTTTTGATGCAATGTTTTCTTTAAGTCCAGAAAATACACAACTTAGGAAACTACATGTTAAAACACAGGATTCAGTTGCAGGCAGCTTAGTTAGCATTGCTGACAGATTGCATGTTAGGATCAATCTCAGCAAGAGAAAACATGTGGTGGAAGCTGAAATTTTTCATAAACAAAAGATAACTGTAGTGAAATAATATTCATAAAACTCAGTTTCACATGAGTCATAACTCTCATGGTACTGAAATGTTACCATCAGTACCCTGTTTATACATGTTCTTTGCCATTACTCCTTCTCCATGTGCATACAAGAAAAAACTATCCTGCTTCTGTGCCTAGGAAGTTACCTTCACAATGGCTTCAGGAAAAAAACCCAAACACTTTCTAATAGATCTATCCTGTTTCACTGGGTTTTTATGTTTTTATGAAACATTATTGACTTTGCAGTCAAGATAAAATGTTTGTTTACCAGCTACAGCAAGAAGCAGCACATTTCTGGATTTTCATCTGCAGCGGTGCTTCTAAAACAAACTTGATTTCAGAAGAATTACATGTGGCAAGCACACGGACATTGACTGCTCAGATGTTCAGAAAGGTAGATATAGTGCCCTCTAATTAAAGTGCTCTAGCCCTAATAGCACAGGGCAGCACCCATGGAAGAAGCACAGTGCAGCCCTCATGGCATAAAAGATTCAAGTGTCTTCTGAAATACTTCAGGCACAGCATTAACATTCCTTGAGACAGTGTATCTGTTAAATCTATTAGCATACCAAATTTTCTGCATCAGCTATGGATTTAACATGCTGACTGCTATACTTTCTTTGGCCACACAGTGTATTCACTGACATTTGAAAGGTTTTATAAAACCTCATAGTGACTTATTCAAAGCTCTTTCCCATGGGGGAGAAAAGAAAAATAGAGTGCCCTTTTAATCAACTATTATACAACCGTCACGCTTTCAAGTAAAAATTTAAAAAACCTCCAATTACCTAGAACAATGAAACAAGTAAACCTGAGCATCTGAAAATGTGCATTTGGATCAACTGGTTAAAAATTCTTTATATTAAATAACGTATAATGTATAGTAAAGATATAAATACACATAAATATAAAATATAGCATATATTAAGTATATAATGCATGGAAATAAAAAATTAAGTGCATTATTTATAAATATATTTTATATATATACACATTATGCATGTATGGCTGGGCTTTGTAAACGCAGATTTGGGCAGGGCTCTCCCCACGTGGGTGTGCCCTTCCAGCCTGCCCAGGGGACCTTTTAGGTGAGGCACAGCATGCACAGAACTGACCCCATCCTTTAACTCCTAAGGTTCATCTGCCATGGACGAGCAAGCTCATTACATATATACACACAGACAGATATATAAAGATATAGGTATGTGTGCATATCTGTGTGTGTGTGTGTGTGTACATATATATGCATGTGTGTATATATATATATGCATGTGTGCGTGTGTGTGTATATATATACACACACATATATATGTATATATATATGCGCACACATATACACACAAAGTTCTATTAAAAGTTTTTCATCTCTCAGTTACCACCTGCATGACAGAAAGGCACGCTGTGTCTGTTCTGCAGGGACCTATACTGTGAGCCTGTAAGCCTTCTGCACCCTTATCTCTGTAGGACCGTGGGGCTGCACTTGTATTCGGCAAACCACTGACTGGGCACTTTAGATCGCTGCCCTTGGGCTGACTGACCCGCGGCTCGCAGCAGCGCTGGTCAGGTGAGACTTTGGGGCTATTCCTCCCCGTGGGTTCGAGGGCAGAGGGAAGCCGTGTCCCCGCACCCCTCGACGGTGGGGCAAGAGGCCAGCCCCGCCCCATGGCCCGTTCCGTGCCGCGACCCGCCCCACGGCCCGGCCCCCGGCCCCGCCCCCCGCCCGGTCCGACCGCACTCACTTGATGACCGTGCCTTTGGCGCCCCCTGCCGTGGTGAGCATGACGCGCGTGGTGAGGCTCCCGCGCAGGTCGTCCTGGTCGAGGCCCAGCAGGGCAGCGCAGCGCTCCAGCGCAGGTTGGCTCCGCGCCCGCGGAGTGCAGCCCCCTGCGGAGACACCGCCCAGTTACACCCGCACCACACCACCCTGCGGAGACACCACCGCACCGCACCTCCTCCCTGTGGAGACATCCACGTGTTACACACCCGCGCCACACTACACCCGCACCCCCCTGTCACACACCACACCACACCCGCACCGCACCCCCTCCCTGCGGAGACACCACTGCACCCGCACCACACCCCGGCAACAGCTGCAGCTCAGCTCCAGCTGAAACACTGGCTGCTGATGATACAATGTCACCAGGGAATCATAGAATCGATTGGGTTGGACAAGACCTCCGAGATCAAGTCCAACCCTTGGGCCAACTCCAGTCCCTTTACTAGATCATGGCACTCAGTGCCACGTCCAATCTCAGTTGAAAAACCTCCAGGGATGGGG
>JAWWLZ010000118.1:84605465-84621700 GCA_035041345.1 Poliocrania exsul
TTTTTTTCTGATCTCCAACTTCAATTTCCCCTGGCAGAGCTTGAGCCCATGCCCCCTTGTCCTGCCTGGGAAAAGAGACCCACCCCCACCTGGCTAGAACTTCCTTCACGTAGTTATAGACAGTGATAGACTATCAGCTTTGAAGAAATGAAAGGTTTGCCTCCTGGAATTACTTTGTATAAAGTTAAATGGGAAGAGTCGGTTTTAGAACACACCCCACACACCCGCCCCCAAGAACGAACACAAAAATAACCCCCACACAAAAGCTACACATGAATTCTGTATTTCTAGAACACCGGCTGGGCTGTTCAAAAGCCAAACTGCTCACAGGGAAGCCCTTATCCCAAAATGTATAAGTGCTAACACCCACAAACTGACTGTAGTGCCTTAAAACTTTTGGATTTAGATGTTCCTGTAATCCTCCAGGCTTCCTTGCTGTGCAGCAGAAGTGCCTGGCACAGCAGACTCCTGGCACTTGGATTTTTCAGATAAAGAGGTGTGTACACTTCCCAGGTAAACAGCAAGGGACCTGCTCCCTGCTGTTCCCTGCACCTCCACCTCGGTGCCAGGGCTGGGCCAGCACAGAGCTCCAAATCGACCAGAAAGGCTACAAGAAAATCTAACACTTATTTACATATACTTCCTGTTGTTTGTAGCAAAAATTTCTTAACAGTAAAATTTATTTCTACAGGTTAAACGAAGAGGCCAAAAGAGATGAATAACTAGTCAAACACTGCTTGAATTTCTTAACTCTACATTGACACTAAGGGGGAAAGAAAAAAACAACAAAAAAAAAAACCCAGAGAAAGTAGTCCTTAAAAGTTAATGCTTTTGTGACTTAATTTTGGATGTTCTGAAACACCATCAGACCTGCAGGAAACAACTTTTGTTTGGTGTTTCCCAGAAAGCAGCAACTGAACTTTAGAGGGTCTCTGGTAAGAGGCATACTGCCTGGAGCAGTTCAAACACACACCCTGTGTGAACACATACAAGGCGAGAGCAGAATAAAGCCCATATTTGCAAAGTACATTTCAGAAGTTCAGTAATGTGTTCCAGAAAAAAAAATTGTCTGAACTTCAACATTCAGAGATCTTAAGTTTTCTGGTGACCTTGGGGTTCCCCCTCTTTTTGTTTGTCTTCTGAAACTTCCTCTCCATTCACATTTGCACCTTTTTCACTGTTTCACCTTGTCAGCCCTGAGGTCCCAACTCACAAAAGGCACAAACAGCGAAGGTTCCCTGGGAAGCTTACTGTTGAGCCCCATGAAGTCTTTCTAGATTTATTCACATTAATTCTGTTAATTAATTCAGTCATCTTCATGATGGCAACATCATGAACTGACACTGGGGAGGTTCTGATTTGACCTATGAAGAGGAGAGATGAGAGAAAAAAAAAAAAGAAAAAGCCCACCTCTGTGCCAGCCCTAAGCTACTCAGTCCGAATTCAGCACTGGCCCTGCTTTGACCCTGACAGATGGGATTAGAGACCTCCCATGATCTCTGCTGAAGAGAATGTTTTGTACAGTTCCATGGTGATTCTGTGCTTGGGGTCAGGAGCTAGTGAACCTGTCAGGCTAGTAGTACTCACTTAATTCATCATTTAAAACACCTTTTAAAATGTTCTTTGGCATGCCCTTCCAAAAACCTTTACCAACAGCTGTACTTGTTCTAAGCAGGACCAAGAGTAACCAGTTTCACTGTATCTTGCAACTCAAGTTTCTTCAGGAATATAGCAACAGCAGTTCTCAACTTAGAGAGGCTGATTTCAGTGGTAAGGTAAGAAGGACAATTCCCAAAATATGAATTCTCCTTCCTCAATTTTCCTGCCCATTCTGCTATTAAGGCCCAGCTACACTTGTACTAGTTCACCCTGTGTGCAACATCCTAAAATTTGGAAGGTTATATTAATCTAAGTTTTTGCTGTAAGTGGTTTTTCCTCACCTCTCAAAATACTAACATGATGGTATTTTAGGAAGCCAAAGGACATAATGTCTTTCCCTACAGACTGAGTTGCTAATTACAAGGTATTTTTATGATATTAGTGAGAAGTTGGACTTTAAAATTATCATTAAAATACAAGTATGATTTTGAGACACAAAATGTCTCCTTTCTTTATATCAAACTCTTCATTGAACAATTTCAGTGAAAGTCTGATTGTTTTCAGAGCATGTAAAGAAGTTTAAAACAACTTTAAAACAAACAGGTAAACTTGACTTCAGAATGGGGTGAATGAAGACTGAATTACCCTTGAACACAAACCAGCTTTCTAAAGCCATAATTCACACGGAAATGAAACATCTCTAATACAGAAACATCTCTAATAAAGAAACATTTTCAGTATTTTTACAGAAAACAATTCATGCTTGCTTCCTCTAACCTGATGTACTCCCAGCTTCCTCGAAATCAATATTTCCAAGGTGAAGGACACCAGCCACTACTCTAAAAAGATCAAGTTTTTCTTCATCATCCAGTCCAATCTTTTTCATTGCTGTGCACATTCTGTTGAAATCTCCATGATCATCTAACAGTGGATCCTTCAAGGAACCTTCTTTAAGATACTATAAAACAACATAAACCAAAAATTCAGGAAGTGATTTAAAGTAAAGGTACACAAATACTTCCAGTCAAGAAAAACCATAACAAAAAGCATAAAAAAGCATGCCAAACTAAGTAGAAAGAGATTCGAGCTCTTCATACAATCCAGACTTGGCAAGAACCCTAATTTATTTTAACTCGTCGATACTTCGAAGCAGGATCTTCAAACTTAAATTTCAAAGCAAACATCAAACATCAGAAAGAACAAACCGGAGAATGTGACAACTAAGGACAGGGGAATATGGGACAGCAAGAAGGAGAAAGAGAGACTTGAGCTAAGGGAGCTACCAAAGCATTTATACAAAGGAGTCCTAGTCCCAAGCAGTTGAAGGAAGTTTTAGTTCCTTGTAATAGGCTGATGGAATAACAGGCTACAGGAAAGAAGTATAAGACAAATGAGATCCGGAAGAGATATCTCTATTCTAAACAGACTAATTTCAAGAAATAGACTTTTTAATGTTTTGCTGCTAATTAAGAAACAGAAAAGTTGTTTGCAGTAGTCTATGGGTTGGTTCTAACTAGTTCTGAAATACCAATTTAATATTTTGCTGAGTTTTCTAATTTACAGACACAGAAAGCTATTTTAGCTATAAATCAGTTTAAAAAGTAGATAATAACATATCTGCATGCAATCAAGAAACTACCTGAACATGCACAGCCTGAGCTATGTTTTTACAATTATTTTTAAATGTTTTTAACTAAAAAGAAAAATAACTAATTACAAGCCTTGTTAATGTCATATAAGCTAACATGATTTTATCAAAACAAAACACGACATGCATCTGAAAAATTCACTTCACACAACATGTTGGCACATCAATAACATTAAACTACATGTTAATTATGTAAAATGATCACCTCATCTTCCTGATAAGGAAAACACAAAAATAATTGAAGTATTAATTGACTATTCCAGCTAATTTATTGAAATAAACAATATTTTTATAAAATGACTGAGCAAATACTAAATTTACCATTTAAAAACCTGAACAAGGCAATATATTTCCTGTTTGCATGGCTAGACTAGGGTTAAATATCACTGAACTTTGATCCTTTATTGAGACATCAAATTGATATGGCTGTAACATACAAGTATTATTGTATCAGATGTTCCGCTATTGCATGTTTTACAAATATTTTCAGAATTATTCTCTCAGTTACATAAACACTTATTTCAAACCAAGTCTTCTCTTATTTCTAAGTAAATCCTTTAGAGGACAAGTTTTAAGACAGAGCACCCGCCTGTAAATCACATCAATAACAGAAGATTGCACAGGTTCATCTTCCAGTTGCAAGAATTAAGCGAAGGTTGACACTCTATGCCTACATGAATGACCAGCTCCACTACAAATCTTCATTTAAGGCAATTGAGGTAAATGGAGGCAAAATCTCCCAAGCATCGTACCCTCTGTGCTTGACAAGAATGAATTATCTACAAGCTTTCTGCCTCACAGTAATGTCAAATCACTCCACCATCCCTGATTATAGAAAATAGCCTACATTTAAGCAAAAGAAATGAGTATTACATGCTCTATGTTACAACATACAACCACTAGAAAACAAGGAGTAGACTTTATAATGTTGATTTGAACAAAGGAAGTATCTATACTATCTCTCATAGATTCAAGCCCAAGTTAATAAAGGTAAAAGAGATGGCATGGTCACTTGGTGCAAAGAAGTTCCTGAGTAAAGTTATTTTTGTATTTCTGCCAGATCTATATGCAGCTTGTCCTGCTGTGGAACAACAAAGACAGATTTGATTAATATTTGAAATATCCTCCAGCTATACAAATGAGAATTTCATTTAGGTATGAGTAGATGAAAATCTTATTAGAGAAGTTAACTGTTTAAAGAACTTCGAATTCCTATATACTATTAATTGGAACAAATTCTTTAGTATCCTTATGTAAACAAGATCAAAGCCTTGAATTCTACAAATTCTGATAATTCCAGCTCTAAAAAAATGTAAACAGAGATGGAGCAAGAGGATATAAACATTTTGAAGTTTCACACTTTCTTCCAGGAAGTGCCATGCTCTGACAGTTAATAGCAAGGGGACAACAAAAACTATTGAAGTGTACTGGGGAAGAGAATATACTCATGCTAGAAGTGAGCTTGCTCATAAAACAGTTTGGAGCATCACTTAAAATCCACATAGTAAAAATGGCTCTGGAAAAAACCTTGCTTTTGACCTATTCCTTGCAGCAGTAAGATTTTTAAAAAGAAAATTACAAAAAGTCTTGAACAGATTTTTGTTTTCCACAGAAGACAAGCTGCATCATATAGTGTTATATTTTTATAAGAAAGAAAAGAGAACCAATTTATATCCACTGTTCCATTTGGGATTTTATGATGCATGTTAAAATGTATTTCTAGGACTGAACTCGAAAACAGAGTTCTGAATGTAGCAGCTTTGGCAGTACCCATTTAGACCTATAAAGATGTGTAAAATGAACATTTCATTCCACACTGTAAAACCGTAATAATTTTCTACTCTATCTACATTAGTTAATAATATAAACTAACCGAAGATACAAACATACCTCAGGACTCTTGCGATTTTGCAAAATCTGTTTGTCTGTTTCTTTGTTAGCAAAGAATCTGGTACAGCCTCGATTTAAATACTGTAACAATAAAAAAGTGGAAATGCATATTTAAAGACATAAGTAAACTATGCTTGTATTGAAGACTTGCCCTATATAGCTTGATTTAATCAATATGATACAAACAACATGATAAGTATTTAGAACACATTCCTTAAAAATGTATTTATTTACACCTACAAAAATTAAAGAACAGCAACAGTAACAAACTTCTATTGAAAGCTTCTCCATTTTGACAACTAAGATAGTTTTTGACACAGTGGGATATGCATTTAGTTGTCACACAATATTTTCTTATTGTTTGGTTCTATGAAACCTATTAATGAAGTCTGGGATTACAGAAAAGGACAACCAAAACTAGGAGCCAAATGAATTAATTTTCTGGCCTATGTATAATACCAAAGTACTAATGTTTTTCCTCATCAGCGAAATATTTTATAGGTAATAAGAGACACAGTGTATTAAAAAGCCCAAATAATATTAAAAGCTTTTAACATGCTATAAGCAGAAGCCTTATTCAAAATCTAGCTTCTGATACACATCTCATGAGGTTTACTACTCAGTAGATCAGACTGAATTTAGATTAGATAATGACTGCCTCTTTCTGCAAAATGGGATCGCCACCTTTTTCTTTCTGATTTGTTCAGCTGAATGTAAGAACTCTGTCCAAAAGCTTGGACAGAGCCCTTTGTCTAAAGGAAGTGAACTGATTCTTTGCTCTTTGACTGAACACAGAAGATGTTTTCAACTAGCTGGACACAGACAATTCTACACTTTGATTAAAATTTATATGCAAAAGTCTAAAACCCCAAAATATTCTTCAAAGCATTTATAACAGCAGAAGAAAACCTGGTGAAAAATTTAATATTAAAACAAAGTGACAACTGTTCAAAGTTATCTTTCTGTTTAATAAAGTACTGCAAAGTTTTATCAGCCAATGAAAACTCAAAGCACAGCATATTTTAAACACAATATATCCCTGGATTACAGTATTAGTAATACGATCCCAGGAACTGTGGAAGTGAAAAAGGTCATGCTTTTCAAGAAGGGAGTGTGGAAACTTATTTGACTGGCTCAGAATGTGAACCATTATGGTATTCAATAATCGTGTAGGAGATAATGGCTTTCATTTAAAAGCTAAAACCTCAAGTAAATTTACATACTAAATTAGAGAGAAATCTTATTTTTGAAAGCACACAAATACACTGCTGCTTCAGGTTATCATATAGAACATCTAAATGTACTTGGGGTTTGGTTTGTTTGGGGCTTTTTTAATGAAGTACAGCATCCTATTATAACTTCAGTAACCCCAACATAAGGCAATCTGACCTCTCTTCCTGAAATTTAGATCTGGAAAATGTTCAGCTTCAACTGAACTACACTCCAGGTACAGATTTACTGTGCAGCTTTACTATCACAGCCAATGGTGCAGTCCAAGGCGGCTCGACCTGTGAGATTCAACACAAGGTTATGCCACGACTCTGAATTTCTGAAAACTTTTGCAGGGGAACTTAAAACACAAGCACTCACTGTACGTAAGAGAAACCAGGCTTGAGTCTTAGGAATCAAGGTGGCCCTAATTTGGACTTTATACACTAAAAGGCACAGGACTAGTAGTACAATAGAGTCAATGCAAAACTGTGACTTTAGGGATGAGTTTTTCTCAATAACCAGTTTTACAGTATGCTTTTTTAATGAATGTTTTTCTTGTCAAAAATATAGTATTAATATGAAAACACTGATCAATCATCCAACCCTGCCTAGTATAATATCACCATCAATTATGAGAAGCTTAAAAGATGGCATTTCTATGAATTAGGAACCAGACAGACATGCAGTTGAAAAAACCTGGTAAAAAAAAGGTGACACAAGCATGTTTATTCAAAACTATTTTATCATGAAAACCTGAAGCAGCAAATGAGAATGAAGAACACAAAAAAAATCTTGACAAAAGAAATACAAATTTAGGAAGCAAATTAACCTTTTACAGTGTTGTTCTTCTAGAAGTCTTTTATAAAGTGACACTTGATGAAAATTCAGTGCAATGTAACTAATAAACTCTATTTATATTCATTTATACACATAAAAAGATAAAAATTATCCTAAGGATTTTTTAATTAAAGAAAATCTACTTCAAAGGGGATGAAAAAAATAATTTTTTTTTACTCTAACATGCAGAATGGGCCCTGAAAGGCAAGGAACATGCAAGGAACTCAAGATTCAAATACTAACTTATAAATAAGGTAAAGCAATAAATATTCTTAATGGAAATTAAAGTGCCAGCTGCAATCTTAGTAGAAGTAAAAAACAATGCTGTAGTGTGATAAGGCTGGTGTGATTGTAAAATACATACATGAAACATGAAAGTAAGTGTCTTCTGTAAAAGAACTCAGGCTGTTCAGTGCTGTACTGCAGCAGCCTCATTTTAAGAAGGTTCTAATTCTGATCTTGACATCTACAACCCTGGGTGCTCTCATGAGCAGAATTTTTATTTAAAAAAGTTCCCAAGAGTGCATAGGGAGCATAATCAGTTCCAGAAATAAAAATCTATTAACTTTAAGACATAAGTTTTAATGGAAAAGTGGCTGCACAATAAAAATAAGCACTGGAAAATTTGTTCAAGATTTTAGTTTTAAAGCATACAAGAGAATAATGCACAGAGTAATTGCACAGTAAAGGAGAAAATTTTGAAAACTACCTCCATTTTATACAAAAATAAATGATGTTGGGTGTTTTTAAGTATTGTGTTCTTTGTGTGTTTCAAAAGAAAAACTTTCCTTCCTGGAGAATGGAAGCGGACCAAGCTTTCATCACACAACTGAGTGCAAAAACATAAAACCTAAGAAAATAAATAATAAATATTTAAACAAATAATGTAAGGCCTATGAAGGCCCCTAGGAACGCTTTGAGAAAGTAAGGAAACCTCTCCTAAAATACTGCCATGGCTTTTACAGAGCAAGATCACCTTGATATCACAGTACAAACGTACAGTGTAGCAGCAGCAACCTGTTTGGTCACCAGTTACAACCACCTTCCCCACAGTGAGTGCACTAATTGAGGTCTTGCCTATGGAACCCACACTTTGCACAAAAGTAGGAGGAGCTTTGTATACTTCAAGTTTCTACCCCTCTGCGGAATTCTGATGAAACTGAGTACAAAAGATCTTAGGGAAAGTAACAGATAAGCACAGTCCAAGTTATATTTAGAAATCCAAGTAGGAAGATATACCAACAAAGAAAACAATCAACTCAATAACGTAATTCTTTGTTAGCAGTGCTCGTCATCTCGTTTAAGATCAAAGTCGTCTAAAAAGATGACAGTCACTTAAGTTTATGTCCTTGTATTTCCACATTGTTGTATTACAAAGCCCTACCAAACCCAAGGGATTTGGTCTGTGTATTTTAGAAATACACAAAATTCTGCTTCTGTGATATTCCAAGCCAAGCATAAGGCAAGAAACAGTGAGAGATGGAGACAAGTGACAGAACACAAGCAAACAACTGACCAGTATTTAGCAGTAGCATTTGATTTACCAATATTTTTCTTTTCAATACAAGTCAACAAAGCGCATGGTCATATTTGTAGACATTTCAAGTAGATGAGTTCAAGTGTGATTGCCAAAAGGGGAAAAAAACCCTAAACAATAACCTAATTATATATCTAAATATAATTAAATAGCAGGAATGAGTGACTGAAGGCAAGAGTTTGTACCTTACTAGCAAAATTGGTGATGAGAACATAAAATGTGAATAGGCTTAGAAGGACCACTGACGGGTTGTAGAAAGACTGAAGTGACTAAAAAGGGCCGAGTATGATGATGAGAGGAGAGGCATAGAACTGGAGGAGTACAAATGACAGTCTAGAATGTAGAGTATGAGAGGAACTAGGTGGAACAGTGTAGAAAATACAATTATGAAAGCATACAGACTAAGAGAAACACAACCACTTTTCACTGTGGTCTGATCCTTGGTGACAAGGATGATGAAAAAAACATTTAGGAGAGAGAACTATAGGACAACACCTTCATCTTCCTAAATGAATGGTTGGGATAGGAAGAAATAAATGCAGTTTTCAGGACTTTAAATATAGATTACCCACAGAACAGTCAGATCACAAACAAGAAATTCACACTTTACACCTCTAGAAGAGTCCATAACAACCTTACTAGCAGCTAGGTATGCAACAGAACACGTTCTGGAAAAGCAAAGATTCCTCAATTTTAAGACACAGAGAGAAAGCATAGAAATTCTTCTGTAAGGAAAAATGTCAGGCAGCTTTATTTCAAGATCAAATAAATGTAACCAAAAAAATCTGATTTTTGTAATAGGAATGAATATGTAAAAGATAATAGAGATTTTAGTATGATCTATATGAAAAAACCGTGTATGAATATATGTGAAGCGTTACAAACCTCAATTCTGATACTCACCCTAAAGTTGTCAGGAGAGCTTAGATACAGTTTTTCCCTAATGTCCTCTGGAGCACCAGCACAAAGCCTGTAAAATATATGATAATTCCTCTCTTCTTTGCCTTGCACACAGATCCTAGATTTCTCCAGAAGGTAGTGTGATACAAATCCACCAACCACCGAGTTCTAGGAGGAAGAAATATTTTTATGATTATCTGAATGTTTTTTGGATTACTTGAAATTCAGGTTTTCAATTTACATTTGTCTGATCACAGCTCAGTCAATGGGCACTGCTCCAAAGATTAAAATATATCTACACCTAATATATACTAAGATTAGAAAAGAAACCATTGCCTTTACTGTAACTTCTCTCCCCAGCCTGTGTATCGTGTACACATACACTCTTAAAATAAGGGTCTGCTTCACCCCCAAAAGCAGAAATCCTTAGCAGAATTCCAGCAGTTGCTGCAAAAAGCATTGCTACAGCCATCCTTACACTTTTTGGATGGCAGTGCTATTACAACCTTCTCTAGCTGTATTTCACTGAGACTCTTGTAAAAGAGAAGGAAGGGTTAAAATTGTAGAATACATATTTGGGCAACATCTTAGGCAAACTAATTATGAGAGAAAACTATTTCTCAACACACACTTCTTTTCTGAAATGGAACACAGACTTTGAAAGTCATTTTTAATGTGGCCTATGGTAAAATTTCCTATGCCTAGAGAAATCTTAATAGCCTGGAAATTCCTGAATTAATGGCCATTACAGCAACTAAGAAGGACTAACTGACTCATAAATTTGACTGTGGTTACGCAGTCATTCACTTATTCAGGTCTGTATTCATATTGCTTTAAGAAATCAGACCTAATAAGGTGACCACAAGGTCAAGTAGGATGTCTTATAAAAAGGGTCTCAAGTAAACATGCTGATCTTGCAGTGGGAAGCTGAAACAATCTTTTAAGCAATTTCTAAAGATACTGAGTGCTATTTGCTTCAGCTGAAGCAATTCATCTGAAATACCATGCAAGTGTTGACAGATAAGTTGACAGATGATGAATGCATCATTTCTAGTAGAAATCTGGATCCTTTCCAGAAGCTTATTAACATGAACTGGACCAACAGATAAAGTCTTTCTACCCAGAAAGGAATTTAGTTATTTACTATCTAAACTATTAACCAAAAATCTGAAGTTAAGTTACAAAACCAAGTGATGAAAACTTAGAAAAAGGCTGCAAGCTCAAGACCAAATGATAAGCTTAAATTCTTCAGGAAAAGGACAATTCTTGCAGTTCCTCTGCCCTCAGTCAGAAAGGTGAAGAGGCATGTACAGAATCTCTATGTAGATGATCAGCAAAAGTCTTCAACTTGGATATATACTGGACAGCCATACAGTCATCCCATAAGTGTGCAATGTCTGTATATATACGCTACTCAAACAAAGCTATAGCCAAAGAGAATTTTTCTGAAGTTACACAGTGAGTAGCATTTCTGTCAAAAAGAACAATTCCTTCACTTCTGCCACATATATATGAGGCTCAAAATTTCATACAAATACATTAAAAAAAAATCAATTTCTCTTTTAAAGTTAAAATACTTTATGTGCAACATGCAACTCACACTTACTTGTGTACTAAGGGAATGCAAGAATACCCAACAGCAAGTGAGCCATTATTTATATATGCCTTTTACAATGAAGAGACCATTTTTTAATCTTTTGTGGGTGGAAGTAATTTTCCTACTGACTTGAACCACTGCTTTGCAGTAATGACACAGTACCGTGTGGCTCTGGTTTTCCTTTCAAGGTGACAGAATACAAATCAAACCTGTAAAGTAGGACATTATCTATTTGCTGAAAGACTAGTAAGTCTATTCAGCATTCTGGCAGCCTAGTGTTGCCATTTTATGACAAAAAAAAATCATCCCTGGTTATCTGTAACACAATCCCAGTACCTTTTCATTGAAGTGAATTTCAACAAATTTCCCAAAACGACTGCTGTTGTTGTTGCGAACAGTCTTTGCATTTCCAAAGGCTTCTAATAGGGGATTTGCTGTTTAAAACAATTAATTTTTGGAGTGTTAAAATTTGATCAATGAACTACCAAAAATCAAGAGAGAGCAAACATATTCTAATTATTCAGTGAACTTAATAAAGGAGAAATATTACCTATTACGAATAATCAATTTTGCAGACTGTACTGGATATATTGTGGTAGATTATAAAATTAAGTACTTAAATATCATGTAACACTGCAAAATATTCAAATCGATACTGTAAGAAATTCAGAGACAAATTATTCAGTGATGTTCTTCTGCAGCAAGTAGGTAAATAACTGATATGTAAACTATATGAGACAACATACAGTTTGACACTTGCCAGTTAGTTATTACTCATAAAATCTAAACTACCCACTTATCCCACAGACAAAAATACCACTTAAATGTCATGCACGCAATGTATTAGATTGATTAGGGCATTAAGAAAAATATTAGAAGAGTGTGTTGATTTCAAAAACTACTTAAAACTGCCCTTTCAAATTAGGTCAATTAAGTGATTGAGTGATTTTATTTTTTACTTGCTGCTGTTTTCAAGCACATTAAAGCCCATACAGAAAGAGTAGCAGCAAGCAATCTTTTGCACATAAATACATATATATACACAAGCATCATGCACAGTTTAAGCTGTTTGAAAATGCTTAGTAGTTATGAAACACAAGGCCTTTGAAAGACTGCATTTTACTAGCTTTGAAGATCAAAGAAAACCAGTTGACTGAATCACACTAACAATAAGCCATTAAAATATCCAGAAGATATTTTAAGGCTTCTAGCTAAAAATACACCTTGGAAACTAAGTGAGCAAAAACTCAGATTTAAAACTACTACTGAAAACCATTTATATATCTGCTCCTCAAAAATTCAAGAATGAAGGAATAACATCAATGCTTGGATAAAGTATGGATGATAATGCATTAATGTCGTAGGACATAGAAATTAACTTTTTTGTTTGGGGTAATTTTCTTTTTTTTTTTTAACTTAAAGCTTATGAAAATGTAAATCTGACTTCTCAAGAGATCTTTGATAACTATACAGCCATTTTATGAAATACTGTATTTTAAAGAGAAGATTATGAATAAAAACAAATTGCAAGAGGTCTTTCAGCTAGGTTAAAGTTTCTCTAGTAATATGTATGCCATAAGCGTGGTCATTAAAATTGTGCCTAAAAAACTTCAGAATTCATGCATCAGATGCTGTTGACCCAAACTCTTTCAGGAATACCTACAAGTACCAATTAATTTGCGTCAGGCATTATCCAACTCTTGGCCACTTTCTCAGTTCTTTCAACACACAGTGGATTTCACTAAGGAACTGCTTTAAGCAAACCTACAGCAACAAGAGATTAAAGCCTGTAGTACTTCTCTTGAATAACTTGTTCAAATTTGAAAACAGAAAAAGTTAAAGCAAAAGAAAAAGTAAACAAATTTTTAAAGAAAGAGATATGAAATTCCAAAATAAATTTACTGTATGCTATAGAAGAGTAAAACTATCATATGAGGCATTACTAGACTGGTTGTTTGAGATGTCTGTATTTTCTCAAAAAGTTGTTTTCTGTTCAATTAGGAAGTGCATGCAACATTAAAGAGGCTCATCTGGATGATCAACACAGTCTCCTTTGACCTGGTTTGGGAGCCTATTATAGACAGATACTACCAAAGTGCTAATGTGAATTATGTGATTTTTGACAAAAAAGATGTAACAGAAAAATGAACCAGAACCATAATTTGAAAGAACTTCCCTGCTTTATCTGACTTTTAGAACTTTGTGGTAACAAGGGGGAATTGTACTTTCCTCATAGTGACAGAGTCATGAAAACAATCTCATATTTGCAGATTTTATGCAGTTTAAAATCCAACCTTGGGTACATTATGTGTAAAGTTCAATTCAAACACACACTCATTTTCTAGATCAAGGACTGTATGATACTATAATTAACAAAAATAAACACAAATAAAAAAATATTTTTTCAGAATCTAGGAGGAAGGTCAACTATCCATAAATTATACCCTAGGAAGTGTGATATTATTTCTATCCTAGCTTTTATTCTGTTGCTGCTGTTGACTCACGCCTCTGAAAAAAATACAAATGTTGGAACCTTTAGTTAAATGTAAGAAAATTCAGTACCTTCTACAATTCTATCATCAATATCCTGGCCACTACCATAGGATTCTGTTAAATACCTGTAAAGCAAGATAAAAATATTTATATCATTCATCTCATTTCAGATCACATCAATTAAACACTGCTAAGCATGGCTGTGCACCATACTTAGTAGCCATTTACTATAAAGAAAAGCATACTGCTTTTAAGTTCCAAGTATCTATATATTTTAAATAAATGCAATTCAACTTTTCTCTTAAAACAAAAATATTCTTGCACACTTCAGATTTTTTTCAATACTCCAAGACCCATTAGAAATTTCTTTTATGCATGTATACAGAATGTACAGTTTTATACAAATATAATCAAACTATTACTGTACTACCTGTATTAATTAGTAAATCTTAGTAGACACCTAAGGTTTCATGTCTATTTCACAAATTTAACACTGTTTCTATGCATAGTTTCTGTATTCATAACTATCAGTGTTAATAAAACTCCATATGGAGATAAGTGAGAACAGGAAAGTGAAGGTGCATAAGTAAGGCAAGATTCAATTTAGCAATTGAAGAAAGAAATTTTAAAATAAATTCACAAAGTACTTGCTCCAAAGGTCCAGCTTTTTTTTTTTTTCACTCCTGTGCACAGGGCATGTTTTTTGGAAACTCACAAGTCAATCTGTGACAAGTTAAGAGCAGTTATTGAAAATGGAGCCTTCCAAAAAAACTTCAGAAACACTAACAGAGCAGTGCAATTTATTAGTACTTTCTGATCACGCAAGAGTAAAATCTTCCAGCTTCTAAAACTCAAATGTTTTGTACGTGGACTCTCTGGGGGCAGGCGCTGAGGGAGAAGCAACAGCAATGATATTTTTGCCTGTTGTATAATCAGAACTTCCTTTGCTGAGAAGCGGAAGAACAACTCCCTTTGGGAGCATTCCTCAGGAGATATTCTCCCAGTGCCTGCTGTCTTTTTTTCACTCTTAGCAGGACCAGAGGCAGCATGTCCCCTGTAAAAATTGATACCAACACCTTGCAGTACTTCTTACAGCTATCTATCTATGGGAGGTTGCAGAGAGGCAGAGAAGAGCAGTATGAAGAACAGACAGTTGTGCAAATTCTTCATAGGATGTGGAAGATAATAACTTACTGTACAGAAATACTAGAAAACACATGATGTCATTGAAAAGGGAATTAAATATTTACAGAGGAAAATGAGGACAAGGTGGGGGTAGGTAGCATATTCACACTGCCCACACTGTGTTTCCCTGCATAATCAGGCCACCTATGATATAGGTGTCTTTCATAAGCATTACAGTGTTCCAGAGGGATATAAACCCGTTTAACTATAATGCAAAGAAATGGAAGCAAGGCTGATATATATCAGCAATATGGCTTCCACATAGTTTAATATGCTTGATTTAGTAGTGCTTATACATGAACATCAATAAAGAAATAAATCCCATTATTCAGTCTTATTCAGTAAACTAGGGAAGAGAATATTAAAGTTAAAAACGCCGGATAGTCAAGCCAACTGAAAAAAAAAAAAACAACTTTAAACCACAAATCTAAAAAAGGGAAAAGAGATAAATGCACATTTATGGCAAAACTAAGTGTCTTAGAAGATACAGTTAAAATGTCTAGTTATGTTCTTTATCTACCATACCACCAGATGTGCAACACTAAAACAACTGCATCATAAACCATAATAACTATACGATATCACTACAACTGAGTTAATGTTTCTGTGATGATGTAGCTGTTTCCACATATCATCATGTCAGCATTTAAGTTTAATTCAATTAATTTCTTATAGTAAAGTGCATGTAGAAGCTAATGCATATCTTACTGAATTGTGTCTTAAACCTACAGAGTACTTCATAGTTTGCTCTGTCTGTATTGCATGTCAATGAAATGCATCAACACAACAGATTCATATGACAATTTTGGTCCAAATGCACAAACCTCAGAACAAATTTAGTGTTTTCTGTCTTGCCAGCTCCTGATTCTCCAGAGACTATGATAGACTGACTCATCTTGAGCACTTTCATGTCACGGAATGCTTTATCAGCTTAAAAAGAAGAATATGTTAAATGTTAGAAATCCTAATATTCAACAGAACTGCAAGGATAAAGTTAAGCTACAACGCAAAAATTAAAATGTAATATTTTTAGGAATAAAAAGTCAATCTTTACAATTAAATGCGTTACAATTTATTAAAGTCTGTTTCTGTTTAATTTACACTATAGTTGCTCATCTTCCGACACTGACATGTAAGAACTCAAAAGGCTTGAAAACACAGACCTACTCAACTATATCAAGGACAAAACAAAATAAAACAAACCACCTGCAACTAAATCTCTTTCACTAAATGTATTTTCAAAATAGTAACCAATGTTGTTTTAGTATGTTTTTCAAAGGGAAACTTTCAGTTGTACTTTGCAACAAGTAACATCTGAGATAAGCAAACTTGGAACA
>JAWWLZ010000118.1:84621800-84642743 GCA_035041345.1 Poliocrania exsul
TTTAGTATGTTTTTCAAAGGGAAACTTTCAGTTGTACTTTGCAACAAGTAACATCTGAGATAAGCAAACTTGGAACAAACATCAGTTTCTTGCTATGCAACAGGTACTAAAACCCCAGCTATTTATACTTTTGATTACAAAACAAAATGAAAAACAATGAGAAGGCTTTTAACAAGTCATATCTTGATTAGAGTTTCCAAATTTTTTTTTTTATTTCTAAAAGTGATTGAAATCGGCTTTATCCCATAAATAATACTTTTTGTGTGAAACACAAGCATGTAAGAAGAAACAGTGTATGTGTTCTGGCAACATAATAAAAGGCAAAAAAAATCCCTACCCTGAAAGACAACACCAATCATTATTATGCCATTTTTCATTTGTAATATCTGGATTTTTTTTTTTAATGGTCATGAGTTATATTTAAACTGCTTAGACTTAAAACCCTGGAGGTGTAAAATAATCATAACAGGGTTGTCATGTTTGCTCATTTCCAAGTTCTTCAAACTGTGCATCAAAGATGAGAAGATTTGCAATTTTAGCAATTAGTTGTTTTATTTTATAATTGTTCAAAACAAATTAATTGCTGTTACAGGTGGAAATTCATAGGTAACTGGGACATATTCAATGTTGGCTTTTTAACAGACAAATACAGGCTCAATACATACCAATGGCAAAAACATGAGGTGGCAATGTTCCGAGTGATCTACCCTGGTACTTCTTAATGGTGTCTGAAGAATACAACTTAGGAATATCAAAGTATGGATTCACTGCAATAAGAATGTTGGCTACATAGGTCTGCGAAGAAAACAACACGAAACTATTAGCCAGTATTCAAGCAAGTGGTTAACAGCAATTCTCTATTAATATTGAAGACTTTAGACTAAATATAATAATTGCATTTATGATTCTCTCCAGCTAATTCAGATACAAGTCAGGACGTACTTTTAGAGTTCCTTTTATTATCTTCTCAGGACTTCTATGAAACTCCCTTGGGAAAATTTCCTAACCTCTGAGCTGTGGAGTATGTTCTGAGTCAGACCTTTCTTTCAATCTCCCTTTAAGTTATTTCCTATTGTCTGCATTATTGGATCAATGGTAGGATGCCAAAACCTCCTCCTCAAAAGCTAATAATCTAAGCTCATGGACAGTACAACGCACTGTCCTCCAAAGAGGAGGGTAACTTTTCAATATCTAATGGAAGCAACTCAGCAGGAAGGACTGAGAGGATCCTGCCTGGGATCACACTCAAGCTAGGCAATAACAGCATTCAGCTGAGAGAAAATTAGCTGTAGCTGCTTCCACAGAGGGAAATACAGAATGCAAATGTTCTCTCACAGAGACGGAATTTGAGAAGAATCTCAAATGAAGGCTGCTTTTTATTTTTCCATAGGATAAGGAAGACTAAAGATAAGTTGTGAGTTATTAATGTTTCTGAAAAAAAACTTTCATAGCTTGGTTATAAAATAAATACAGGGAAGAAGAGAGGTCAGAATCAAAATAAAAAACAGATTTTCATGAAAAATATCTAACAAAAATGAGATAAAACCTCAGCCTGAATAACTTAGTTGCTTTGTGGTTACTGATAATGTCACTAGACAACTGAAATTTGGACACTATTGTGGTATGTTGACAGAAGGCTGGATCACACACAATAAATGACATTTCTTATATGTTTCGATTTTCAGCACTTTTTTCATGATGGGAAAACTTCTTCAAGAGCTACAGGTACTAATACTAATTTTCTTTTTAACAAGAATATAACTGCTGTTAACCAAGATTGAACAAAAGGCATTAAACTGTTTACCATGATGTTAAAATACAAACTGGAAAAACAAGAAGGCAACTTTTTTTTTTTTTTTTACTTTTTTCCCCTCCAGAAAATACAACCACTCTGGGCAACATATTACTAGCACTTGTTTACAACTAAGGAAGGCTTTATGAACCAAAACACTATCCTACCTCATAATCAGTTGAGATTCAGAATTTTACTTCCTTGGAGATTTATTGTTTCGTTAGGTTTTTTGTAAGGATTACTTTTCCAGAACAGCATTCAAATGACCATCTTTATTTATTTATTTTAAAACTAGTGCTTGATCATGGACCATTAAAAATTTACAGCTATGTAAATTAACTGCAACAGAAGAAAACAGCTATACTTTCTTTTTATATTTATATAAAAGGGTTTAACTAAATTAATTTTACAACAGTATGCTAAAGGAAAAGTTGATTATTTTAACACAGACCCTTAAAAAAATGTAGAACTGTTTTGTATTATTCCTAGCCAGGTTTCTATTAGGAAAAAAAAAAAGAAAGAAAGAAAACTCTTATCTTCTGTTTCACAGCTGTCAATGTCCGGGCAGATGGCAAGGACAAAATGTAATTTAGTCAGAATTCATTAAGTACAATTAGGCAATTTGATAGCAATATAAAAGATTAAGATGGACATCTGAGCTAGGAGGTGTCAAAGACAGCACCTGTTTGCTTCGTTCAAAAATAATGGAGAAAGAAAACCATCTTTGTTAACAGTGAAGTAAGTTACCTGTAGGAACAGAGCTTTGTGCTATGTCTGCTCATGAACAGTTATGTACAGAAAAATCTATTGCTCTGCCTGGTAAAAATCAGCTAGCATTCATGTGATTAATGTGATTCTGATCTCAAACAAAGTATAATGTAAGAAAAAAAAGCTTCCCATGTTAGCAGTTCTGTTATAGGGGGAAAAAAAGAATTTGAAATGGTGAAGTTTTGAAATGACAGCAGTATTAGACTGGTTGTCATGACACGTAATACTTACATAAATTCTGTCTTTACTGTACCGAACTTTAATATTGTGAAGAAGAGTGGCCTCATTTAAATACATCAGAGAACCTGCAAGTAAGAGACAATCACATAACGTTAAGAGCTTGGGACTACCCTCATGTATAGATGAAAACCAAAACCTTAGGATTAAGGAGAATTTTACTTGCCCTCTCTTTGGTTACAGTTTAATCCTATCATTTCCTTACATGTTTTGAGGCAAAACTTCTGACTCAATACACACTTTAAAAACCACAGACCTGCTCTTTACCATACAGAAAGTTGCGGAACAAAGAGTCAGACTGCAGGAGCCTCAGCACAGGCTCTGCTCCATGTAAGCTCCTTTTACCAGCCTGTCAGTGAACACTGTGCATCTCACTCCACGCGGGCTCCCAAGAACAGAAACTGGTGCCCACCAAAATCCCAAGCAATGACTGTTTCCTTCCTTCCAGCTCCCCTCTCCAATCCCAGTCACAGTGTCCCCAGGGTAATGCCACCCAGCTGACATTCAGAATAAAAGCTGGGTCTGATGATTTTTGAATTGATGAATATAAACATCTAATCAGGAAACACTGTCTGCAGGTTGCAACAGCCATCATTGCAACACCAGGCACTAAACCAACCTTCCCTGCTTGAATTCTTAATTTCGTTAGTACTAAGCCTCCTCAGAGAAACTGTTAGGGGGGGAAAAAATGCTAACACACCAAACCCCAGCTTTATTTTCTCCATTGTTCTTTAATGGAAAACACCTGAACTAACTGCTGAACTGTTAGAAGGTGGTAGCTCTAGGCAGCAAGTGGGCAAAGCTGGTCCTTGTTTTCACTGCAAAGTGTCAGCAGTCTTACTTACACAGGTAATTTACAGTTGCCATTGTAACACTGCTAAAAACATTATCCCTGAACCAACTGAGAGCACTACTCCTTACACAGCCCCCATTTTCAAATATCTGCAATTCTTTTTACCTTGCTGCTTAAAATTGAAATGCACAACACTATTTTGTCTAGTTACAACTGATTGACTGCCGTACTGGTAAACCTTACAGTATGAGTGCCACCTAAAAAGTTGTATACATCCAACTAATGAGGATAGAGTAAGCACTGTGCCTGTAAGTCCTTTCTTTTTAAGGAAAGACTGAAGGTGGCACTTAGTGCCATGGTCTAGTTGAGATGGTGGTGTTCGGTCATAGGCTGTACTCCATCTCAGAGGTCTTTCCCAACCGAATTGATTCTGTGATTCTGTAATAGTAACTGCTACCCTGCACCTCACTCAAGGGTTACAGACACATCTCTAATCTATAATGACCAACGAAGTTGTTTCAAGCTGAACCAATGCCCTTTCTCAAGGGCTCCAGCAGGAGAAAAAGTACTCCCACTTATTCAGACAAATCTGCAAAAAGGGCTGCCAGTTCCTTTAAATTAAGGTCAACCTGCCCAGCCACCTTGCCCCACAAGGATGCCTGAAGCTCAGTAAGCAGCTTGTAACATCTCCTTGAACACTCCCTCTGTTGAACCAAAACGTACTGGCAAAGAATAATGTGAGCATCTCAAAAGCATCTGCATTTTCATTTTCCATCTTTTACCCTTCCTCCTGCAGTGGACTGAGGAGTGGCTGTGGCTCTGTCTGCTACCACCTACACCAGACCAGCCTGAAGCAAAGTCGAGTTCACCAGCCATTTGGCTTGCGTAGCTCCACTGAGTAACAGCCGTTCCTTCCCTTACATGACCAAATACAGCTTTGCTTCAAATGCAATTCTTGAAGGACCTTGTAGCTTCTGGATTGTTCAGAAGAAACTGTCTCCACAAAATCCCTTGCACTCATATTCCTGTATTGGCAGAGGCACACAAGGCATGCTTTAGCTTTACACTAAACAAACTCTCCCTGTGGATTACAGCAGCCTCGAAACTGTGCCTGTGCACAATTACTGCAGAGTGGCCCCCATGGCTTTTCTTTTGCCACCCCAGCAGACACATTCCCCCACAACCCCACAGTTGCTGGTAGATGCAGCAACCAAGTGCAGACACTCAGAGCTGCACAGCAGGACTGCTCCTCTCCCCAGGCACACTTAGTTCACATGGCTGAGAAAACGGCTCTGGGACCACAAACTGTAGGTCTGTCTTCACCTTTTTAATGAGATAGTCCCAAGACAAAGAGACATTAAAAGGAAATGGATCAGAAACTCCTGCTTGCTCTAATGAAAATCAAAGTCTCCTTCTCTCCCCATGCATTGCCTGGGAGGGGACAGGGTATTAAAAAATTAGCAAACTTCAAAATTAAGCATTTGGATTCTCAATATTGAGATCAAAAGCTATTACATAGTAACAATCGACTCCATTGACTGTATCTTCATAAGAACCTCTGAGGGTTTGCAGTATATTTTAAAGGAAACAGTCATCAGTTAATCATCAACTTTTTATTAGCATGCTTATCTGAACAGTAAAGGAACCCAGATTTCACTGTGTTCCCAGTACTCTCTTTGCAAGTCCTTGTTAAAGCAGTTCCACCTGCAGACTCCGGGAGCACTGGGAGCTTGCTCTCCAAGGAAATGTCACTATCTCCACTCAAGACATGCTAACTAAGGTTTATGTCAGAAGCTTTGAAATGCTTCTTCTCTAGAATAAATTCTTTAAAAGAGGCATCCATATCCAGAGGCAAAGGAAGTCACTGGAAGAGAGGGAGAATTCTGAATATTTACATGGCTCATGCCTAAACATAACCAGTGAATATACATGCATTCAGTTGTCCATATATTTATTTATACAAACACAAAAAAATCACAGAAGTGAAGGGAAGCACTAAAAGCAGGACCTATCAGCATCAAATTTACTGACACTGGCTGTCCTGGTGCACACACACAATGAAGTAGGGTTTGTATGGAAAATTATTTTATCAAGTAATTACAAGGCTCTGCATATACGAAACTGGGGGTGGTGGTTTAAGAGTCTTATCTGATACCTTCAGTTTATTGAGTTGTTTCACCACTGAAATTTAAAAGAAATTGTACTTTAGAAAAATTCCACATATGGTGCCATATATGAGTGGAGTTTGGGGGGACCCAAAGAGGAGTGTGAATCACAAAAAAGAATAAAAACAAAACCAAAACAAAACAGAAACACAAAGAAGTAAATGTTTTGTCTCTGTACTGTTTGCAATATTTACTAAAAGATTACATTTGAGGAACAGCTTCATTCTCAGAAAGCTGTCTCTTGCAGCTAGTGAATTTGGCACATGGAAAACTAAGGGTGCAAAAAAGCAAAACATCAGCAAATTAGTTCCTAGAAAGGAGTTAATCAGTAAAGTATAGCTTGGAATGATAAGCGTATTATTAACTAGGCTTTCAGGATTTTTCAGAACAGTATTATAAACACTCAGTATAGTTTTTTTCTATGATGCTCAACACAAATGCTCCCTGACAGAAGGAAAATGAACTTGGAATTCATACATCCTGCAGGTAAAACCTCAACTAGTGAGCAGCAAGTGAAAATACATGAGAAAAGTCAAAATAACGTTTGATTCAGACTGTATTACTGGAAAAAAGTATTTTTAAGTTTTATGTTTTACTTTTTAAGACAAAGAAGACATTTTTTCTGATGAATTTAATTGAATAGTATTCTGCTGGAATTTCAAATTACTTCCATAATCTCATTCCAAATTTTGATTCCCTGACTGGGCACTGAAGTGCCAGGGCACCTCAGTAAAGTCATAGTGACAGATGCACAGATTAAATGCATTTCCCTAACAATCATCATGTGCAGAGAATACAGACGCCAGTTTTGAAAAATTTCAACCCACATCCAGTTTGAAAAAATATGAGCAACTGAAATCAAGGCTACCAGCTTGGTTCTATCTGTAATGACACTCCACCACCTCAGTCAGATCATAAGACTCAGATCTCATCTTTTTGTTCTTTATGGATCAGCTGTAATAGCTGTATTTCCTGCCACAGGATATAAATACTAAGCCCTATTCCAAGACAGGAATCAGGGTTACCTCACCTAAACAACTTTCAGACCCCTAGCCTCTATTTTTAAATGAAAAACAATAGAAGTTACTCTTCCTCACTATTTACAAAGTCATCTGTATTTTCACCAAGCAGTAAATACTACAGGGAATGTTTAAAAGACTTGCCCTCATCAGATATTCAGGACAGGAGAGGCTCTGTGATTTGCAGAGCAGCAGCACAGTATTTCTTTAAAGTTCTCTGGAAGCTGATGGTATTCAGCTTTCTTGGTATTCTGTCCCTTCTCCCCAGATTTAACTACTGTCTCTATCCACCCAACTATAAAATATTTAATGAAATACAAGTCCTGCACATCAACAATGAAGTTTATTGCACAAGTTCACCTCAAAACTCCTTCTCCACTAGCGTTCATGTATCCAATTCAACTATTCCTTTCCCAGTGGTCCTCATAGGTCCAGATTCCTGTCTCTAGTTTTGGGAAGGTTAACTTTGAATTTAATTTCCGTTATCTGTACTTCCACAGGAATGCTATCTGAGAAATGTCTTACATGCAGGAAAATGCTGTACAATACAGCCGCTGATAAAGCAAGTAAGTATTTGCTACACTATAAAAAATACAGTTACACCCATAATCTGAATGCGGTATTTCTGAAGTCGAGTAATGGTTGAGTATGGCAATAACGTGACTGTCCATTCCTCTAAAGTGTTCAACTGAAAGCTAAAAACCACAGTAAATTATATTTAAAACAGGTTTACTTTAAAAAGTTCAAAGGCCTAGTAAAGGTCATACATAAATTCAAACAAAGACTACAAGGAAGGAACAGGAAGTTTGTAAGGAAACAATATTCTCTTCATTGCAGACATTTTTTTCAAATACGTAATTTATTTTTAAATTCATAACTTACAATTATCTTCTACATCCTTTTTGCTATCCTCCTCTGCAGGAAACACTTGATTGATAGCAGCCTGGAAAGTCTGTTAGATAAAAAAACATTGTCAGAATTCTGTAAAACAGAAATGTAGTTCAGAGATGTCTCACGCAATGACACAAGTCAGTGCACTGTAGTTGTGCATGATTTAAAATAAAAGTCACCATCTTAATACTCCAGAATTGGAAGTTTTACTGAGTTACTAGATGCAGACAAAAGCTGCTGCATTTATATTAGTATAGTATGTTATAAAAATTAAGTCACCTTAATAAATACTTTATTGCAATAATATTTGATTCTCGTATCAAAAACTGCACGTAATATTGTGCAATACAAAAAATACGAGACTAAAAAAGTAGTGCAAAGGAAACAGCATTGTAAATAACACACACCTTCCTCAGTTTTGCAAAGAAAGAACAACCCTCAAATTATTAGTTCCATCAAAGGACTGTGCTGCCATTATCATACTCTGGTTTAAAAGATTTCTAATCAAAATATAAATGTCCAATACATAACATCCTCTGCATCACCAAATACTGTAGCTTTGGTTGTTGTTTTTTGGAGTTTTTTCTTTAATAACTCAATACTAGAGTAAAACAAGACCTTCCTTCAACCTCTGTATTCCAGTTACACAAAACAGCCATTTATCAAGTGTTCACATCCAACTGGAAAAATTCATAACAAAAGCAACTTTGTTTCTTCTTCCCTCTCCAGAAATCATAATTTATATTGTTGTAAAAAGGAAGGAAAAAACATCCCAGCACACATGCATTACAGCATCTGCACAAAAATACCTCTTGTAAGAGGCAGATTTTTAATTATACTTTTTTGTTTACCGTAGTAATAGCTCGTTTGCATTAGCTATGAATGAACAAAACCCCTGTTGTGCCAATTAAACATGACGGCCACCGTGTTGCTGCAGGCACAGGCTCCTTTTCCCCATGGAAATGGAGACAAGTCTAGTCTAATACTTGAAATGGCAACCAATGGGATCTGAAGAAAGAATGTAATAAACAAACATGTTCACTTGTTTAACACTGTACTCAGCAAGGTAGTTCCATGAGAAACATCTCATAGGGAAGATCAGAAGAAAGACAGCAACTTTTTTCGTGTGTGCTTCAGCACAGGAGACACAATGTGAGAGCTTCTGGGGTTTACACCATCCTGAACAGCCACAAATTCCAGCTCCCATTGAAGCGGAAAGGGTTAAAATTGTCTCAAAGCAGAAATAACTGCTGCCAGCCAGAAAACATTAAATCTACTTCCCTACAAAGTTGTCATAAAGTACAGAATTTGCAGCCATAATAAAATCTGTTTTGTCATCTCCTTTTGAGGACCTCATCATCATGGCCACGCTTCGCAAACGCAGATTTGGGCAGGGCTCTCCCCACGTGGGTGTGCCCTTCCAGCCTGCACAGTGGATGTTTTAGGTGAGGCACAGCGTGCACAGAACCGGCCCCACCGTTTAAGTCCTAAGGTCCATTTGCCACTGCCGAGTGAGCTTGGACAGTGACAGTGAAGTCCTTGGGACTGTCACAGCACCTGGTACTAACCGGGGCTGACCCTGCTGAGCATCCAAGATCTGACGGGATGGGATGGCAGGGAGGCTTTGAACAGCCCTTTCAGGATCTAATGCAGAAGAATACGTGCAAGAAGCTCTCCTAAGGGAAACGGAGCTGCTTGATGACATTGGAACAGCTGAACATTCATCAGACCAACTTCCTCCAAAATATCCTTTATCAGAGTCTGGCAGAGCCATGAAGGCCCTGAATGTCTTTACCTACCTCAGAAAGTTTCCAGCTGCTGTTCAGAGTTTTAGCAAAGCAGAGATTACCACACACCCTTTCCTCCCTTTTACAGTATTGCAACAACAACATATCATCATCATCATCATTTTCTCTACAAGTTTGTCATCAGTAAATGTATACCTGATTGGGCAAAGACATATTTGAACACAACAGTTTCCCTGTGTGTGAAACAGTGGGAAAATTAAAAAATAACATGACTCACTTCATGAAAATGCAACTTCACTTCTTGTTCTTGTCTGGTGATGTGTAGCCCAGTATAAAATAGTGTAACCACTAACAGGTTTTTTCCACAGGAGAATGAATACAATACCTAGATATCCTGTAAGACTCTTCATGAACCTCTGATATTTTAACATCTTTGGAACTAAATCAGCCATGCTAGAACTATCTCAGAAGAGGAAGAGCTTTTTCAATGCCCTCATCACTCAGCCTCCTGATTCAAGATAAATAAATTAAAAAAAAAAACACCTCAAAAAAACCCAACGAGAATTCACGCTGCATTATCTCCTTCATTTTTTCACTCAATGTAAATTATGGATTCATTTTTAGAATATTTCAGAAGTGATAAAACAAAGAGAAATGAAAACTTATCTGAAAGCTGATGGTTTTGTGTTGGACTTTTTTATATAAGAACATAAGTCTAGTTTCAACAATAACAACAAAAAAATTCATTTCTCTATGCCACAGTTGGAATACTGCTTTATGTAAGGCAATTGCTTCTTATGTACATAAGTATGATAGCTTAAGCAAAAGAAGTACACAGCTCCAAGTATTAAAATCTAGTATTTTAAAAAGGAAAATGAGCAAGGTATCCCAGATCTATCAATAAAAAATATCCAAGGAAATTCTTTACTCTATTGTCTCACTTTTAATTTTTTTAAACAATTATTCTAATGAAAAAATGCTTCAGGTACTTGATGGAAGACTTTGGCATTAAGCATAGCTTAGGACAAGCTTGTTCTAAGAAAATGGAGGGGGTATTAATCTTATGAGACAATAAAGTGGTCTCAGTCAGCAAAATAAGGTTTGAGGAGTTTTGTAGAGGTTTTTTTTCCCCTCTTTGTAATGAAGCAGCCCTTGAAATCCAATGGCAGTCTTAACTATTCTCCCAGAAACTAGATGAGCGAAAAAAGATATCTTTCCATTCAAGCAGGATCATCTTTCTACCACGTAATCCAATACATGTAACCATGCCCTCCTTTATACCTTCCAGATACAGTCAGGAGACATCCCTACTCTCTGCTGTATTTCATAAACCAGCCTAAAGCAGCACAAATGGTGTGTAGGACAGACGAGAAAATGTCTTATTTGTGCAAGCAAGTTGCACTCACTGCTACAAAAAACATCCAAAAGCAACCATTAAAAGCAACTCATCTTAGTTCAAAGTACTGAACTTTGGACATTCTGATCCTTACTTTCAAAGTACATTTATACTTAGCCTGAAAAAATACCTTTCTGGTTATTCACAGCATACCAGAGCAAGTGCCCCATAAAGGCCTCCATGACCCTTCAGAGCTGGCACAGAACCGCAAGGTGTCTCCCAGTTGACAGCAGGAATGGTGCGAGTGAGTGTTTGCAGCATCTCACACCTTCCCAATGACTGCCGGAAACTCATTACTGCTTATGCTCTACGAATTGCCATCACCCTCACTCCTCAGTGTCCCATGGAGCCCAGGATGGCATCTCAGGCTGCAAGCCCCTCCAGTGCATCTCTTCCTAATCACTTTACTTATATTTGCTGCCTCCAGGAAAAGAGTAGATTCCCCATTTGGCACTTCACTGTCATCTGCCTTCTTCCTGTTACAGCATCAAGGAGATACACACAACAGGATCTGATGTTACAAATCCCAGTACATTCAGAAAAGAACACTCCAAGTAGCAGTGTAAATGCAATAGCAGCCTTGCAAGCCAATGATCTAGTTTTTGGGAAGAGGCTCTCATTGTGTAACACACGCATCCTCTGCTCTGGTAACACACTCCTGCAGCTTGCATTACTGTTCCTCATACAGTACAAGCTGGGTGACCCAGATTCCCACCTCTCTTTAGAGAGACAGCCTCCACACAGAGCTGTAAACACTTGGGTAGGAGCTGTGGTGCCCCAAACTGCTACTGTGGGTTTGTGAGTGAGTTGGTGTGTTGGCCAACCACCTTCACAGAACCTGGACCGGGTAACTTCATTTCATAATACAAGCAATCTACCACCACACTGGCCTCAGCTCCTCTGTCCCCTGCCACTGCTTGCTGCTGTCCTGAAAACTTTCCACTTCTTCATTTTTAAGGTGGATCTGTTCTCTGACCTCATTTGCAGTGCCATTCACAGCTCGGCACACAGAGCTGAGAAGGTGCCACTCTGCAACACCAGAGCTGGCTACGGGTGGGGAAGGGAGGATGTTAAGACATCATGAAACTGCTGCCTTGCAGCATTTATTGCAGTTATTAACAACATTAAGTGTCATAAAAGCCAATAATGAAACGTATGCATATACATTTTCTTTTCAGCCTGTGACCTCTGGTAAGCTACCAGCGCCTACAGAGAATACACATGACATGGTAATGACCCAGATTAAAAAATAATAATAAGTTACACTACCCGGATATGTTTACAAGATCAGGTTACTCCTCTCCTCCCTGTAATTATCATGACCAACTCTGGAGCTGCTGGATCACTCCTTGTTGAAGAGCAGTTCTGAACTATTATTTTAAGAACACAAAGTTGCTGATAATGGGTATTAATGCTGACTACTTTAAATCACTGGCCCAAGTGCTTAAGAACAGAGTCTCCTTAAAAAGACAAAAAGCAATGAGAACTGTTTCACCATAAAAGGAAACCAATGACACCTTGGAAAGACTGAGAAGGTGATCAAGAAAACTTTTTACTCCACCTGATTAATATACCGAAGTTTTATAATTGCAAATATAGGACCATAATCTCTATGGCATTTAGACTGTGAAGTGTTTGTTTCCTTAGATGAATGAACATTAGGCCCTTAATTGATCTGCTTAACTCAAAACTGCCAACAGCAGAATAACAAAGTATCTAAACAGGAGATTTTTCTGTTGTGAACCATGAAACAGAATATTTGTATTTTAGGATATATTAAGAACTGTTGTTGGTTTTTTGTTTGTTTGTTTTTTCTGTTTGTGGTTTTTTTAGCTATATACAGCCCCTAAAAGGAGCATATATCAGAAATAGACAGTGACCCAGAAGTATCCTTATTGCTTCTTTCTGTTTAATATACAGGCTTTTGCTCTTTATTGCATCAGAACCATTTGGGAGCATAACAGATATATATAAACAGAAATAGCAGGGAGGGTGAAAATTATTTAAGTCAGTTAAATACAACTTTGCCACAGATTTGGAGTATTTAATATTCATGTCTGAATAATTTTCTTTTCCCCAAACTAAAGAATGAAAGCTGCTACTACTATTAACATATAGACTTTATCTTTCACAGTCAAAAATCCCATGTTACACTTGCTTTGTATTTCTAAGGAAAGCAAAATCAACTTCCTCTCCTAGGTGCACAAAAAGAAAGCCTATAAACATTGTCTCAAAAGGAAGGACTGCTGCATAACCTTTTGACCTGTGACACGGCATTCTCTACTGTTGTTGATGTGAAAAAAGAAGTTACAAAACACATTTTTGTCTTTTTTACATACTCAAAGATCCAGAAAGAACAAAATTATTAGAAAGGGCACAAAACCACACTCACAAAGATCAAAATCACAGCTTTTAACACAGTGTCTGATCTTACTCCAGCTAGTAAAACCCAGGATGCTGACCATTTGAATTAGGATAATTGATAGCTACAAGGTGCTTCCTGTGAAAACTGACATTTAACTATGACATACTGAATCTGAAAGATGTCATGATAAATGAAGCAGTTGGAACACATTAATTAGGATGAACTAGGTCTTAATTTTAAATGTTACATTTATTTTGACTTTAATTTGATACAGCAATTCCATAGGGCCTTTGTTTAACTTCATATTACTTCTCAAGGTACTTGAGGTAAGAGGATTCATCTTTCAGTATTCATCAGTCTAATGGCAAGGTGTCTAATCTTAGCCAGAGCCTAGCATATGCCTCCAGGACCATTTCTATGCATGTAAGGGAAAAGAGAGAAGCTAATCTCAACAGCAGGCTCTTAATCAGTCTCTAATTTAGAAAAGTAAAGCATACAGAACCGAATCAAACGGCTACGGAGATTCAAACTTCCTCTTTTTCGTGAGCATATACTCAACACACATGCAGATAACTGACAGAAAGCACGCACTTACCAGTGTGAGGGTTCATTTGCAATACAAGCTAAAGCTAAGCAAAGATCCTTAACCAAACTTAGAACAGAAAAATGACTTCCCGCTCCTCCAGGCTGCTTGTAATTGTATATATAGGCAAAGATTTGGCCTACAGGTAGAATGGTTTATTGTATGTTTTTCCTCTATTTCTTTCTTTGTGAGATACTTACCTTGCCTTTCTGATTCAAAGGCTCAATAGTTAAGTTGTCAGGGCCAATGTCCACAATCATCCCCATCTGAAACCCATCAGTTGGGTGTGGAGCCCAAACGGGCTTCCCATCGTCCATCATGGGATTTATCCAGTATTTCCTGTAAGAAAAGAAAATCTAAGTTAAGCAAAAACCTTTGTATACAAATTCAGTAAGCCACCAGGATTCACTATACAGACTTTAGTTTATTATGTTTATTCCTGTTATTCAGTGTGAAGGAAAACAGTCCCTGCAGACCAGAGTCAGCCTTTTCCCAACCCGCGACGCTTGGCCTGAAGAGGACACACTCGGACGTGACTAATGAGAAGATTTAAGAACAGATCAGTTTCTCGGGGCATCCAAACACTGGTCCCCACAGCTCTTTCCCCAGCTTCCCTAACTTGTGATCCAAGAAGGGAGTCTATCTCATGACCAAATCAGAAGCGCAAGGCAGATCCAAAGATAAGACTCTACTAGGAGTGTGTATATGCATATATATGGATACACAAGTAAAGACACACACATGTATTTATATATCTGTATGTGCATGCAGAGGGTCATATGACTAATGGATACTTGTCTGTACCTGATTTGGTGTACAAAAACTTGAATTTCTACAACAGTCACATGTTAATGCATGTGGGTAAAAATCCGGTGTCTTGGCATTTGAGACAATGAATGTGTTCACTCTGCATGGCTGAGCATATGGCTTTTAAATAACCCACAAACATACTGGGTCATGGTTTATTACACTGCAACACTGTCAGAGACTGAACTCCTGATACTGTAACACTACAGCTCTGCCTCTTAAGGAACCTCAACCTCACTTTCTATAAAATATGACATGAAAATTGTTTCAGAAGAATTTTCATGTACAAGTAAAAAAGGAGGGTCAAGTCATTAAAATCTTATGGTCCTCAAGTTATGCAGTTAAAAAGGGTTATTTGATTGCGCGCAATACTCATTGAGCTGACCAGGAAAGTTGCCAAGATTGGCGCACACTGAATGGCTAATGGTGCCATTTAAATATGCTGGATTGGTTCCTTTTTTTAAAGATTTTTGTTCTGTTTTGTTTTTTTTTTAAACCTACTTTATAGTCTTCACCCTAATAAGCACAGAGTCCACTCAGCTTGAAAGGCTCACTTCTCCTAGATATTTCTTACTCTCTTCCAAAACTCATTCAGGTACTAAACTGACGTGCTTTAGTGATTCCAAAATTTGTAAAAACTATCTCATGCCCCCAAGGTGTAACTTGCATCTCTCAGCATGAACGAAATGAGCCTACCAAGAAGTGAAGAAAACAGTGGCAGCAAACACCAGGAGTCTGCAAGCTACAGAAAGTGTCCCACACTCTGCCCATATCTGAAGGAAAAGGAGACCCACAATTTCTCACAACCAACAAAGGCTGCAGACCTCTCTGCCATATGCAGTGGCAAGGAAAAAGAATGAATGGCCCACCAGAAAGCCGTAGAACCACGAGCAGAAAAGGACATTTTTCCCCCACAGATCTGTCAGGACATGCTGCACTTGACATGATTTTTACTGCCTCCAAGGACAGGTTAGAAAGTTTGAAGAGAAGGAAAAGGTTTGCTTTGAGAATGCTGCCGGTGTTAGCATCTTACTTAACAGCAAACTGTCTTATTCTTGGCAACTTTAAAGTGAAATAATAGAAGATAAGTAATTCTAAAGCAATGACTCAGATTTTTTTAAAATGAAGTAGTGTTCTGAAGAGACTTTTTAAAAATTAGCTACCGGATATTTAATTCTGTGTTGATGTCTAGTTTTGTGTTTAGATTTACTCAGTTAATCAGATCTTCTCCCCCTGAATCCAGTTCAGGATGCAAAAAAGCTTATGAAGATTTTAACAAATATTTCTCGCTTATTCTAATTATGCAATTCATGCTATTTAAAACATTAAAATTGTTACAGGAAAACTTATGGTTTACTTTTCTCCCACAAACAGAGCATATTAACTTCTTTTAACCACTCACAGAAAGTTTATGTTCTAAAATCTCCAGTGTCACATTCAATTCCATTTACTTCTACAGCTTTGCCACAGCCCCTGAACTCATGAAACAGCATCTTCATCATGTGCTGCCATCACCATACAATAAATCCTGTAAACAACATCTGTATTCACTCAAATGGCTGTTGGCCATTTTTTCTTTAGGATACTGAAAAAGGAATACTTTTCATCCAGACAGATCTGCCCTCTGAGTCCAACTGCAGTTGTGGGCATAGTTGCTAAACAGCTGAGTTTATTCCTGGATATAACCAAGCCTTCATTTCTTCACAAACTTATCATTTGCATTTAAAATGCTAGTTCAAATTAGTACTTAAGTGATATGTCACACAACCACTAAAAACAAGGCTTTCTTTTACATCCCAAGTAGCATGGCCAGGGCTCCGGACATAACGATGTCACACAAGAAACAAATTCTAAAATTACTGCCAAAATTTCAGCAAAAGTTGGAATACAACCTCCCCAGTTCACATCCTGATGCTTCTGCTTTGCTGACCGACAGGACCTCCTGCATTCTTACATATTCTTAAGGCTGTGTCATACTTTATTAATAAATTATGATAGAGGAATGTCACAAGCTGAAAAAATCCTGTTGAAGAATAGGGCAGTGACTGAGTTCAGCCACCACGAGGAAATGCATGTTTAAGAAGAGAACCTGAGGCTTTTCAAGTGTCGAAGAAGCCATTGGGTGAAAGCATCTAAATACAAGTGTAGTAGCTGTTCATGGGGCAATTATTTCTAATAAATACAGTCTTCTGTCTGAGAAGTGACACAAACCCAGTTGTAACATTTTGACTTTGGCCCCACTCCATCTCTGTCAGCTGTGACTTTGACAGAGAGCACAATGAAATTGTATACCAAAACCCATCAGGTCATACCTGCTCTATTTATCCCTCCATCTGATGTATGAGCCATTGCCTTGAGAAATATGCATGAAGCCTATTCCTCAACAAGCTCTTGAACAGCCAGTTTCAAGCCCAGCATTTTAAGGTCAGCAGAACCAAAAGAAGATCCAAGTTCAATTACTATGTAAGTCCTTCAGAAAAGGAAAACAGCACTTGTTAACAACATGAAAGTGTATTTTACTGATCAAAACATACATATCACAAGAGTACAAATGAGGAAGAATATAGATTTGGATGGAGAACCTTCAATTAATATTTTCCCAATAAAACTACAGACCCAGTCAGGTTACAGACCATTCATTAATAACCATCAGTGGGAACAAACTTTTTTCCCCAAAGTGCATGCATCTAAATTCAATCTCCATGCAGTCAGCTTCACCACACTGCTGAAAGAGCACACTTTCTGAAAACAGTGAAAGCAGAGACTCATCCAGGCTAAAAGCAATAAGGCAACAAATTTGAAAGCAACATCCCTGAACACAAGGAGTCACCTGAATGATGCTTCCAAACAAAGGAGGCCAAAAGAAGCTATCTTCCACATTTGTATTTGTATATATGTACTCAACATATACCAAAGTGTCTACAATTAAGACTTCTTCCAACATGAAGAAGAGTATTCACAAAGGTTATGTTTATAACTGCAAAGTCAGCTCTGCTCTCTCCTCTTTCTACAGTCAGTAGAAAAAGACCAGGAACTTGGTACTGGAGTTTCTCTCTCTGTTGAGCAGGAAAGGGACAGTAATAAAATAAGCCTTTGCCTAAAGTTGTAAACTTCATAGCTATTCCTTCAAACGTCAGATTTCATTTTTTCATAAATGGTATGCACTAATAGACCTTGCCTTAATTATCAGTAAGAGTACCTAACACATTCAGCACTGGCTAAACACTAGTAGCCAACACTGCAAACAACTTGCAAGACAAAACTATACTGCACTGCCCACATTCCAAGAAAAGCACCTACCAACATTTCTTTAACTTTTTTCTACACTATTATTCCCACTTTTGTAGAATGCTTAATGATTTTTTTTCTCAAAACAATTATCTACATAACACATTAAGTGTACGAAAAAACTAAGAGTTCCTTGGTTGAAAGCTGACACACCATCATCCCACTTTTGTTTACCTAAATAGTATTGGTTTTAAACAGATGTAATACAACTACATTTGGGTGTTGTAGATTATTCAAAAGGAAATTAAACACTATGATCTCATGAAAGGATTCTAGGAAGGCAAAATGCACTAATGCAATTTTAAACTTATTACCAGAGCCCAGAGGTAGCATTTGCATGATCTGCTCCTACTTACTATCCTATGAACAGTTTGCTATACCAAAGCACTGTACTGATGGCTGAATTAACTAATTAAAACAAATTAAAAATTAGACTTCATTAAACAACTGACAGTATCTCATTAGGATGGCTGACTCGAAGAAAAATAAACTAGGCAGAATAGGTATTGCAGCAAATTATCACAGTAAAACATATAGCTTATTTTATATTAAAAACACCTTGTATTTGTTTGTTTAAGAGCTGCTCAAAATTCTCAGATTACAGCAGGCACATGAGAATGCTTTGGGAAAAGTCCTGTGAACATACAGGAGAGAGTACACAGAAAAACATTGATACATTGTGGTAGCTTACTGTCAGACAAATTCCTTTTTCAACCCTAGTTCACTGCTTAATTGAAACTTGAACAAATCAAAGCTCAGGCAGCATTCAGCACTCTACTGCAGGAGACACAGGAGCTGCACATATAATACAGATTTACTTTTATTTGACCTAAATGCAAGACAGTTATAACTGCATTGTTTAACTGAATATTACATCCGTTCCATTTTTATTTTTTTGACTTTTCCAATTCACTACAAAACTCTGTTCTAATACGTTCTAGTTTACCCATGTCATATTGCAGCTTTTTCATATCTAAAACAACATCAGCAAGGTAACTGTTGAGTGGAGACTTCTGCCAAACTGGACAAGAAGAAATGAGCTGAAATACAGCTCAGCACAAAAGCATCTTCAAAAATAATTTCCTTTGAAAATCTTAGGCCAACTTGTTAATTGTCAATATATTTTGTAGATGTCTGCAAGTAAACAAAGAGTAATCATTCCAGTATCTGAGAATTACTAGATAAAAACTCCTTTTAAAACTACCTGCTTTGACTGCTGGAGACAATTTTAGTTCAACAGCTGATGGAATTATTCTCATGGCATGCTCATTTTCTTGTATATTTGCATGTATCAGCATGTTTTCAATACTGAACAGCCAGAAACTGATTTCTGTAGTACTTCCAGATGAACCACTCTTTGTATTGTATTCACTTTGTAGTTAGCATTCACGTAGGAAATACATCCTCTGCTGTTGTCTTTACTATTCACTACGTTTTTGAAGAGACAAGACAGCCCCTCATGCTTTAAACAAAGCAGGAATCTCATGTTTTCTCCACAGTAAACGTGGCAATTCCCCATTACAAAAAAACTGTTCCAGACCTTGGTAAAGCACAACTGCAATGCTTCATATCACTTCTGAAAACATCTGTGCTCTTGGAAGAATTTTAAGGAGCAGAAGAAGGGGTGTGGTAGGGACAGGATTAGCCAAAGACCTGTACAGCTTCCTCTAAACCACCTCACCCTCCTGTGTCTTAATTGCTGCTCAAGCCAAATCACCCCAGATAAGCTCCTGGCTTTTTGGTCCCTGCTCCTCCTGCCTCTTCCTCTCCAGGGAGATGGTCTGAGTAAGACCAAGTACTTTGAAAGAAACATACAACTACTTTATCTGCAAATATTTAAATAGATATTACATCAAAATAAGCTCTCAAAAAGAATTAATTCAATTCACGGCAAGAAAATTCCTCCACAGCAACTGAATGTATATAACACTCTGCTGAAAAATGTGCAAGAACTTTCAGTGTTGAAATACATTGTTTCATGCTTTTTCAAATGCATCCGGACCAATCAATTATAAGTTTTGTATGTAATACACCTTTTATATAACAAAAATGTAGCCCATTTAAAAAGGACGAGATCATTAAAAAAGCACCTATCATAGGAAGCCTATCTAACATCATTTGTACTTCAGCTGTACAGATTTCTGAAAGGCCAAGTGTCTTTCAACTGTTGCTTACTAAGTGCAAGAGCCCCAGTATTGCCTAAGAACAAAAATGAATGCCATGCAGCCAAGGGAATGTGCCATTGGAGGTTACAGTGAAGCTTTGAGAAACCCAAAGGAAGGAGACTTTTGACAATTTCAACAAACACACCATCTCTGCTATGGAGGAAGAAATGAGTCCAGAAGAGGGGCTGGACACAGTAAAGGACACACTCATGGCCCACTAGCAGGGGAGAAACAGCAAACATGAACTGTACTGCGTGAGAAGACAAGGAGTGGAGGAGATTGGAAAGTCAAATGAGACTTAGCCAGGGCAGACAGCAACAAACACATCATGTTAACTAGCAGATTGACACTGGCTCATATTAAATCCCAAGGAAATCATGACCATGTTTGTACTTGACATGATGGAATGAAGAAGGACCAAAGCACACAGGAAGAGGAAGAAAGAAAAGCTGATTTCTATAAACCTAAAAGAATAAACTGAAGGGAACAAGCAGCTTCCATCTGTCATCAATGCCAATTGATTTAGCTCTCCACAAACTGTAGCATGGAAGCATTTAAAGAATGGCTTAAAAGAATATGCCATTATCTGATATGAAGCTTTGTTTGGGGACCCTACAAAAATATTAACAGGAGGTCCAGAGTTTCAAGAATGTAAAATCTGCCAAAAAGCAACATCACACTTGTACTAATTCTAATAAAACCACTAGCTGCAAAACCCTCAGCTGACAATTTTCCCATCTGCCAACAACGGGGGCTGCAGGAAAAAGTCTTTGTGGGGGAAGCTTTCCAGTGGACTATGCTCAACTGGGTCTACTATTTTTTTTAATGCATCCCACACTAGACCCCATGAGGGCTCTCCCCACGTGGCTGTGCCCTTCCAGCCTGCACAGTGGATTTTTTAGGTGAGGCACAGCGTGCACAGAACT
>JAWWLZ010000118.1:84643838-84658384 GCA_035041345.1 Poliocrania exsul
ACTCGTGAACACAGATAAACCAAAAAAGTTCATACCTCCGACAAGAGAAAATCTGAGGAATATTCTTAATCACCAATTTAAGGAGAAAAAACCCAAACCACATACACAAAAAAAAAAATCCCAAGACACACCAAACAAACAAACAAACCAACCACAAACCAACCCACACTTTTGAGTGCTTTTGAATTTTTGGTAATCCATCAACAATTGAAGAACTCTCTACAACTTATCTAATTTTCAGAAAAATACCTGAGGTGGAAATCCTACACTACCTAGTGATAATACCATTTATTTTGTTAGAAGAGTCAAGCTAAGCCCCCAAAACTGCAACCCTACAATTCCGACACAGAAAGTCAAGACAGAATGGCAACCTTGAGTCCATCAGTAACTGTCCTGGGCCTGCCCTCATGAACATTTTAGAAATAGCCCAGAGACTTCCATGGGTGACCAACACACCTCCCTAAACCCATCTGATTTGTCAAGTTTTGAATTTCAGCTCTATAACTCTCTTGTTGCAGTATAATAGAACACAGCTAAGTAAATACAGAGATAAGTAAGTGAGCAACCTGCACTGAGTTTTATCAGTTTGATAAATACATACATGAACAAAGACACATTTGCATAATAAATTGTTTGTAAGTCCAGCAATAAAAGAAACATTGCCAAACAACACCTCCTGGTGCATACCAGACTGAAAATGGAACTGATACTTCAGACAAATAAGAATACATAATCAGCCAAAACCTGAGTCAAACCAAATAAACTAAGCACTGCAGCATCAAAGGCTGCTGGAGGATCTGCAGAAAACTTCAGATGCTTGATCTCAGATCATTGCAAAGAGGCTAGGCTGGAAAAAGTACAGTTGTACTTTCTGACTTACTACCAGCACAACAAACAGCAAATGAGCTAAATATTTCCAAATAGTACCAACCTTGGTTTGGCCACTTTATTGAAGGAGAAAATACTAGAAAGTAATGACAATCAGCATCTGCAGATTAACGAGTATAATCCAGGAACTGTTTGTTGCCAGCCCTCTCTGTACAGAATCCATAATTCTTTCAGAGACAGAATTAGTTCCTACCAACACTTTCATTACCAATCTCCTTTTCCATCTCTCTGTATCAGCTTGTACTTCATATAAAAAGTACGTGTGCAATTTATAGGCAATGGGCTGGAACAGAAGACAACCTGCTACAGATCAGTGAACTCAGGAGAAACTCCCCCTTCAGAAACACATAACTAAAAAAGCAAGATATTTGTCGAAATCTACTCAAAAAAAAAAAAAGGAAAGACAAAAAGCTATTGCTAAGTTCGCAGATGTCATTGATAAAGTAATTCTGAAGGAGGTGACTGAAAGCTCTGAAAGCTTTCTCTTAACATAAAAGAGCAAGAGAGTAATTTCAGACAGTCTTAACAGCAAAGGATGAAAAAGCTACTCAAAGAAGTGACAGAACAGATTTTGTCAGCAAATCCATGAGTTTTCTTGGGAAGATGAGTATAATGGGCCCATTACTACGACACAAGAAAACAGTAATTACAGCAAAAGATAAAGATCATTTACTCTATCTCAGTCTCAAAAAAAGATCTGGAATGTATTCTTCAGGAATAAAATCCACCTAAACCCCACAAAAATTATCAAAAGGCTAGAACACCTCTCCTATGAAAAAAGCCTGTGAGAGCTGGGGTTGTTAAGCATAAAGAAGAGAAGGCTCCAGGGAGACCTTACTGTGGCCTTTCCATATGTCAAGGAGGCCTTTAAGAAAGATGGAGAGAGACTTTCTACCAAGACCTGTACTAACAGAAAAAGGGACAAGTGAAAAAGGGTAGGTTTGGATTGGATGAAAGAAACAAAATTCTTTATGATGAGGTTTGCCTGGAGAAGCTGAGGACATCCCATTCCCAGAAACATCCAAAGTCAGGTTGGACGGAACTCTGAATAACCCACTGAGGGCAAAGGGGTTAGACTACATCTCTTTAAACGTCCCTTCCAACTCCAACCATTCTGTGACTCTAAAATAACCTTTAATGCTTGCACTGTTCCAGATAGTTTCTATTTTCACAGAAGGCCAAGTGCTGTAAAGGCTTGGCATCTGAACAGCAACAAATCAGACAAAATCTGCTATTAGCACTGACAGGATCTTGGCAGTGGGGAAAACTGCAAACCATAACAACTTCCACATTAGCCACATCCTGACCACAGCTCAACTCTCTCATTTTTTTGGTAAGACACCAGCTCTCTGCAAGGTTTGAGAAAGTTCTGAGCTTCCCTAAACCTTGGTATGGGGTCATGCAGTCTATGGACTCTGGACCACAGCTCATCTTTGCTCAGATTTTGCCACAGCCAGAGACAAACATAATCCTGACAAACAGGCTGTTGTTCTCCTTCCTGACCCAGTGCCTCAGGGAGCCGCAGAAAGTGACTGATGCAGGTCCCAAACCTCCACACCTTTACAGACCACCAGTTAGAAGAAATCCAGCTCTAGAACATCATATGCAATCCTTGTTTGGAAAATTGTTAGAAGACTGAGATCAAAGCCCAGCTGTGTTTTATCAGCTGCTTTTAAAACCTCAAATATATTACCTGAATGCTACTTCCTGTACCCATCATGTATACAATGTTATTTATTAATTTAACAGGAATGCTGCAAGAAAGAATCATGAGCAGGGATGAACTGTTATAGTCAACAATGACTAAAACTTACCAACCAGCATCGCAACAAAAATGGTTATACATTTTCTGTCCAAGTGTTAGATCTACACAAGAGACCACCAGGCTTGGCCAAATCCATCTTTTAGCAGAAATCTGGGAAAGCTTTAAGGTTTTCAATAGCAAGTGTCAGGGTGAGGGTGATACAAAGAATGCACTCCCTCTTCACATGCCAGAGAGCCATCCCTGAGGCTGTGAATTGTACTGAAGCACAACAACCACAGGCACGCAGGGTTTCAGTATGTCTGATACGTAAGTAAACCGAAAATAACTCATGCAGAATCACGGCTCCCAGGACCAACCCTTAAGCATAATTACAAATTCTGTACAGAAGCCCATGCAGAGGACAAACCACCACAGTCACATGCCTATTTATTTTGGCAAAGAGGCAAGATGTGAAGTCAAGGAAAGCTTTTAGTCAAGTTGTAAATTCATCAACAAAATGTGTCTCAGTTGGTTTTAAATTCAAAACTTCCTGAGCAATTACAGCTGGAAAATAACTTCTGGATGAATGAGAGAACTGCCCTGCTGCCACTGCTATTTCTGAATTGGGGTCAGCAGCTCAAAGATGAGAACATTTATTTGTGGCACTTGAGCCTTCATTTCAGATCACACAATATTTTACACAAAAAGCACACCTTGAGGGGTTAGGAAACTCTTCTAAGAAACAACACCAGGTCAACAAGTCCTGCCACATGCAGTCACCATTTCCATCAGCTGGAATGGTTTCAATCTAGATGTCCAAGACATGTTATCCATCTGATGATAATCTGATGGTTAGACATTTTTAAAGGTGTAGTGGATCTAAGATTAGATGACAGGAAGAAGGAGGCACTCTGATAAATAAAAAGATACTGCAATCAAAGCCACTTTTTCCTTTCCCTCCTTAATAACACGAGTATTTAGCTTCAATTTCATTTTCCTCTCTTTAACACATATCCAAGAACTTAACATTGTGGGTGAGATGAGGATCATATTACCTAAATTTTCACCTCAGGAACGAAGGAAAAATGGAAACACATATTATTATCAACTCTAAGTAACACATTTCTTTCATTTTGTTTGGTTTTATTCCTTCCTTAAATATTTTTAATTAAACTGAACACCTTGTAGGGCAAAACAAGTATTATGCTTCCAAAATCTAAAATATCTTATAGAAGTTGTGTATGTGTATGTAGATATTTCTGGTTTGGATTTGAGTTTTGGTAGGTTTTTTACTAATTGTGAAGATTTTAATATCCATTATTTCAATAAAAGGAGAATTTCAGAAATGAAAGGCATATTATTTACACATTTTTATCAAGTCAGTATTTTTTCTGACATAAATCTGAAAGATAAGTTCTAAACTCCAGGGATATACCTATGTTAACAAATAACATTGTGCAATAGGAGTAACTGAGTAACAGCAGGCACTGAGGGGCCAATGTCCTACTACACTATTTTGAGGGGTTTACTAATTTTAGTCTGTACCAAGGACCTCTAGTCTGGTCCCCCTGCCTGAATATGAATGCACAGCTGCAGCACTTCAAGTATTTTTCTTAGGAGCAGCTTCCATTCCAGTTTCATCCCAAAGAGAACCACTTTGGTGCCTGGGCCTGTAGTGCCATAAATGCAGACAACCAGGAGGTTCACCAGAAAAGCAAGTTCCTGAGATGAACTAAAATACCAGTGAAGGAGACACATCTCTACTCATTCTTTATCCAGCTACTGATGGTTACTGGCATGGGAAAAGTCAGAAATCATAGGCTCTTGCTGTAACAGTCACAAGCCAGGGTAGGGTATTTTTTCCACATTTTTATCTGTACTTCAGCTTTATCACCATTTTAATCTAGGCTTTATTCTTTAATACTGAGCATGAGTGATCATATAAATTATAGTTACCAATCACACAGCACTACTTAAGCAAAAAAAACCAGCCTTAAAACAATGTAAAATAGTTGTTCTAAATAACTTAAGCTAAGTTTTTCTTCTGTCTTCCTTCCCCAAGGACAGACCAATGCTACTACAATGAAAAATTTTGCCTTAGACCTCCACAGTTCAGTGCTTTAAATGTATGCTTCTTTCAAAAAACAGAGTTCAAACAGCAGCTAAACATGAGGTTTGCCCTTCAGAGCTTATATAATTGCAGTGTTCTCGCTTGCTAAAACCAAAGTATGATTAAAATTATCTTTAGTTCCATCTAAACTGTCCCAAGATGCTTTAACAATCCCCAGCCCATGAGCTGCCACCAGGCAGCTCTCCCCAGCCTGCCCATGGGCCCTGTACTCCAAAGTCGCCCTCGCTCAGGCTGTGGAAGGACACACGGAGATACGGTTGCCTAATCAAACAACAGGTATTGAAAGTAAAATATCACTTTTATGCTCAGCTGATAACTTACCATTGGCTCCCCATCAGATGATGCTGTGGACTGGAAATCTGGAGGCAGCAGCAATAGGAATGCAAATCATCTTGCTCCTGCATGTTTCGACATAACCTTGTTCGGCAGACTCGAACAAAGGCTTGTGCTTATTCAACCTACAAATAACTTTAATCACCATGTTTTGTCTAAAACTGGGGTATGGATTCCTCTCTCCAGAGATTAATCTTCCTGCTGCTTGTCAGACAGAAGAGATTTGAATTAGGGCTTTAAGTCAAAAGCACAGCCAGCATTTGCAATTGTGCAGACCTAACAGTGTATCGAAATTTCTGTTCCTGTTCCAAAACCCTGTTATAAAAAGTAAGCTTTAATTTCATTTATGAGCAATACATTAAACAAAACTCCAAATTGTTTTAAAAACACACAGGAAGATACTATCAAAAATATCCTCAAGGGGAGTGTACAAGGTTCACAAACAAAAATATAAGTTCCCAAATACAAGATTTGTGCAATGTTACTCTCTCCCACAGATACGTCCACCAAAAAAGCCCAAAACAAGTAAGGCCCTCCCTTCTCTCTGCCAGGATAAGAGGTACCCAGTTCTAAAGCCACATTTCCCATTTCTTGGTACCCTTCTCCCCACTAATGCAGTACCAGTCCCAGCAATGACAGAAATGTATCTCTGCCAAATTGCATAGTTTAATCCGTACTTCTGAGAAATTCTTTACTGAGAGGATGGGGTGGTGCTGAAACACGTTGCCCAGAGAAGCTGTGGTTGCCCCATCCCTGGAAGTGTTCAAGACCAGGCTGAATCGGACTTTGAGCAACCTGGTCTAATGGCAGGTGACCCTGCCCATGGCAGGGGGGTTGGAACTAGATGATATTTAAGGTCCCTTCCAACCTAAACCATTCTATGAGTATATGATTCTGCGTTAAAAATAAACAAAGTAAGTCTGCATGAACTCAGAATTACAAGTGGACTCAAGGAACATATAATCCTTTCTTAGACATAAAACTCCTCCTTTACTGAAAGCAAAATATTTGATACAGAAATACAAAGACTATCCAAAAGATTAAGGGTATTTTCTTAATGATTCATGTTTAAAACTCAAAACCTTTCTAAACCTATGGTTTTTCCATAGCTTTGAAAATTTTGTTCATTATTTCTGAAACAACAGCAGGTTTTCTACCTGAAGGGAAGTTCTAGCCAGGTAGAGGTTGGTCTCTCCTCCCAGGCACTCAGCAATAGGACAAGGAAGCATGGGCTAAAGATCTGACAGGGGAAATTTAATTTGGAGATCAGAAAAAAATTCTTTCCAGAGAGAATAATCAGGCATTGGAATGGGCTGCCCAGAGAGGGGGTGAATTCACCATCCCTGGAGGTTTTTAAACTGAGATCGGATATGGCACTGAGTGCCATGACCTGGTAAAGGGACTGGAGTTGGCCCAAGGGTTGGACTTGATGATCTCGGAGGTCTTTTCCAACCCAATCGATTCTATGATTCTAATCTTTTCCAGCTGTTGTTACCTGCAACATTTTGCAAAAAAAACTCAAAATACCTACAAGCATGGCCTGAATTACTTGGACACAATCTGAGTTCAGATTTCAAGGCCAGTCTAGAAAATCACGACTTTGTTCCTCAGAGAATACACATTTTTAAACATTTCAGAAAGAAGGATGTGCATATAGTATTTACTAAACAACTGTATTTTTTTAATGGTGTTTGTGCAACACAAAGGCACAATGTAACAGAATCTCCATCTGCAGAGTTTCTGGAACTTATTACCAGAATTTCTTTGAGCTCTTTCACATCAAGGATGGTTGACATCACATTTCCCAATTGTAAAAGTAGGGCAGTTTATGTGGAACACAGAGAGTTGGCCCATTTGACCTTTAAGTAACACTCCTCTAGAGCAGTTTAAAATAACTGCTGTTTTGGCAGCTCTCAAGGGGGGATTAAGAAAAAGTAGCATTCCAAAGACCCCACGGATAGGAAATTTCTGACAGAATCCTAGTGCTCAGCAGAAACTTCAGAGGGTCAGAAATCAAAAAGACTAAATGATTTTTAATGAGGAAATGGTCATCAAAGGTTCAAGCCATGTAGCTACATATACAAAGAGCAGTCAATATACTCAATTTCAAAACCATCAAGAAAGGCAATCAAATGGATTTGCCTAAATGAGTGAGAAGGACCAGTAAGCACAAAACAGTCATTTCCACTTAGTACTTTTATCTAATTAACATTAGAAAACATTAGGAAATGTCTGATTTTCTCAACATTATTTCCAAGAAACAGGCCCAACTCAGTTTAGTGCAACCTGCCATACATCATTAGGATTCAACCAGGTGAGGAAAACCCAAACTTAATTAGATCAATTCAGATCAGTTGCTATAAAATCCATGGGTTTTGTTATTTGGCACATTTAAACCTATTATCCAGTTAATCAATTAGAGAAGAGGATAATGTGAAATAGTTCTTAAGCATACTTCAAAGATACTTAAATCTTCTATTTTTTCTTTTAATTTCAACACCCTCTGTGAACAAAAGTAGCATGCTTAAAGCCTTCCTCCAATTTTAGACCAATCCAGTTCAAAAATTTCAAAATTCTTCCCACAGAAAAATATATTATTACTATCTTCTAACCTTGAAAACACATCCCCTTGTCTTCCAAGGCCAAGGCAAAACACTGTTCTTGCATGTCTTTACAACTTTCTTCTAAATGCTCACTACCAGCCACACACAGATTCCATGAAGTTTTAAACAAACTCTTTGCCAAATAAAAAACAGTAAGGATCATGCAATCACAGGTTAAATATACATAATATTTACATGGAAAACAGAACTACAGAATTCTTCAATCTAGCAGAAAAGGCTGTAATACACAGTCAGTGGAAACGAAAGCCACACAGACTGGAAACTGGAACTATTTTAAACACAATTTTGAAAATGTTTTGAAGAATTACTTCGAACCACTAACACAGATTTTAAATTATGACCAGGGTTTTTTTTTCTTCCTAGTTCAACATTTCTCTATCTGATTTGCAAGACGTCACACCCAGGCTGCAAGGCAGCTGCTTTTTTATTTTCAGCATGCATACAGACACAGCCAAAGGTAAGCACTAGTGCTTTATGCCAGAAACACTTGAGAGCCAATTCCTGGCTGGTTTCAGCATTTGCAGGTATTTCATATACTCATAAATATCAATTATGTCATTCAAAAGGCCTAGGAGACAGTTCAAAAAGTCACATGCAAAGTCCTGCTGCTGAAAACCTTTAACACATTTGTGGTAACAAGCAAGACCCTCACAGCTGACTGCCAAATAGCAAACCACAAAAGAGTCCCTGATTGTTTTTCACGGAAAATGAACACATTGAGAGTTTCTAAAAGAGGAGAAATGCAATTCTAAGTGAAGCAGACTGATCAAAGATGCAGAAGAGACTGTGCTGCTGTTGAAGGAGAGACTGTGGAGTCATGTGAAACTTATCATCAACAGACTCACAAAAGAAGACAACCCAATGACTCCCTTCCTCGGGGATTTACAAAGCATCCTCTTCAGCTTCCTGGACTTGTGGTCTACAGTGCTGCAACCCAGGTTCACTCAAGCACTCTATTTAGAACTCCAGTCTGGAAGTCTTCAGCAATTCCCATATTCCAGAACATACATATTCTTTATTTCAGACATATGGAGCACATATATCTTCTTGGATCCAAACTTTGAGTACCACAGGAGCTTAAGTTACAGTGATCAGGAATTTAACACAAGTGACATATGACCAATGCAAATTTCTCCTTATGAATAGAAACATTTCAGATCTGCATTCATGATGGATATTTCTTCACACAGTTAAATGACTTGAGAATCATCTTGGAGAAGCAAGGTAAAGTTAATAGTAAAATCCTTACAGATTTCCTCCATTTCCTTTCTGGAGTAAAAAAAAAAATCTTCCTCAGGGATGAGTTTTTGGTTTTGAATTATTCATTACAACTAGAAAGCTAGAAGCTATTAAGTATAATTGTCTTGCATCTAAGGTCATTTTAGAAAAAATTCAAAACACAGTGTAAAAGAAACAATTGTGGAGAATGTGACTATGATGAAGAACCTGGAGGATTATTACAAGTCAGGCACTGCCTCAGGAACTCAGAAAACTCCAGTTTGTTTGGTGCTGAGACAGCAACAAACACACGGGGTTCAGTCATCTTCCTGTATGAAGTCTTGAGACAAGAACCCAAGAACAATTGAGTTCAGAGAGTAAGATGTAGTACAGAGCAGCCCAACTGGTACAACTCACAACCCACTGCACTAAAAAAAGCCAAAACAAAACCGAACAACAGAACCAACCAAGGGACCCATTTTGCAAGATGCATAACACATGAATCAGTACCCCCGTCACAGCACGTTAACAGAGACTCCACCTCTCTTTGCAAAGACTCCTGTTCCACCCTCCACAATAACATACCTGTCTCCTATTACAGGGAAGTACGTATTTCCTTTTATTGACTGAAGGACACAAGGTCTGAAAAACTGTCCTATTATTTCTATTAACAAAAAGAGGTTATTTGAAAGCAGCACTCTGCTATAGTTCAGAAGACTGAACTGTAAACCTAGAGTACATTTTTGCTACAGTATCACCCAAAATACAAAAGCAGATGATATTTCTTTCTTTCTGCACAGAAAGAAAACTAATAATATCGACCTGACATTGCATTTCGGTATCAATGCTCTGTTACAAGGAAATTCATGACTCCCAGAATTTCTGCTTTATTTGGGTGACTAGTAAAAAGAACGTGCTAGCTATAATGTTTTACCCTGACTAACTTAAAAAATAGATACATGGTTCTTTAATAACTCCAATAACTTGGGAACAGTAAAGGAAACAAGATTAATCAAATGCCTTCTCAAATGCCTGCACATTCAGCAAAAGCAGTTTCCTATGCTGCCTTCACAGACAAGGGTGAGCCATGCCAGCTAACTTCCCAGTGTTATGAACTGTGAAGGACACAAATCTAAATTTGCTAAAATGAAAATACCACTGCATCTGGTCTGCTGAGAAATAATAAATTATATTTTTTCTAGAAGTAACAAGTTAGCAAAAGTTGCTGACATTCAAATTAAAGTGCACAAGGAAGAAGAACAATTATATTTCAAAGGGTATCAAAAAAACATTTCCTTTTTCAGCTTCCACTCTGTAAAACTCATTCAAGTTTCACTGGATACTGTAATTCAACTGATTTCTTCATGCACCCAGCAGCCTGTGTTGTGTGATGATCCTCCTTTGACATGGAAGCCTTGGACATCATCCTGGAAACGTGTACAGAGCGTGTCCCATAATAACAGCATAGGGAACCCTAATATACCAGGTGTGGTTTCGGAGATGAAGGCTGGGCCACCCAGGAAGTGCTCTAATAACTACATCAGCCTTCCTGTAAGCCTTCACTGCTAAGGGTCTCTTGAACTAGATTTATACTGAAAAACACCAGGGAAGTATAGGTGAGAGGACTGATATTTTTGTGTGACCTGCTCTTCTATTGTAGCAGTGCAAGAAAAGATAGGCCTTGATTTTCATCTCCTTTTTTGATACTCAGCTTCTCTGCTTTCTCTAGGCATCCACAGTTTACCTCTTGTCTGAGCCTCAAAATGCCTTTTTATTTAAAAATAAAAAGATTCTCTCTAGAGAGAAACACACATTTATGGTTAAAGCTGCCAGCTATCAACAAGTCAAAAACCACAGAAATGGCAGGATCACTTAAGATACTGCAGAGAAAACATCACAACAGAAAGGGCCAATCCTAAAAATCAGCGCTAGTGCTATTCCAGGCAAGAAAAACTCCTTACAATGCTATGAACTTTTTTTTTGTTTGGAGAACACCAGGAGGGCGGGAGCTTTCCACTCTGCCAGTGGAGCTGTGCTAGTCCTAAACTGTGCTGAGTCTCTGAGCCCAGTTAGTCAGCACAGCCCTGCCTGGAAGGTAAACCTCATCTGCTCCATCTCCTCCATCCAGCATGCCCACAGCTCAGCAACCACTGCTCCACATCATGCTTTCCCCACCACAGGTGGCTTCTTCTGCCTACACCACCCTGCTCAACACCACCATCAATAATTTTGGACCTGTGGTAGTTACTCAACTTCTCAAGCCTTTCCTACTCTAAACTGCCTCGTCCTTAAACATTGAGCTGCATCTAAAATTAGCCTGTGAAGCAGATCTTCATCTCAAAGCAACAGCATTGCCCCCACTTCCATTTTTTCTAAAACAGGAAAGCAGATTTGTACTTTGGTCTAGGAATCCAGCGAATCCACACGCATTTCAGGTGGTAAAGGGCAAGGGCGTCCTTTGCAGAGGTGCTCTTGGCACAGTGACCCAGTGCTCCTGCTGACCCAGACCAAGCTCAGTGCGTTATCATCAGGTGCAAGGATCGCTGTGAACAGCCAAAGGAGTCCCCAGCAGAGCAGCAACTCACAATAGCCTGCAACAACAAAAAGTACTCTGTCCTGCTGATTCCCATGGGGAGCAAGCACATTCTATTGCAGCGCTTCCCAGGCTTGTGTGAAGCACACATGAGCAAGGCTTGTCCTAAGAGGAATGTTCCCCACAGCAAATGTGTCCTCCACGTCACCCTCCCAACCTCAGCCTGATAAGCAGGGTTAACTGTGGGTTGACAGCTCCCAAAAAATTACAGCTGTCCCTATCCAGTGCTTACTGGTATGACACTGGTCATCCTCGAAAAGAGAATGCAGAAAACAGAGAAGAAAAAATATGGATTTGAATCGAAACTCTCCCATGTTTAAATTCTGTTTCTACCAGATGTTTTGCCCTGCATCTCTCCACTGCCCTTCTTACTAGACACCAAGCCTGGCTGATAAGTAAAACAAAAGCCAGAATCTCTTTCATCCTCAGAAAACCACACTGATGCAGCCAGTTCTACTTGCTCTATTGTACAAACTCCATTTGCAATCTGTCTTGGTATATGCAGTCCATGCAGAGCATGTGAAGCTGCATGCTCGTCTACAGGACTGACGCCATGCAAATCCTTCCCATTTCCACCAAGTTGTGAAATACAAAAGGCAGGATATCCTGGAAGCAGCAACGTAAATGAAAAAAAAAAAGAAAAGTTAAAAAAAAAGGGCAAGTGTCCTGGGAATAACTTACATAGGGCTTCTTTAAAGGCAGCAGCTGATCCTGAAAAGAAGTCTGATTCAGAGAGAGACACATTGTGAAGCTGTCCACAGATACATGCCCCTGAAGCACCAAGGAACCAGATCACACCAGAGTGACCCAGGCAGACGAATGACGGGCAAGACACAATGCAACCCAGGAGGCCAATCCAGGTGACATGCTACCAACATACACTGGAGTATTCATTATGTTTTACACTCAGGTGAACTCCAAATGAACACTATCACATGCATCTGGGTCAAAATTTGACTGCCATTACATGCAACAGTGCAAGGAGGTGGTATCAACTATCACAGAACCAAGGTCTGCATCCCACATATTACTTGCTATAGCCTGAAGCACCCAAGCTCCACACCAAACTAGTGCAGTCCCAGCTGGGTGGGGGCCCTTGGAGGAGAGCCCTGGTACCTCAAAAAGGGGAAATTCTCCCTCAGTGTTGGGAAGATCTTTTAAAAACTCTTCATTCTTCTCCCACATTTTCTTATTGTTAGTACTGAAATAGATGTAAAGACCTTGACAGAAGTAAAGTAATAGAGAAGGCACAATTGTTCTCCTTTATTTCCTTACCTACTCATACAAGCATTTAGCTTATATAAGAAGCACAAGAGAGTCCAAACACTTGCAGGAGATGCTTTAGGGAAGCAGTAATTTGTCAAAAAAAAGGAAAAAACCCCACCCTTTCTTTTTGAACAGTAGTAACTTGAAGTCTGGTAAGACACAAGGTTCAAAAATAAACAGCAAGCACACCAAGCAGTAAACATTTTTTAAATACTTGCTAGCATTATTAGATTAATTTCTCACAACATAAAATTGGTTTTCCTGAAAATGTGGCTACTATTTCATATTCAACTTGTTTCTCCTCTGTCTTCAGATGTGTGACAGTTACACAGCTTTTCCTTACATGAAGGCCTGGAACAAAGTAAAATTACATAGTTTGAAAAAAAAATCCTGCCTTTATCACACAGATGTGCCTACTTTGTTGCCAGATTGGAGACTCCTAGTCAGAATTTTGTGCGTTTGCCTCCCCATAAGATGTTCATTACAAAATTAAGACATGAATTTAAAATAAAGCAACTGATCAAACTAAACAAAACAAAGCCACAGGAGCCTCATGCACAGCTGTATCTTGCCCATTCAAATTTCTCCCTAAAGTAGTGGAGGAAGTAACAGATCCTTTTAAGAAGGCTCCTGTCTTATCTAGATCCTCTCAAAATTTCTTGGTCATTTTCAACAAGAGGACCAATGGAAATAAGAGGAGCTGCTAGAGAGAACATGCCGAATGCTAGAAAAACATGAGTCAATTAGCTTTCATTAATTACAACTAAAACCACACCTTAGCACACCTTCAGACTGCACTTGGAAACCTTTACCTGTCTTGGGGTGAAATACTTTGCCCAGACTGGGAGGCCTCGCGGTCTTCTTACGCCCCCAGCAGACACACCCAGGGTCAGTGCCTGGGCATGTATGGGATCAGGAAGCATCTTAGAGTTAATGAGGAAAACACAGATTCAAAGTCCAGCCCAGGCATGGTAGGAAAGGCAACTCCTGATGCTCACCTGTTTTGCACACAAGCAGTCAAAATAACAATTTTCTTCTACTATGATCTTCAAATGTTTCCTCTTGAATCTGCTGGGGTCTCGTTGGTCCTTTCAGCTCTCCAGACTTCCCCACCTTGGCATCTGCCTTCAGCCTTCGTGTGTTTCTCAAGAAGGAGCTCACCTCAAACTACTCTTCCTCTTCCCAGTAGTTTCCCTCTCCCCTTCTTCCATCCTCTCCCTAGGGCTAAAGCAGCAGTCACTAAGCAAACACACCAGTATGAAGTGCCTTTTCTCTGCCCTCTTCCTTCCCAAAGGGATTCATAAAGAAACCAGGATAAATATGGATAACAACTCATCTCAAACAGCTGTTTAGTTTTTTTAAATCATACAAATGTCCACATCCACCCTATGCACGCAAGAAGTCAGTACTTATTATTCACACAAAATCTCAAGCTTTTACTTTAAAAAAAAAAAAAAAAAACAACAGCTAATAGAACTGCATTTTTTAAGAGATTAAAAAAAATTCATTCTACAGATATCAGTAACTGATCCTAGACTGTAATAGAATGGTTTACACCAGAGGCTACAAAGGGCAATCTAAGAAAAACAAGTCTAAGAACGAACTTCATGTATTATAACCCCTGCTAGGCTAACTACTACATGAACAGACGCAGAACACTGTAGCAACAGAAATAAAGAAGCTAAACTCCAACAAAAGTAAAATAAAGTACTTTCACTTCCAAGTTAAAAGAAATCTGATGTAATACTT
>JAWWLZ010000118.1:84667962-84685763 GCA_035041345.1 Poliocrania exsul
ACTGAGTGCCATGATCTGGTAAATGGACTGGAGTTGGCCCAAGGGTTGGACTTGATGATCTTGGAGGTCTTTTCCAATCCAATCGATTCTATCATTCTACGATACTTCAAAATGTTGTGTTTTCCTTAATTTTGCGGCCACAGCTATCTTTCTTTAAGCAGGGTGTGTTTCACAGCATTCTTTTTGAGTGTTTGGACAACACAGGGGTCACTGTGGGTACAGCCTCTAGCTAATAAATAATTTAAACTACTCTCTTCCAGCCAATATCTACCGCTGTAGATATGATGCTCATAATGATTCCTCTTGTAGGGGACAAAGACAAAAACCCAGGGGCTTCTCTAGGGAGAACCTGGAGAAACTCAGGGGTTTCTACCCAGGACCAGTTTGGATGCACACATGGAAGGAAAATGGCAGTACACAAAGTGCATGAGTAATCCTACATCCTGGGCAGAGCATGGGTGGAGTTAAATCCTGTGTCCAGATTAACATTCCTATGACTCCTGAAACCTGCTATGAGCTTGTTTTGGTTTTTAAAACATTCCACATGCCTGCAAAGTGGCAAGGTGAATTTGACAATTGCATCTTCACTTGACATAATTTAAGAATGTTTAACAATTTGGAAAAATCAAAATATTGTATAACTTCTAGAGAATGGGAGCTTGTATTTAGAATTACCTTTCAGGGCAGTACTTTGTATGGTCAGCCTTACTTTTATTTGTGTAAAAGAGATAAGAATAATTATTATCTGTGAAAAAAGTGAATGGACAAGTAGATGAAAATGTAAATTTGCCAACTGGATAAACCCCCCTCTGTTAGCAAAACAGGATATAATGTTAGGAAATGGTCAACAAAATACTTTCTGTATAAACAAGCCAGTCGATCCCCAGTCCCATGAAAGCCAAGCAGTGCTGAGCACTTTCTCACCATCTGACTTGCTGCTCCCTCATTGGGAAGAGCATGTCTTTACTCTCTCCCCCTTTTTTTATTTTTTCCCTGGGAAATATAAAAATAACCCAGGACACAGCAATGTCTGTTCTGTAAATCTTCTGGGAAAATACAGGAAACTCACAAGTGAAATCTGAGAGTAAGAACTTCAACCTAAGCAATGACAGAGGGAAAGGGGAAAGAGAAAACAAGGCAAAACATGTTTTACTGTACTCCTTGCCTGTATGTAAGGAGACAGACACGAAGCATTTTGAGTTGGGCAACTCTTTACAATTTCAGTCTAACCAGGACTTTCCAGAACACCAGGAGGAGTGCAGAGGGGTTGGAGCCGTCAACCAGTTTTTGCTTAACAGCTGTGTGAGGAACAGATGCAGTTTGAGACTGGGAGGGGGAGCAGAGTGCCTTTACATCATCACCTCGTTACTCCCGCATGCCAGCATGTCAAGCGCAGGGAAATAGCAGAGAGGAGCATCCATTTCCAAGCTGCAAGGCACAGATGTGGTCTGTCAGCACAGCTGGCACTCGGGGGCAGGCTCAGACTATAAACATCAGAACACATGGGGCTGCTGTGAGGAATGAGAGCTATATTAGCATCATGTTAAATGTGCAAACACCATATTCTGGATGGTCTACCAGGAATCCCATGAGCATTACAAAGGCAGAAAGATCAGCAGTACAAGGCAGCATGACATTTTAATAGGACTATTAACATGTGCCTCTGCTATAGCCCTGCCACAGAGAACTGACAGTATTCCAGAGGTCCAAGGTGTCTTTGTTCACCCAGATATTCAAATTGAATATTTTAATATGAATCCAGATTGTTATGTATTATAGCAAACAGCTTCTGTCATTAAAGTTGCCACATAGGTATTAAAAATATGTGTTAATTGTATGAATCACCATATTTTCTCAGAGCTGATGAAGGATAGTTTGGAAGGATGAGCAGGTAAAAGACTTCAGGTAACTTCTCAGAAAACCCTGAAAAGATAAATATGTTATCATTTCAAAGAATATCATACAATGTCCTGGATATTTACATTTCAATGAAAGTGAATTCATATGTATAATTCAGTGGATCAAAATTCAGATCATTCAGTATAAATATAAAGAGGTAAAGGCTCTCATACTTTCATGACTAGAAATTTCACTCCTTAGATGGTTGTTCTCAAGTGTTTAGTATCGTGAGTGTTAAGTTTATAGGTTTGACATTGACTACAAAGCCTTTGCTGTATCCATTTGTCCACACAGAAAGCTTATGTTTGAATCATGTTGGTATTAGCAGGATTTCCACATGGATTTTACGTAGCTACAACTGTTCTACACATCCCATGTAACGGGTAAAGTTCTGAATGTAAGGATGTCCATGGGCTCTAATTTAAGTCACAGCCAATGACTTAATGAGGCCAGAAGTTCAATTACTTTACATGCTTTGTTGGCATACTCTAAGTGTGTATAAATGTGATGTAATTACACTGTATCTGTGTAATGTGGTCAGGTAAAAATGCCACACGGCTTGCCAGCACCAACTCTTTTGTGTTTCCTAACCGTTGAGTCTTTTAGTTTACCACTTAGATACTTCCTAAAATGCTTTTGTATTTTTGCAATCAATTTCTGGAAAAAACCTAAACCTAAACTCACTGGTCTTAGAACTGTCTTGGAATTACCCATGCAGAGTTTGCAAATGTGGCTATTGTAGCTGCCACACAATTTATCTGTTATTTGTCTGGATAAAGAATAGCTTGCTCATATGTTTGCAAAAGAACATTTCTAGCTGGCTCAAGGTTTAGCAGCTTATGTTCAGAGACAGAGAAAGAACAAGAAAATTTGCTGGGATTTTGGCAGTAGTAGATGACGTTCCTTTCAGGATCAACCTTTGGTTTCTTTCCTAGCAGGCTTACTCTAGATAAGCACCATTCCATTTCCTTATCATGTAAATTATTTACTGGAAAATTAGTATGTAAGTCTTACTTTATCTGTTCCCTTTCACTTAGTGTTATGTGCACATACACAAGTCTGATTCACACAGTAGTAAAATGATCCTTTTTTTCCTCTCTTTCCAGTAGAGTTTACATGAATATTTATTTTGACACCTAATTTTTTTTAAAATTCCATCTTTTCCATAGGCCTTCTGCATTTCAACAGCTTCATACAAGTTGCAAAAAAAATTTAGACATTAGGTTCTAAGATAAGAGCTCCTATTTAAAGTCTTCCTCTTTCATTTCAATTGGTGAGTATTTTCTTCTTTGATGTGTTAGTTAAGGAAGGTTGATGGTTTTGCATTTTCACCCCTACCAACGTGTGACTCTTTCTAAAGCTCTGGGTTTTGACTAGGACTAAGTCACTTGGACTGGCCTGGCTTTTCAATTTCCTTTTCTTAAAGGATAATTCAATTAAGCAAATAGATTATTTTGAATTATGGGTAGCCCTAGAGAACTAAGCTTGCATAAATATTAACATGAAAGAAGTAAGGGGAATCCCTGACTTGAGAACTTGTAAACCTTCTGACTGAAGTCCATTGCTTTTTGTTTTACTTTTGTGAGTGGATTCATTCTATAAATACAAGTGGTGAGGACAGGAAAATCAGATTACAGTACCTCAGGGTAGCTGGAAGATATTTCTGGAGTCATCCCAGTATTTGAAGACAGATGGATTCCATTCCTGGTAAAACATACCCCTTGTCTCTGGGGAAGGACTTTTCTTTTGTTTCTGCTGAAGCTCCTCTCTGATAAAGATATCATGGGCCCACTCTCATGCATATTTCATCTGGAGAGTGAGGAGCTCTGGTGTAGGAATGAAAACCCAGTAAAAGCCACACAGATACCACACAATAGCAAATACCAGAGGGTTGGGGTTTTTTAGTTGTTGCTTCTTCACTCTCCTTTGATGCACTCTGTGATCACCTGTATGGATTTCCTTTTTGGTGATGAACAGCAGTTGTCGATAAAATAACCACAGGCTCATCTGAAAAAACCAAAAGTAGCCTGCAGTAAACAGGTAGATGTCAGGCACAGGGCTGCCCTTCCTTCATGGAGCAGGGGCTACTCATCTGCAGTTAAATGAACTTCAGTGTGGATTCAGTAGATCATGGCACTGAGAGCTTCTCACACTTCTTAGCAAAGTGGATCCTTTTCTTAGGGAATTCTGTGAGGTTATTAATTAATTTGTAAATCTTTCCATAAAGGCCACTGCTCATCTAGTGTGTTCCTAAACAATTGTGTCCTGTAAAACATACTGTGAGGTCTTTTCTTCTATCCCATTTCAGACATTTCATTTTAGGCATTTTTAGCTTTAGTTTTAGTCTTGAGAAAGGAAAGTTTAAGAGGAATAAGTGATCCCCTTGAAATTTCAACACCCCTTTGGGCAGGGACCAGAGAAGGTCTGGCAATAACCTAATTCACAAAATATGAGGGTCCAGCTGTAGCTCCCCTACTCTTCACATTGATTTAACAAGCAAAAAAAAAAAAAACTATACAAGAAACATGCCACTAGGCTGAAGATTGCTAATGCTGCTAAGGCAGGAATGAAATTCTGCAAAACTTTTGCAGGCACCTCCTGTTTAGCCTTCCCGTGTCACTGTGGGGTTATTATACAGAACAGAGAGTTTCATTTAGATTGCTTGTTGAATAAATCCACTCTCAAAGATGTTGATCCACTCTCTGTTGTTGCTACCCATCTGGGCAAACAGCTCAACAAACTTGCCTGGGGGACCACTGATTACTGCATGAAAGAATACTTTGTCAGCAAAATAGGCTGCCAAAGCAGCACATTATTTCAGCATCTCTCTCTATTCCTTTGCAGTGCAGTTACACATGCACTTTAACGCTACTAAAAGCACAGACAGACTAAACTTGTACCCTTCCCATACGTATACTAGCTAGATTATCTTGAACCTCACCCTGAGTGCTTTCCTGCTGGTGAGCAGCCCTTGAGCTGGGTTTTACACCCACACTTAGATTCCACAGCCACTTCAACCCTTTGTGGGTAGAACTTTTAGTACAAGATAAGGCAATACTGACTGAGAAGTTAAACACCCACTGTAGCATGACGTTCTCTCCTGGCATGCTTATCTGACCCAGAGAATGCCAAATTGTCCAGTTCTGTCTCAGTTACTAAATCTACTAATAATCTGAATCCCCTATCTGTTCACAAGGTGTTCTAGGAATTGCAAGAATACTTGAATTATTCTAGAAAAATAGCAGGTATAAAAATTTGCTGTATTTGTCTTTCAGTTGCTTATAATACCTTAAATAAGCTTCAACTGCTCAATGTAAAATTTTCCAAATTAGGTATTTGATGCAAATTGAATGGTAGCTAAAAGGGTTGTGCTCACACTGTTAAAGAACAGTGACACTGATTAAGTTTTGCAAGAAAGTTGCCTGCTAGCTTGTAGCATAGATTTAAATTCGGGAAACAAGTTGTGTTTTATGCCAGAGATGTACCTTTTCCAATAGTCTTGCAATGCAACCAAATTTAGCAAAGCTATGAACTTCTGATCAGTGTTAGCTGTGAGCTGGCTTTGACCCCTCTATCTTCATTCTTGGAAAAGCACACCTGGAACTGCAGCACTCCTGTTGCAGTGCTGCCCAGGATTTCCTTTGCCACTCCCTTGCACCCGACAGGTTCGTCACACTAAGTACAGGAACTGAGAGCAAGCTCACAGAATCACAGATTGGCTGAGGTTGGAAGGAACGTCTGAAGGTAATCTGGTCTGACCTCTTGCTCAAGCAGGGATCCCTGGAGCCAGCTGTCCAGGACCATGTCCTGACAGCTTTTGAGTGTCTCCAAGATGCAAATTCCACAGTCGCTCATGCAAATGTCACAGCCTCTCAGGGCAATCCATGCCAGTGCTCAGTCACCCCCACAGCACAAAAGTGTTTCCTGATGCTTAAACCTCCTGTGTTTCAGTTTGTGCCTATTGCCTATGACACCAGTGAGACGGGCCTGCTCCATCTTGCTTGTGTCCTCTCTTCCAGTATTGATACACATTGATGAGATTCCAACCTGACTCTTCCGTTCTCCAGGCTGAACACTTCCACCTCTGTCAGCCGCTCTTCATAGGAGGAATGCTCCAGTCACTTATTCACCTTTGTGGCCCTTCACTGGACTCTCTCTAGTACAACCATGTCCCTCTTGTACTGGAGAGCCCAGACCTGGATATAATACTCCAGGTATGGCCTGACCAGTGCTGAGTAGGGGGGAACCTCCTTCAATGTCCTAGTGACTTCCCAGTGCAGTCCAGGATATTCAGTGCTTTGTTTCCAGCAAGGGCACATTGCTGGTTGATATTCAACTCTGTGTCCACCAGGTCCCCCAGGTTGTTTTCTGCAAAGCTGTTTACCAATCAATTGGCCCCCAGCATGCCCTTGTACCTGCAGTTGTTCCCCACCATCAAAAGGGCTTCCTTTTGATGGTTCCTGTCAGCTCATACCTCCAGATTGTTGAGGTCCCCTCTGGAAGTACAGCCCTTCAGTGTGTCAGCCACTCCTCCCAGCTTTGTATCACCTGCAAACTCGCTGAGGGGACCCTGCACCCGATCATCCAGATTGTTAATGAAGATGTTGAACAGTACTGCGAGTATTCACCCCTGGGATGCACCACCAGTTACCAGCCTCCAGCTGGACATTGTACCATGGATCACCACCCTCCAGGCCCGGATGCTCAGCTGTAACTCAGCGTCTGCTCATCCAGCCCATACGTCCTCAGCCTCTCTGCTGATAAAGCTGCCAACACAGGGTCATGGCAGAAAAGGACAGCAGCATCCATTTTTCTGGAATGTAGACTGAAGAACTCAGCTTAGAGACAGGACACAAGAGTGATAGATGTAGCGCCAAGAGAGACTGGGCAAAGAGCCAGTGCAGAAAGGATCTGATCAGGGGTTTGGAATGAGGGAAAACAGCAAGGGACAAGTGGTGCTTGGGTAAAATCGGTAACAACCACCAGAAGTTGTTCTCCTCTCTCATGTTTTCATCTAAGTAAGCTAGAAAATTTCAACATACTATGCCTGTTTATGGAGTAACAAAAATTAGAATTGTGGAATTAGCTCTGTGAGTGACCATCATATAGTGACAATGGAAGTGAGAAAAAACAAAATGTGCAAAATGCAAACCAGTGTACACACAGAGACAAACACAAGGACTAGAAAGGTAGGAAGCATCCAAAAATTCTTAAGCTGTACAAGAAGCCTTAATTTAGTTCACTTGCATGTACAAACTTCTATGCGATCACATGTGGTGTTTTCTTCAGACACCACTGCTCTCAATGAATGCAAAGTCAGTGTTTAGGGAAGTTAAAATTTCTCAGTAAAGACAACTATGAGCTACATGATTCCTGTTGTTCCATAAGAAGATAATGAAAAAAATTTATCTTTGTTAAAGCATCTAAATGTTTTTCAGACATGAAAACATGACCCATTGCTTGCTACAGGGAAACTATCCAATATTTGGCAAGTTACTTAAAAATATTTTCCAGTGGTTATTAGCTATGTTCTTATTTTCAGGTGCTCAACTTTAGATGCTTAGGTTCAGATTTGTGACAGTTTGCAAACCCAGGGAAACCAAGCGATAGCTCTGTATGAAGACTGTAGAAAGCACTCCACTGTGTAAAGAACAGAGGAAAAATTGGAAAACAGAATTAAACACTCACTTCAATTATGGCTTCTGATAATCTCAGGTCAATAGAATTTCGGTCTAGGCAAACAGTTCTCCTAACCACAAAATCTGTTTCTCTCAAGTAGCGAAGTAAACAGCAAGCATCTTTCTAAGCTAACATGTCAATGCTCACAAGTGAGAGGAGCTGGAATGTGAATTTCAGCAGTTGAGAGGAGCTTAGCTAAGTTAAACTAAAATGCTTTTAACATCCTTCCCTGAGATTCAGCACTCAACTTGCAAAATTGAGGTAATGACAGGAGCAACTCTGATTGTGGACAGAGTAAGAGTGAAGCCAAGGTCACCCTGTCTACCTTCTAAGTGGCCTGAAAAAATTTAACATCTGAAATAAAAGCACTTGAATTCAATAATGTCCCTATGAAAAAGGGAACCTCCACTGACTCTCAGAACTAAATTATTTGCTTTACACAGACACCTAAGACACGGGGATGGAATTAGATACTGAAATCAAGCTAACTATGTTGAATTCAAATTCATTAACCATGTATGAAAGACTAACAGAGTGGCATGAAAATTAACAAAAATTAACTGTACAGTAAATGTGTAGAGCAAAAGTGAATAAATTCATTCAGTGACCACTGCTTTGCAAAACTTGGGCCTGGCTTCATGGAGGAGTGAGGGGGGGGAACTATATTTCTTTTTAATTAAATATCGTATCATAAGCTGTCCATCCAACACATTACTAGAGACATTTGTTTAAAAATGTCTTCTTGATTCTAGAGCCTAAACATTCTTTTGCAGTGCAAATTTTATTTGAAGTCTAGAAATTTCAGCATCCTATAAGATGGGAGTAAGCTGTGCAACTTCTCACGGCCTTTTATTGCCCTTTTGTTACACAGACAGATCTTATTACACTATTGTTTACAAAGCAGTTTAAGTTTCAGAACTGAGGAACATTTAAGTAAGAAATATATTCCATTTGTTTGCATTCCAGTACAACTTATGTCCTATTTAGTGTCATTTTCTATGAGAAATGTGTCATGCTTTTAATAGTGCTCTCTTGGGGTTAGCCTGTCTGATTTTCTTGTATTACAGAAGCAATACACTACCTGGCATATTACTGAATATATTGTGTAGTATGACGTAGATTTCCAGGCCTGAAGCTACACATATGAAGTTCTCTAGAAGTAAAATAATTACTCTGTTTTCAGTCTGCTGCATAAACAGTGCACTCATCAAGGCCAGGTTGGATGGAGCTCTAAGCAAGCTGGTCTAGTGGGAGGTGTGCCTGCCCACAGCAGGAGAGTTGCAACTAGATGACCTTTAAGGTCCCTTCCAACTGAAACCACTCTGTGATCCTAGATCTTTAGACCATAATGCTTTTAATTCCCAGCCAAGTATTTCCTGAGAGTTCCTGTAACTCATGTCATAGGTTTGGTCCAATATATGCTAATGTCCCTATCCAGGCTACCACTGCACTTCTTACATACATGTAAAGATACGGGAAACACAATGTTAGTTTTTCAAATATTTGCATTAAGAAGGACAAGCCTGATGTAAACAGGCACTGTCACAGAGCCTGCTTTAAAAACCGTTACATCTGGAGGACAATGGGAGGAGAAGTTTGTGTAAGAATTTGCCAACTACTGCTGTGATGTTGCATCCGTATATTTAATTATACTTAGTATATTTAGTTGGCATCAGACTATGTTGAAAAGTAAACTAAGTTCCTAAAGTTTAAAAAGATGGTTCTGTGTAAATAGTTGATAAATTTCCCTAAGTTAAACCACTGGGGAAATCTATTATGTTTTAATTTCTGTGTTAAAGACCAGAGTCTAAACAGACTCTGCATGCAGCAGCTCAGGCTGGCTGGAGCACAGTACTTTTTTTTTTTCCCCCCCAGTAAAAGAGAATCTGGTCCTAAAGATGGAATTTGTAACTATCATCTAAAATGATGACACTGTGCAAATGAACACACGTACTATGCAGATTTTACTGTTCTATTAAAATAAACCATCTACTTATGAAGAACATTCAGCCTCATTGCTGCAGTTGTTTTTCCTCATATACAAGAATCTTTCATGTAAAAAAAGGAAGTTTTTTTCCTCCCACTCCTGAAGTACTTTAACTGATGATTGTTTTGTGTAAAGTCATACCCCAAAGAACTCTAGAGGCAGATAATAACTAATAAGTGCTAACAACTAATAAATAAGGAGGGATGAAAAAGAGGGGGGGGAAAAAAAAGCACATAAGGCCAAGTCTGTCTCGTTTACTAGAATTTCGATACTTTGAAATCCAGATAACCTTCTGTTCACATATATTCAGGTATCAATGTAGCTGATGTATATTTTTAAGCATCACACATCACAAATAGCACTGCTTACTCTTCCCCAGGACCAATAAATATGAGCCTCACAACAACAACAAAAAAAATCTAGCGAAGAAATAGCCTGGCTGTTTGAATCTAGGTTGCTGCTAGCAATTACTCTCACAACTGAGTAAGGAATCCCTAAGGTATGGTGTACATTACCCAGTTTCCTTTAGTAACCACAGGGTTGCATGAGTCCACATGCAAATTTGTTAAAAGCAAGCAAAATCCAATCTGTCAGAAAACTACAAAAGACCACAACAGGGAGGACAGCCACTTTCCAGATTGTATCCTCCCTTAACCAGACTGGAGCCTACAAAACCGACATCTTTCATTACATCTTTGAGTAGACACAATTGAGTTAAGCAGAAAGGATTTGGTTTAAAAATATGGTGGTGAAAGATAAGTAAAATGGCTGTTACCTCACTGTTTCAAAGCTGTGGTTTGTAACATCAGCTCCCCTTTGATTTCCAGAAGTAGATGGGAAGTCAAAAGACTTAGGGAGAAGTACCTTTGTGAACCCAAGTCACTGTACAGAGGTTCTTTATGGGTACTGAGTATGCAACATTTAAGAAATACTGTTCTAAAAAGTGTCATACCATAATAAAAATAAAATCTTTTACCCAGACTCCAGTACCTCTCATCACTGTGGCCTCAAGAATCAGGACTGCGAAGAACGAGCACCTTTATAGCTACTTCTGTTCACATGCACATAAAACACGAGCATCACATTATCAACATAAAGCTTTAACCAGTGACTGAAATCACATTCTATTTAAAAATCTGAGGGGAAAAAAATTAGTGGATTTCTAAACTAAGAAAACTGCTGCAGTTTGTTTATAAGAGAAGTCTAGTAGTTCACTCCAGTTTCCAGAGGTACAATGTTAGTGGGAATTAAAAATCATACATGTTCTACTTATTTGCTATGAAAGACAAATAAAAAAAAATCAACAGCATGGTTTCCTCATCTTGGTGTAAAGCTTGCTTGATTTTTCACTCTTTCTTTACTGGGTGCTTTGGAAGTTACATTCCTCCAAGAGAAATACACAACTTCAAAAATCAACAACACAGTTCTTCGGTTTGAAGTTTCTGGTCTTTAAAGAGTGTGTTCAGTTTCTTACGCAGGAAAAATAGAAATTTCTCCAGGGATTACTTAGATGTCTCTTCTGCTTTTGCAGCTATCCTGCAAACGGGCACCAGAAAGTACATGCATTTTTAATGTGAAGTAATCTAAAACTTTAGTAAGAATTCCTAACTGTTATTCTACCCAACATGAAAAACAATACAAACAGATACATTTAATTAGGTGGCCACCTGATACCTTACACTGCAGAATGCAGTCAGGCTGCTCTTAAAGCATTTGTAATCCTAAATCTTCTAAAGGAATATGCAACATATACTTTCCATAAGAGTGCATGTGTTGTCATGTAATTATTAAATAAACATATCTAGCCCCCACCCCACTAACTTCCACTGAACAAATCTGATTCAGAAAACACACTGGTAAAACTTGTTAGATTGCAAAACACTGTAGCATTGCCCACCATTATGTTAAGAACAAACAGTTACCAGGCACATGCACCAGTAAGCTTGTTAAACCAAGTCAGAAAGGTTTTAAATAACTCATTCTTAATTCTGTAGATTTTTTTCTATTAACGTCACATTTTATTAAAAAAATAAGTTTCCTGTATTTAACATGTATAGTAGCTTGCTGTGACTGAAGATCTTGAGACCTTTAACATTAAATGATAGTAAATCCAGCACTTTCTTCACAGCTTTGAAAAAGGGGAAGAAGGGAGGGAGGATGAAGGGGAAGACAGGAAAGAGGAAAGAAAAGGAGGAAGCACCAGGCCATTCCTAGCAAGACAATCAAATAGTTCTACAGCATCAAAATATGAACCTGCATCACAAACGTTAGAAAAATGAAAACTATTATAATTCATCAAATGTGGATATATTCCATATAATATACCATTGGGAAAGACTAAACTGGGAAGGAATACATTCTATTTGCGATTGTGTCTCCTCTATTTCCGAGAATTTTTTTCCTTCCTTCTCTATAAGCCATTGCTGATTTACTTGCATTTGTATAAACTTCTATTCCAATATGTCAGTTGCACTAAAGCCAGACACACAAGGCCCTGCAGTTCCACAGCCTGGAACTATTTTATCCCTGATTTTCCCCAACAATGGCAAGAATATTGGGTAAGTTTGAAGGAGGAGACAACTTGGAGGTGTGCACATTACGTATTTAATTTGTAGTCCAGAAGATTGCCCCCAAACACTTTGAACGAGAAACCTGTGCTGGAGTCACCTCTGACGTAACACATGTTATGCGGTGCTCACATATTCTCCATGGGGCCCAGGGTTTATGCAAGAGAGAAACGAGGGAATGAACAACTCTCCTAAATCCCATGGGTTATCTGTGCAAAAGATTAGCAGCCTGCAGTTGTATTGCTCTATGCGCAACCACTCTGCCTTGGTGAGAGAACATCTGTAAACAGAGGGTGTCACAGAGAGTCCTCTGTGCAGGAATGCCCTGAAGTAATGGCATTAGCAGCCGTGTTTTCAGGATTTAGCGAGAATGGTAACTCATGGAGACCATGAAGTACTTGGTTAGATTTGGTGTTGTGTACAAAAATAAATCTCGAGGGACACAGAGTTCAGCTAATGAACTCTCTGCTGCTTCTCTTGGGGAGAAGCAAACGGTAAATGGCATTCCCAGTAGAAAGATCAGGAGAGAAAATACTATCTGCAAGGAGGGATAGAAAATCCCTCTCTAACACAAATTCCTTCCTGGGAAGGGACACTTTCTGGTTCCCTTCAAAGATATCTTCATTAGTAGGAAACTGGAGATAACATACCATTCCACAAACCTTCTCTTTTACTTTCCTCACCTGACTGCCAAAGCCTTTCTAGAACACGGATAAAAGGCTACATTTGCAGTTTAAGCAACCATGGCATTTGAGATTGCTGTAAAATCAAAATAAACTGGAAATATCCAAACAAATCCCAACATTAGTCTGATGCTACCTAAAGCCAAGAACAACCAAGCAATGAACACTGGCATTTTGGTTTTTTGCATGGATATTACAAAAAATAGTAATCATACACTTTTTTCTTTTTAAATGTTCATTACTTAGATAAAGCACATATGAATGTAACATTCAGAATTGTAACATAGAAAATGTAATATGGGCAATCTGCTATTCCAAGTACACTTACCAAAATACAATTTTATAATGAAGAAAGTCTCAAAATACACCTGTACAACAACTGGGATCCACAAAATATGATTTAATAGAATGACTCAAGATCACTTCATTGAAATCACTTTTATAATACTGTTTGAAGAGTCACCTCTGGTCAAAGAACATTCTCCCTCTTTTCCCAGCCCATCTCACTAAAGCAAGGGTGGAACTGTAATTGCAATGCATATCTTTTAAAACCCCAAATCTGAAGCTGTCCTATGAACTATGACACTGCCTACACTTAGATACTGGGAGGATGGGAATCACCCTCTCTGAGGCCATGGTACACTGAGACACTTACCCATATTATTGTCTGTAGCGCAAGCAGAACAATCCTGTAAAGGGCAACTAAACAGGGTCAAAAGATGAATTATCTCACTACCAAATCATTCCCTATGTTACTTAAGCCTGTAACATTACAACTTTACTGAAAAAGAAAAAGGTAACCATTTTATCCTATATTTTCTTTATTTGCTTTATGTTTAGAATCTGCTATTTAACTTCTATTAACAGAAATACATAACAAAAGCTCCCTATCAAGTGGAAAAAAGTAATTACAAATGCTGAAAAAGTTGGCCTCATTAACATATGTACAGACTCACTTACTTAATACACATCTTGGTGGGAATTAAACCATTTTATGACACACATTTATACAGGCATTAAACATTCCCAAGTAACTTTGAGCAGAGAATATGCCAAATCTTTAGTCTGGGCAGACAAAAATGTAGGTTTCAGTTTTGATTGTGGAGTTAACATGCAACAGATACAACATTCAGTCTGAGCTGTTGTTGGTAAGTTGCTCTGTCTTTTCGTGCAAAATTGAACTTGGGTCTCTTTGTCCCTTCTTTTCCTTGTTCTGCTGTTCCTGGAGCTTCAGGATTAATTTTCGTATTTCTTCTCTTTTGGTTTTCATTCTTGGGCGTGGAAACCAGTCTGTTAAATTCATTGGTAGCTCAAAACTCAAAATGGGATTCTGAAAAGAAAGGTCATTTGGATATTAAGTACGGTGTTATAAAAGACTGAAGAAAACTGTAGTGAGTAAAAGCACATTCTTCCTCACTTCATTCCATCAGCATGGAACAAAATTTCTACAATTTCTGTGTTTTGTGCATGTACAATTATAATAAAAATCAATCAAGTTTCAGTATGTTACAGTACGCTACAGTACTGTCATCCAGATTCACAGTTCTAATTGCAACAAAGCCCAAACAATCTACTCTTTCTGCTACATCTCTTAGACAAAGCATTTGACTGCATAAATGTGCAAAATTGTTCTAATAAAAAAAAAAAAAGAGAAAATTACTGTAAAGATACAGGACATTTTTTAAGAAGGACTAACATCAAAATCTAGAGCTGATTAGGAATCCATTAATAAACATTCTTGTTCTTATAAATAACCTTTAGGACCACAATTAACTAGGAGAATCAGTTTTAGATTTCACCCTAAAAAACAAAGCCCCTGGCTACAACCAGTGCTTTTTATATTTACATTCTGTTCTTCTGCTAGAGATCATTCAATCAAATAATTAAGACAATTATTATCATGAGACATTACCTACGCCCCTTCAGTGATACTGTACAACAATTCCACCCAAGTAAAGGACAGTTTGTGGAACAGTGTTTTCTCTGAAAAAAATTCCTGCTTTTGTATATTCCACTTTCCATCCTTAACGGGGTTATTTAAGGGTGAATTACATTCATCACTGAGGTAACACCAGCAAGGCTGCTCGTTAAAGATCTAGTGACGTTCTGCACAGGACGATGTCGGTTCAGTGCCAGACGCTGCTCTGAGCCATGCTGGGGGTGTATCGCCCGCCGGGCCCCACTCAGGGGCCCCTCATGGCCCCACGGCGGCCCCTGGTGGCCACAGCCCCCGCGGGACACGGGGCCACGCACTGGGCAGGGCACAGGGCAGGGCACGGGGCCAGAGCCACCCCCGAAGGGCAAAGCTGGGCAGGGAGGGCTGAAAAAGTACCTGCGGGGACAGCTGATGGGTGTGGCCCTCACTACACTGCCCACGCTGCCAAGTGGGTCTTGGTTTTAAAAAATAACACCATGATTTTAACCCTTGATGTTAAAGATACTTAAAATAAATCCGTAAAGACAACGATGTGCCTTGAACAGTCTGCAAACATCAAATTAAGCACCCCTATGCATACTCCCCATCAAGTTTGTACAGCTGGTGTACAATGAGCCTTTGGGCAGTTTCCAAATACAGAGCAGGTGAAATTATTGGCTGAGTAACTTCAAGACACTCAGGTACTGTGCAACCAGCACAGGCTTTCCTTCCTCACTAGAGTTCCTTCTTAGAATATCCTGCAATTTGCTCTCTGACACCCATAGGTGCCGTGCCCATCTCCAGGCAGGCAAAGCTGCTGCATGCTGCCAGACCAGGCAGGACAAGCGGTTCAGCCTGACATCATTCAGCAACTAATTTGTGAGAAGCAATGGGCTAAGATTAATAAAACCTGGTTGCTCCTCATATCCCCCGTGTACAAAATAGGAAGCACTTAGCTATTGTTCTAAGCTCTTAAGGACTCACAGGTAAAGCAAAAGCTTTTGCCTTCCATTTGCACAAATGCACCCTCTGCTAAAGTCTTGATGCTCTTCTGTAAAGAAGGAATGAGGAGAGGGTTGAGGAATGGAGAAGCAGCTGCCGTATTTCCCAGGAAAGGGTTAACTACTGGAGAGTTTAGGAACAATGCTCTAAAGCACCATGGATTCTAAGGAGTTACTGTCCCATGCAGGCAACATCTCACTTGACCATCATTTCTCCTCCAAACCTAGACCAGAAGGTGCTAGTGCCTCTACTTGTGAAAGAACACCAAGTCAGTTGAAGTAACCACTGAACCAATTCCTTAAATGGAAACAAGATTTGGCATTTAGTTGTAATGATTTCACTTACAGGGTTTCTTGCAAGTTAAAAAAAAACAATAAAAACAAACCAAAACCCCTCTATGAAAGTCACATTACTGATTTTGTTCAGCCACAGTTCTTGGGGGGAAAAGAACAAGCTTTTTGTACTGCATTTTAGTTGAGATTTTGAACTCAAGTTCCTACTTCAGTAATTTTAAAGGGTACACACCATAAGAAAACAAGACTCTAAATGCATTTTCTTGTCTCAAAAAAATTCATGGCTTACTATTTCTTAAATGCGTATAACACTAAAAAGGAGAATTAGTTTATTTTCCAAAAAGTTATTATGTATGTTATGTATAATTTAGTTTATAATGCATAATCTCAGAAATAGGTATAAGAGCTACACCAGAAGCCTTTATAATTGTACTCATTTTCACAGCTTCTATTTAATTGCTGCAGGAAACAAAAATAGCTACACGAATACACATACCTCAAAAAAGCTCTCCACATACTGCAGTATGTAGACCCCACAATCACTGAAGTTGTTCTGTTGTGGCACTTTTGGGTTGGAACCTTTCATGACATCTTTGGAAAAGCTTCTTTTGCTGCCTTTCCTGACTTCCCATTCCACTTCTAAGTACCTAAGATAAAAGAGCATGCAAATTTAAAACATTTTTTGTATTCCTTGAAAAATGTTGAAAAAAACACCAAACTAAACCAAACTAAAAAAGCCCCAAATACCAGATAATGAAACTTACTCCCTTAGTGTTTTCACAACATTTGACCGGGAAGGGCCTCTCAGTGAGTCCATAAGCAAAATGCAGGGCCTAAGAGAGAACACAGTGTTCAAGTACACAGTATTGTACAGCTGCTTGAAAAACACAATGGTGCACAGAAAGGGTTTGTGAGGTGACCATAACAAAACTAGATCAATACTACAAAGTTCTGACAGCTTGCTCTTATCCCCTAATAGGGATAGCTAAATGGAACTTAACTTTATATTTATTCACATACTAGAGTATACTTAGGAATGCACTTAGAAAATACAGTACTATCAGATCAAAATAATTTGTTACTGGCAACAACTATGTGCTTAAAACACCCTAAGGTAGTTTGACATTCTTTTAGGAGCACAAGTCTCTCTGGAGAGGGACAAGAAAGTAAGGCACAGAGCCCACGTATATCCTTCTGGAGCAGCAGCTGGAGGACAGATGGGACACTCCATAGCACCTAAGATGATACTAGCAATGAATGTCCAAGAAGTGATCCCAGCCTGAATCCGAAATCTAGCTGGTACTTACACACTAAACACACACCTACTCTATCTGAAAGACTTAAAAAAATAACGTACCCATAACCAAATATTTTCCAGAGAATTAGTCTGCTTAAATCCTCTCTTGCACACTACAAATGCTGATACCCTGTCTCTTGATCTAAAGGACTCCACCTTTTCAGAAGCCACAAACATAACAATGCTATCGTATCAGCCACCTTATGTGCAACAGCTGGATTTATATAGCAAAGCTAACTCATACCAGAGACCAGAATTTCGGCATTAGATATAACACGTATTTTGAGGGATAAATAAATAACTGCAGATTAATTTTCACAAATCTCTGCATTTTCGTTTCTAACAGTACCACATACACATCCAGACAAGGTAATCCTTTATAGAATCATAGAATCGATTGGATTGGAAAAGACCTCCGAGATCATCAAGTCCAACCCTTGGTCCAACTCCAGTCCATTTACTAGATCATGGCACTCAAT
>JAWWLZ010000118.1:84685863-84724360 GCA_035041345.1 Poliocrania exsul
AGATCATCAAGTCCAACCCTTGGTCCAACTCCAGTCCATTTACCAGATCATGGCACTCAATGCCACATCCAATCTCAATTTAAAAAAAAGAAGCTTCAAACTAGTAAATTCAGTCAGAATATTTGCATGCATACATGTACAGGTGTGTTTGCATCTATAAACTGATTTACATCTATGCAGTTTTTTAAGGCATGAGCACATAAACACTTGAATAATGTTTTCTTGTACTTGTTTTAATTTCTGATATAAGAAAGTTATTTATGTAAGTAATGCTCTTTAAAAAAACATAATCTAGTACTTCAAAGGGGAGAGAAGTGGCAGCTTTTTCAAGGTAATTTTCTATTTCATATAGAAGTAATTTTAAAATATGCTAATAGTAGAATATTTAAGTGCCTTTAATGACTTCTGATACTTAAGTGTCAAAAATGTTATGAAATTTCCCATTTGGATTAAAATATTGTCTCTGCTGGAAAGTATTATGTAGATAATCTGTATTAAAATTGGACAAATTTAGCCAAGCTATAATCAGAAGCTCATAAATATTCTTAAAACTCACAACACAGATGGACTTTACTCCTTTATGAAAATGTATGAAGTCATATATTCCACATCATCTAAAAATCTGTAATTTTGTTCGGCATCCTAAGAATGCACTGTGGAAGTCTTCACCCTTCTAGTAAAATTATATTCACAAAGAAGGAAATACAAAAATGAATAAATTATGAAAATTTACAAAGGAAACTCAAGACATCAAAATTAGTAACAATATTTCTGGATTTGGAACTTTGGAATCAGGCATTTCTGTCACATCAAAATGCAAATAACTGGAGTCAATGTTTACGAAGAAATTATTTCTGTTTTAAATATGGAAAAAGTTTTCAAATCCAAAGCAGAACACAAATTAAACAAAAAAGTGTGGAACACTTATTAGAAAAAAAAACTGGAGAACAGAGAGAGACAATAAAGAGGAACAGCAAAACCACATTTAGATAAGAGGGCAGTTAAAAATTATTCCCATTTTCCTTTACTAATTTGAGTAGTGGCAAAGGTTTTCTTTAGTATTAATTTCATTTAAAGACATTAACCTGCTTTTTCATGTAGGACACATTTGAACATGCTTTTTCACCCTCTTTTTGTTGGAATCCAAGTGCAAGATATCAAAGAACAGCTGCCTCATTGGAAGAAGCAATCTTCACTTGCTTGAAGGAGTGCACAGGCTTAACAGAAACCCCAAACCCTGTTATTTCACTAGTAGTTTCATTCAATACATTTTCTGCTCACTGAAGGTGGTAGTAAGAAGTATACAGTTCTGTCTCAAATACTAATAGCATGCTGATTGAAGTGTTCAAAGACTCATGTAGAATTTCCCACAATTTAGTAAACTTGTACAAAATTTCCTTTTTAACTGTTTCAATACTTACTGTTTGCAGATAGTTGGCTTCAGGTACCACTGTCCCATTTCTGAATTACAGTTATCATCTACAAGGCCACCATCGTCACTACTGTCTTCCTACAAAGCCAAGATGGTTACAGGCTTTTAAAAGCTAATATTGTTTTCTCAGACAGATGCAAAAGAAAATTATTGTTATACTCAAGCATTTTCATTCAAGACAAATAACCTACATTTAACAAAGACATGGTAGCTTTAATCTGAAACAATTTTTTGTAAAGTTTACCAACTTTTAGTCACATGGTTTCTAAAATCCATGCTGGAATGACACAGATTGAAAGGTGCTATCTATTTAAGGACAGCTGAAACTAGAAAAAAACTGCAGCTGATATTTTCAAAACATTGCTGACTTGAAAAAGGTGCATCTCCATTATTTGGTTATAATCTAAATTATCAATACTTTTCTTGCTAATGAATAGTAGAAACTTGCATGGTGGTTTCATGTATGTTATCCTCTAGGTGAAATGGGATAAAATCTGCAATGAACTCACACATACAACTCTGCTTTTGTTCCAGAATCCAACAACTTGTTTCTTAGGACAAGGAAAATAAAACCACCATAATACTGTATACCATGGGTTGTAAAAACAGTCATACCACAAACCTGAAAATATCCCCTGACCTTTAATTTCAGTATTGGCTGCTATGAAGGATATGGAAGTTGTATGAACAAATCCACTATGTTACTGTATCTAAAAGTATCCCAGTGATCCAAAGTTTCTTACCCTTCTATTGAGTTCCATGTTACTACCACAGCCCACTGTGTTATGGAGAAAGAGATGCTTTCCAAAAATGAGAACCCCTGTAATCAGCATGGTTTGTGGAAATTTTTGTCAGAATTGTGCACATTTCCCTAACACACAGGACTCTGTGACTGAAATCCTCAAGCTATGCTGTGAACTCTATTATATTAGAAACCACTACCCAGTTCCTAGTACACTTGATTCTGTTGCAGCCTCAACTCCTCTTTTGCCAGACGCAAAGGGAGGTGCATTCAGCTTGTCATGATCTATGCTTTACTTGTTTTGTGCATTCTAGAGAGTATCAGTGACAGCTCCAGCCTAAGTTCTAACCTATACAGCAGCCAAGGAACTTGGAATCTGCTCCTCCTCTCAAGGAACCCAGGTGGCCATGTGCTTGCTTCCTTGCCTTCAGGCCATGTATTTCAGATTGGAACACTCTACTACTCATTCTCCATTTTTGGTAAACTCTAACTGCTACAAAATAGAGAGTCAGGAACTTCCATTAGGCAAAACTCAGAATGTTTGCACAAGTGGAATGTCAGGAGAGGTGCGCTGAGTCAATCTGAAAAGCATAGTTATGGTTCAACATAAACTGCTGCTTTTGTATGTGTGTACATATATATATATACACACATACTATTTGGAAGTCATTATAGATAGCTGCAGACTGTGAAAAATAATAGTTTGTTCAGGACTGAAAGGTGAAAACTTGGAGTTATACACCTGGAACACGAACACGAAGGCCAATGAGGAAGAGCAAATGTGTAACATCCAGCTGGAAAAGCAACAGGGCTATGGAATAATGCCCTGATACCCACTACTGAGTCAGTAAAGGACATTTTAATCATCATATATTCCACAGCTCTAAAATCTAGATGTTTTTCAATTTGAACAAGAATAGTATTTGAATATAAATCCATTCTGTGTAAATTTGATTAGGAGAAACACCAATGAACCAAAACAACAGAGTAGCACATACTTATACATGTGTCTGTTTATGTCCAGGAAATGCAGCTGAAAGAAGAGTAACTTGTTCTTGGCTTTGATAGATGCACATGGGGGTGTGGGAGATGAATGTGTTGACTTTCAGAGTTTCTACTAAAATTACTGTGTAATATTGTCACTCTGCCAAAGACTAACAAAACTAAATGCAGGATCAGTACAGCAGTTTTCTCTTAAACAGTTAAACAAACAAATGTATTCTTCTCTCTACAGCTAATTTGAAAATTTCTGTAGGTAACCAGTCCTTTGAATTTGACACTTGTAAAGATGACTAGGTTTAGACAATGCACATTCACAATGTGTACACTGCTTTTAAGATGTCCATTCCAAATACAACACAATAGCTCATATTTCCTAAATAAAACTGCTAAATTCTTTACCTGGTTATCCTGGTCTTCAGAAAAATCTATAAGCTCATCTTCATTTAGTTTACTGCCATCAGCTGAGTCTTCACTATAGTTTAGTCTGATTTTGTGCAATCCATCTGTATCAATCACAGACAGTAGGACATTTAAACATCAAATATTATGTCATCCCTGAAGACTGAACTAATTTTAAATACCTCAGATTTCCTCAGGATTGCTCACAATAACTGTGATACATCTAACATATGATAATTAATTCATGCATATGAGCAAAAGTGAAAAGCTTTTTTTAATTAGCACAACAGAAACTATTTCTTATTCTGTGAAATACCTAAAAGAAATTTGAGACCTAGACTAAAACCCACCATGAAATTGCCCCATAGTTCCATGAAGCCTCTACAACACTATAAATTGGTACTGCCACCAAAAGGGGCACTCTAAAATAACTACATATTGCTGTCCCTAGCTAGTTCCTTCTAGGACACCAAATACATCCACACACAGTGGACCAGACTAAGAAGTAGTCACAGACTTATTATTTTTTAGCTAGAAACATTTCCTCAATGACTGTGCAGTTATCCAAGACTTGTGCTGGTAAAAACAAAAAGGCAGCTTGAGAACACACTGCTAGGGATGAGGGAACAAAGGATCAGCTCTCCTGGGAGCAGTAGCTTAGAAATATTTCTGAAACGTCACTGTTTGCTACATAAAATCTTTAAGTTCACTCTCCCCTCCCTCCCGTATATGTAGTCACTTGGGAAACAGCATCAGAAGAAATAAACAATGATGAATGCTATAGCTGTATCTGTGTAAGAAACAGATACAGCTGGCTACGGGCCCACTAGTCTTACTATACTACCATACATGATTTCTGATTAGATTTTGAGGGAGAAAATAATAAACTGTGGAAATAAGTGACAAATGAGTAACTCATGCCAGCAAAACTCAAAAGCTTCCCTGAAAAAAGCTATATAATATATCTAAACACTCACAACAATAAAAGCATTTCTGGAGGACATATTACCTATTAAAAAACCCTAGGATTTCTATAAGAACATTAAATAGGGCAATGAACTAGCTAATGGAAAAAAAACAGAGAACACCTGCATTTGAGAATATTTCAACAGGGAAGTCGAAATAACACTTTGGAAAGAGGTCACCAGTGGAGTTCCACAGGGACAAACTTGAGAATTAGTCTTACTCAGTACCTTTGAAAAGACCTTAGCACAATAAGCAGGTCACATACTAATGTGACACACTGCTGGCAGAGTTCTAAAAAATAAAAATTGGTAGTGAAAAGAATCACTTCTTGTTCAAAAACTGCGCAATAAAAAGAGGATTAGTTAAGTAATAAATATAGATACATTTTATATGATTTCTTCAAAGTTATTTAGGTATGAACTCCTACTGATGCACAAGTCCAGCACTAGGATTCAGTTTGAGATCAAGACATCTCAATTTAGGCTTCCATCTATAGCTGACACCTAGGGCCTCACAATGTTAAAAAGAAACCATAACCAGAGCACAGAGCTACTCAATTGAACAGCTACTATGTATCTGCTTTAGGATGAGATGAGCAGGTCTCTTGGTTTCAGTTTCACTGACACTACCAGAGGCACCTGTTATTTTCTGAGATATCCCTGGACATCCAGGACATACATATGGATTTGGCACAGTCAAGATCCACACCCTTCTGGACCAACAGTTAAAGGCTGGTCATAAAAGCCAAGGCAGAATGCCCATCTTCCATCTGGTTGAAATTGAAGATTAAATACACAGCACATCCAAATTTAGCTGCCTTAACATATCCTTAGGGTCAATCTCGCCCTTAAATCAGGACTGTGTCCCATAAAAATGTCTGCATTAAGGAAAGGGTGCAACATCTGCAATAACTGAGCAAAAGAGTCTGAGCATTTAAGTTAGAAACAGGACCATCAGACTGCAATACATTGCAGCCTTAAAAAACTCTAAGGAATGCAATCCTAGCAAAAATCCATCATAAAGCATGTTTCCATTAATTACACACAAGTAACAGTAGCAGCATTCAAGACATGAGACTACATCATACAGCAACAATATCATAAACAGTAACAATCACACATAAAATGGAAAGTCAGTTTAACCAAGAACAGATCTACGTGCATCCCAGGCATCCCTCCAAGACCTTCTAGGAAAAGTGACGACTCTATTACAAATGAATAAATTTACATTAGAAAGTAGTACTTATATCCACAAATATATTGAGGATGTAATGGCCTGCAGTACACAGATTAAACCATGTAATGACAACATTTTCAGAACTTGTACTATAAGCTATACAATTCCTTACTGTGTAAATTAAGTCAGTGGGAATACTACTGGTGACTAAAGTAAAAGCTTTTGCATGACCAGATGTTTTGCATTCTATACCTCAAGGGGATCCAAACCTTGCAGTGGATAGAGAAAACCATCTTTTCCTAATTCTTTCACCTGCCTTTAAAAGTTATGCCAGCTCCTTTGGTCACTTGGGTACAAAGAGTATTGCAGATCACTGAACTCTGTCTCCATAGCAGCGATGCATAGAGAAAGCCTCTCTAAATGTAGCACGTAAGAATTTTTCTTTTCTTTAGAATTACTTTCTTCTTACTTCTCCCTACTTTCTTATCAGGACATTAAAGAAATGAAGAGTGTTGAAGCAAAATATCAAATGCTAGCAGTCACTGAAATTAAGGTTGCTTACATAATCTTAATTCAGTTTCCTCCTACACATACACTAAAAGGATCCATGGTCAACTATTATTCTTTGCTTAACAACTGCAGTCTTAAGAGATGCAAAGTGATATCTACAAAACTATTGTTTGGAAAAAGGTCACACAACTGAAAAATTAATCTGATTTAGGCAAACAGCGTTTTATCTCCAGGCCTGTACCATGAGAGTTATGTCAACAGCCACAAAAACTTTTTAAATGCAATGGCTATGTATTACTTATACTGCAGGCACTTCAAGTTCAGCCACATACTAAACCTTCAAAGTATGAAGTTTACACAACTGCAGAAGTAGTAACAGATGTGAAATCTCCAAATGTTTCATTAAAATGCACATACTTTTACAATTACATACCCATAGATTGGCTAGCAGCTGTGAATTCACCCTGTATACCGTTTTCATCCAGAGTTCTATGGTCTAGTTTATGGCATGCTGATTCCACAGTGTTAGGTTCTTCCACATCACTGTCTATTTGATTCAGTTTTTTAAAAGCACTTTTTCCCCTACAAGGACTTCTTCTACAACATGAAGACTCGCTGTCCTCTGTTTCAGTGCTTGTGTCAATTAAAGCTGCATGGTACTTTTTGGTCAATGTCTTCTTTGCTGTGGTCTTGGAAGGCGAGTTTTGTGCATCTAATTCATTTGGCAAAGGAGATGGTGCATTGCTCTCTCCATCTGAAGAGGAAGATTTCATCGGTGTTGTAGCATTTTCATGATAGTGGGGATTTGGTTCATATTTGGGCTTTTCTAAACCAGGGAAACAGATAACAGCTAAAAACCAGTGGGCGCTGCAAAGGAAAAAAAACATTAAAAACTGTTACATTTATGCTCACAGTTAAACCTGAAATTGGTGAAAGCCAAACTAAACATTGAGTGCACACAGAAAGTAAATCTGCCCCCATAATTATTCAAATATGAACTGTAATAACTGTTCACTTTTCTGAGCAGTTTTACTAAGCCTTCACCATCTTCTGTAAAAGTAAGATTTCTTTATGCAAGTAATCACCAACAAATTCATTAATATGATGCAGATAGCAGTTAGATGAAAACAGGTGCTGTCTAAGTATTTATTTCAATTTGCTCATCCTTTATATATTCCTTTCATTCTCTGAACTGAGGCTTATTCCTTTTCTATATTTTCTTCACTAGAGTATGAATTCGAGATTGTAGAGTTCATGTTTTATGTTTTAACTTTTCTAGTACTTCAGCACTAGCAACACAAGTAGTCATATCTAACAGTATAGCTCAATTGCCCATACTCTTCCACCTATGAAATCTTCCAGTTGTATTCAACACTTCACGTTTTTAGAGAAATCTTGTCAACAGTGAGTTAAAGAAGGGGAAAAAAGAGTGTTTGTAATGCCATCACTGTGACTGTTGTCCTCCTCAGCCTTCACAGAACTGACATTCTAACTCCTTCAGGATCAAAAATAGTTATATCCCCCAAACACAAAATAAGTTATGTCCCAGTTTCCTCCTATCTCCTTGCCTCTTCAGGCTTTGCTGACTTGCCACTTAATCAGAAATAGAGCAGCAGCAAATTCAGGGACTGAGGCATTACAAGTGGATTTCGACTGACTCCATTAAGAAATCTTCCTTCTGATGCACAAAAAATATCAGGACAAAAAGATATAAAGAAAAAACCTAAGATTCCCAAGGCAGTAGAGATTTTCAGTAGAAATTTCTTCCATTACTGGTTCATTGTAACTAAAGGATGACCCCATCCCATCTCTCCTACTAGTGAGATCTCATTAGAAAGGACTAAAAAAGGTAAATTCAAAAGTTATCAATGACAAAAGCTTAGATGAAAGAACTCCAGAGAACGATGTAAAAACCCAGAAAAAGTACTCAGAAAAGTTAATTTTTCCTCAGTCTTTATGTTGTATGATACCTCTCACACTATAGCACTTAAAGATCTTACATAACTGTTTTTATCACCTGGAAAAAGTTGTTTATTCTCTTAATTTTTTAACATCAATTCACACCATGATGTCACTTTCACTTTTAGAATTATGAAGCTTAAGCCATTACCAAATGTGATAAAAAGGTACATTCACTTACGCTTCATTAAGGGGAACAAAAATGAAATCCTTCTCAAAAATGTCAACATGTCGTGTCCACGTTTTTACTCGTCCATGTCGCTTTTGTTGTATTCTGCAAGAAGAAACCAACACATAATTTGTAGGGTGGCTTATTTTATTTAAGGGACTATTTTCCAGATACTTTCACCTTGACAGCTTGCTAAACATTTCAAGGCATATTCTATGTTTGCCATAGGTCTGGATGCTTCCTTGAGTTCTGTTCTTCTGTACAAGAAGCATCTCTTCTTGCAGTTTTCACTACATCCAGCTCTTAGTTAAACTGACTTATCAACAGACTTACGAAAGGTTTGAAGTCTCATGAGTATTTCTTCTTTCTCTTTGATTAAGGCGTTTATAGAAGAACGAACTGAATACATGTATTCTATCAGCATCTTCTTTTTTTAGCTTTTCAAGTACCAAATACCTGAATAGTTAAAAAAAAAAAGAAAGAAAAGAAAAATTAATGGAGGTGTTAACTCTAAAACATTCACTATCAGAGTAAAAAGGACTGCCAACATTGCTACCTCCCCATCAAATTGTTGCAGCTTCTCACAAAATAGCTATCTGAAATAATTAATGCAAAATTTCTGTAAATATTTCAAGGTATTAAGTGCTCTGCTCAATCAACAAGTTGTTCTCCTGCTGTTGCATTTATTTTTATATCACAGTAGGAAAACAAATATTCAATGAGTTTGTTACACAACAACCTATCTAGGAGAGACGTGTATTTTGTTTATCCACTAGATTTTCAAACACTCCCAAGAGTGACACTTTTCATCTCTAAAATATTTTCACAGACTGAAACTTATACACACTGACCTTATGTGTAGCATAAACATAGCAGCATGTAACAATAACAACGTCAGTGACACCAAAAAATTAATTTATGTATTATGTTCATCAAAAGAAATGAAATTTCAGGGAACACAAACACTCTGTAAAAAACATGTAAAAAACAACTGAACTTAAAAAGCTTTTTTTTGCAGTTAAATTTGCTCTTCAGATGTTAAAGAATTGAAAAGAACCTTTTTCCAAGTGAGAACACCATCAATGTCAAGCAGGATAGCAGAGGAACCAAAATTCCTTACAAAATGACAAAACAACCTTTACAATTATATTTATACATAGTTGGAGACCACGAGTTATCAACTGACCTATAAAGTTTTAATGTCTGAACATTTCAAGTTTCAAAGAAAAGGACGACTAAAAACTGGTGTGAAATACAACTTACTTTAAATAAAAATCAATAATAACATCATTTAAAAATTCCCCTTCATTCAGACAATGGAGGTCTTCATTCGTCACAGAAATACCGCCTTTAGCTGGAGAAGGTGGATAAACTATCAACCTGAGAAGAAAAATACATTCAATAAGAAGTATGAAATGCCAAAAACCCCTCAGGGAATTATTACAGGGCAAAGATAAACATCTTACTTTTCTATAGGACCAATAAATACTGTATGTGGTTCGCCAATTTCTTCATCATCATCAAAAAATGGTAACTGTTTATTTCGCTGCTGCAATTTGGGCTCAGAAGCAACCTTAAAATAATAAAGTCAATATTAATTTGCATACTGTGCTCAGTTTTAATAAAAAGGTAATAAACTTTGCCAAGTCCAGCAGTATATTATTCACTGTGTTTGAGAAGGACTTAAGTTTGGGGTTTTTTTCTTTCCTACTTCCATCTGTTACACTTAGATCTTTACTCATTTCTTTCAGCCACAAAACTTTCTAATTCTTCAAAAGGTAATTAGTTTAAAGAAAGCATTAATAAAATTTAACTACAACACTGCAACTTACTTTTTTGTTCACTATAATTTTACCAGTAGATGAATTTGGAAAAAATTACGTTGTCTAATTATACTAAAGATTTCTCATGCTTTAATTATTTTTAAATAACAACATTACTTGTGGGCTATTGTATAACCCTAAAATCAAACTAAACGCCCTAAAAAGTACTGTGAAAGCACAGACTATTTCCCATAGTTTCATAACCTACCATGGACCAGTCTGGGAAACCTCATATAAAAGTCATCAAGAGTTGTTGCCATTTTTTTTTTGGCTAATGAATAACACACTATCTTTAGTGTATTTGTAACCTAAATAATATAATGGTTTTGTTTTACAACAAAAGCATAATTACATTTTTTATTTTGCTTTCTCTGTGAGATGGGCTTCCTTTGGAGTTGTCTTCTAAGCACTTAGTAAATGCAACAAGCCTGGCATTGGCTTCTTCAAAGGAAATTTTCACAAAGAAGTCAGAAATATTATTCCTAATACCAATGTCAGTAATTATTTTTTCAAATATTGAGTTTGCATGAGGATCAAGACCAGTTTCAAAAATCAAAATGATGTACTGTTCTTCTTGACCTACAAAAAAGCAGAGAGAAAATTATTCATTTAGGAATAAAATAAAGCATGTTGAAATTCTAAACTGATTTCATAGAATCGTGGGCCAACACAAGCACCCAGTGCTGACAATACATACTGCCAGTAATACAGATCTGTGCAGACAGAAGGATTAACTGCCAAATCTTTCTTACCTACATTTTCAAAAAGAGTGCACTCAACTTCTGCCTTAATCTAGCAATGTTAAATATTGTACCTCATAAATTTTTAAATGACACTGAATGCAAACCCAGAATATATTTTGAAATACTATCTTAGTATTTCCACATCCAATGCCACATCCAATCTCGGTTTGAAAACCTCCAGGGATGGTGAATCCACCACCTCTCTGGGCAGACCATTCCAATGCCTGATTACTCTCTCTGGAAAGAATTTTTTTCTGATATCCAACTTAAATTTCTCCAGGCCGAGCTTGAGCCCATGCCCCCTTGTCCTATTGCTGAGTGCCTGGGAGGAAGAGGGAAGAGGAAGAGGGGAAGAGGACTCTACGCTAATTTCAAGAAGTGTGTATATTAAGATGCCAGATCCTTCTAAACTATGTGGAAATTACATTTAATTTTAAGATACATGAAGACAATCCACCTATTTTTCATGCAGATATTTATCTCACAACATCACCACAAGTATACTGGGGAAAAAACCCAAGCCAACCCATACAACAGTTTCTACTGAAACTAAGGCCTGGCAGCAAAACAGCACAGAAAACAGAAGTATAGCAAAAGCTGTCATATAAATGTAAAGGCTCGTAAACAAAAGCTAAACAAACTAACTTGCTTTCATTCAGTACAAATATTAGTGAAAAAAGTTATTCTAAACTGACTAAATGTTGTAATGAGCACGTGTCAGGACAAACAGAATGCCAGGCTGTTCTGAACTATTCTCTTCATCAGCCTGAGAAGGTGACAGTGTCTGAAAATACACCACATCTACCCCAGCCAATGATGAATGTTTTAGTCTTAAAGCATTTAGTCTTAATTCATTACCCAAAACATTAAAATACAAAGTCAATAGTAGGCTAAAATTGTTTTACTTACTGTCTCCTTTACATTCGTACCAGACATTATCTTTACTCATTTTCAGTTGATCTCTCAGGCTACTACAGGTTGAAGGTACTGTTTGTAAGAAAACTACTGGCAATTTTCGGACACTACACCATTCACATTTGGTAAGCTCGGAAGTTTTCAGGTTAATCTCTCTGACATCACTTTCTGAGTCTAGGAGAAAATAATAACATTATATTAAATTATAAAAGATTTCAGGTTTTCATTACAATTTCCCCCTTGATTTTAACAAGAAATCAGTATGTGCTAACTTTCTTAAAAGGATTTAAAACTGACGCTAACACATATCCAGGAAGTGATGATTTTTCATGTCTTAAAAGACAAACTGAATTCCAATGTCACCTGTCAGGAAAGGAATAAGGAACAGCTTTCTTCTTCAACTTTAATCTACTCTTTATTCTACCCCTCCATGCCCCCCAAAAAACCAAACCACAATTTCCAGTGATTTGTATTTGCTATGACACATTTTACAATAGGTTTGTAAAACTTTCTTTGTAGATTTTTCTTTGACCAAGACACCTTATGAAAAATAACTTCAAAAAGAAGAGAATAAACACATGCAGAGATATGATCTGACTGTCTGAGGAAACAAGGTACTGCTCTCAGTTTACTCCCCAAGAGAAACATCAGTAATATGGTACATTTTTAACACTACATCTGATACTGCCAATGTTGAGTATTTTACAGGTTTTACTGAACTAAAAATGCAAAACTCAAAAAAAAATAAAATGGAGAAATGCTAAATGCTCCAACAGCATTTAATGAATCACAATTTTTATGCTATTGAGAGGGATCAGGTCCCATGGAAATAATTTCAACACACAGTGGTTTTGACTAAAACTTGATAGCCACCTTCTACAAATTATACTAAGCTTTTTAGTATGTTATTTTTTAAAATACACTGAAAACTGGTAGTTTCTATGCATCTGTATTTTAGATGCAACAAAAATTTGACTGACAAAAGCTACACTTTACAGGTTGTGAGACACCTTTCTGCACATAATAATGACAAAATACAATAGTTTTGTTTAGAAATAGCAAACAAAATTCAATAGAACTGTATCTTAAGACTGCACCTAACAAAAGGTGGCAAAGCATTTCAGGCCCGGAATGAAAGCCCAGAAAAGGAAGGAAATAGAACAAGAGTTGTAAGCTCACCATTTCCTAAGCTATGTCACTTATTTTTTTATACTGTATTTCTTTCAGCAACATGAAATACACAACTTTTAAGTAGAGAAAAAAATTATCAAGGTCGCTACAGACAGGAAAAGTCTAAGATACCTGTGTGTTTTTTACTGTCTACTTAACACATCTGAAATAAATGAATCAGTAAAGTGCTAAAGAGTTTTTTCAAAAGTTCACAGGAGGGTTACTCTTGCTTTTTATTTTTGTTAATAATTTTCAAGACAACTTTACCAATCATCATCAGAATATCTACAGGTTTTCAACTCAAATGAAGGGTAAGAACTAATGACCCAGTTGCATGCACATCACAAATTGCTGATTTCTGTTATCAGTGATTTTTTTTTCTGTCAGTAATAATCAGAGATAATGCAGAATCATTTTAGTTTTTATTCACCTGGCAGGTCAGGTCAAATCTGTACTCTGCATTTTTTTTTTCTCTTATCTGACTATGGGCACTCGGTATAATTTATTACATAAATGACAAAACCAGAATGAACACTTAATTATCATTCACTTTTAATACCTTTAACAAAGTTACTTTATTTCAAAATATATATATATATATGGAGTACTAACATGGAGTACTCACCTTCTTGACTCTCTAGCCGTATTTTGATATAATCCAGGCAAAACTGTAAGACAACACAATAGCAAGATTTCACATCTTCTCCAAACTAAAACTGACTGAAAGCCTTTTAATTGTTAGTAAACACATTTCAATTGACTAAATACTAAGTAATAAACATTTTAAAAATAAAATTTAAAAAGCAAATTTAAAACCCCCAAATTGTACATTTTAGCACAACTCAAAAGGAGGCAAGGACATTCCTTACTACTCAAGAGCCTCTTTCAGTCATACTGTTAAAACTTGGGATTGATCTCAAATACTCAAATTTCCAAAAATGTTTACAATACTCTGAAAAATATCACACAAATTTTATTGCTTCAAAAAAGAATGTCATCTATCAGTATTTAAGCAAATAAAAGAACCCAGAGTTTTGCAGAGAGGTGGAAAGAGCAAGTAACACCTCTGCCAGCAAGATGTATGCATTTTATCTGGCTTACTGCACACAACTAATATTCAATGTCTCCATGAAAACCTCCATGTAACTAAGAAGGCTGAAAAATAATAACTTGTTCTATAGAAGCAAAATTATTCATCTGTAGGACAGTGCTTCTCCCTCCCACCTCTCAACATCCACTTTTTTGCCGCTGTTGTTTTCAATTTTCTTAACAAATGCATGCTAACCCATAACCCCCCAGCAACCAAGTAAACAGGATTTTCAAGGCTTTTGCAGGAATGATCTTTCTATTAAAAACCAGAGCGAGGCTGCAGGTGTTAGTATGCAGTAGTAATCTGAGTTTCTTTGGAAATCACAGCCTCTGCAATTAGAGACAAACTTACTGTTCCACAGACAAGGGCAAAATATAATATTGTTCAAGCATGAAAATAATAATGTCCATGAAAACCTGAAAGGAGAGATGTCAAATACCAAGTTTTTACTTACAATCACAGGCTCCACTACCATTCTTCGCAGCGTTCCTATTCGTATACTTCGACAGTTGAGAATGACACTTTCACAGGAATTTTGGTAATTTAGAGGTACAGCCTCGGTTACGATCTCTTGTGAAATAACCTTACGACGTTTTATTGGAGCGTTAGACACAATGTTCCCAAACTGAAAAGTAATTTTCAAGGTTTCAGAATGTCTCACTAAGGTTTATTGCTAAATAAGCTTGTTGAAACTAAGGACTAAATTTTTGGCTAGTCTTCTGTTGGTCAACAGGATTACTTCCTAGAGCTTTCACCTCAACCACGGAAGGCAGATTTCCCTAAAAGACTTTTTGGGACACCTGAGCACATAAATATTGCTATGTTCAATATGGAAAAAAAAGTAAGCTGACAATTAACAATTCCAAATCACAAATAGTGCTTATAAAATTCCCAAAATTTACTTTCTATTGTTTTGAAACACTCTGCAGCCTGGCAAAACAAAGTTATTTTTAATGCATTTTATTTGTTTATTTAGATAAAAACACTAATGATGTAAAACCACAAGAATACTGTTGGTTTAATTTTTTCTTTCAGTTTTTGTTAATCCAAGTTTTTCGTGATTCCGTAAGTTTTGAAGTACAATGCATCACCACAGCAGCAGAGTAAAATGTTGCAGAAATATAAATAAATCAGCCAAATCAGAATTCCTCAAGGCTTCTCTACAGAACTACTAAGATGTTTATAGGATCAGTTCCAGGGTCAGGAGGCTAAATACTGAAAGAAGGCCATGTGGAGTCTGGCCCCGTTCAAGAAAGTCTCTAGATGCTGACTGAAGCTGCAATCTCAATGAAGTATCCTGTTTACCAACAGAACAATCTTACAAAAAAAAAACATTAAAATGAAATAAAGCCTGCTGATAGCCATCAGATTAATGTATTTATTTGTTGTATTGCTTATATTGCTCTAGTTTGTTCAAGAACTTTCTGCACACTAGTCTTCTCATTGGTATTTATATTGCTTCATAAAGCTCCCCATGAAGAAACACTTTTTTGGTTACAAAATACACTGAAAACTCCCACAGAAAAACATTCTAAGGGATTCTGTATTTCCATTAAGACTAAATCTCAAAAATTATTTCAAAGTCTGTAATCACTAACCTATCTTGGCAATAATTCACAATATACTTTTGGATGCTTCATTTAATAAACTGGAGAAGGTAGGGATTCTAAACCACTGTAATTAACATGTTCTTCTAGGACTCTTATTGAAGAGAGCTTTCCATTTTTGTCTGCTGGACTGGCTAAATATTATTAAAAGCTCAAAACAAATCACAGACAAACAATAAAACAGCAAACACTGAAGCAGTGTGACATTCAAGTAGCCTCTTTAGTGAAGAATTAAGGAATACAGTGAAGAATTAAGGAATACTTTGAATAAAGCTTTTTGTATCAAATCTGGAAAAATTGCTGTGATACTTGCAATTCTTGGTCTTGAATCAATGCAAAATTTGTGTTATATTTCACACACAGATGAAAAAATTTCTCTGTTTTCAAATGTATGCTCTTTTCTACTTTAAAATATGCAGTTAATTTCCAGTTTTAAAACTGGTTTGTAAAGACTAGTGAACAGGAACATATGGATATATAAAAAATTTGGGAGAGTTTCAGAAGTCTTACACCAGTGCCTTCCCAATGCAGCGCTTTCAATTAATTCAGCACATACTCCCAGAATAACTTAATTCAAAACTCTTTATAAGCCAAGCTTTTAGCCCCACAGCTTTATTGTAGGGTAGAGATTCACAGCTTTATATTGACAGGGATGACTAATTATACACTACATTAAAAACATTCATAATTTCATCAATTACAGCACTAGAATGTTGACTTCTGAATCTCAGCATGAAGGCTTTGGCATCAGTACTTTAGTGTTCCAAATATAAAGGACTGGAAATCAGGTCAGATATTCTTGTTGAATCAAACTCACGATAGTGAAAATGGACAAGTGACTCAAGAATGGTTTTAATCAGCACTATTGATTCTATACCAATTGCCATAGGGAATTTATTCCTCTTAATGGCTGACTATTGAGATGGCTTTTAACATAGAATGCAATCTGCCCCCTTTGACCACACTTAAGGTGTCTGCTCATGGTGCATATTTTTGTCTTATTTTATCCAATTCTTACAGCAACACTCAACTAAGAAACAAAAGCCTCATCACAAAATCCCTAAAATAAGTCCTATTAGTTGGGACAGTTGTCAAAGTATTTTAAATTTCAAAGGCTACTACTGATATCAGGGTCTCTTTTCATGTTTAAGTTCCTATATCCAAAGTCTTAACAGGCAACAGCTAGTTCTGACATTCTTCTGCAAACTAAGTAAGCCCCTGAGCTTCACCGAGAATCCCTGCCTAGTCTCAAAGAGTAAACATTCAAGACAGAAGCATTTATGTTAACAGCATAATTCAAATCATTACGAATGCTTATAAAAATATAATGAACACATTTTCTTATGTTTCCAGTATTACGTAGGCAGAGATAATACTTGGAGAGTTGCTGAATAAGAAAAACAATGAAATATAGTCAACTTCTGACAATGCGAAACAAGCCTTTACATATTCCATTTATTATTTGATTTTTGTTTTCTTTAAACAAAGCATTAAATAGTACCTGATCTTTCATTCTTGCTTTTCTTGGTAGTGAGACTGCAATTTCTGTATCTGTTGTTATACTACCTATTCTCTGTTCTATTCCACAACTGTTTTCCTTTAATGCTGCTTCCACCTTTCCTGTAGAAGGAGCTGGGGAGGAGCGGGCTGAATCTGCAGGACGAGGTGAAATGCTTTCCATTCTCCTAGTGCTGCCACTATTCTCCTCCTCATCATCATCACTAGACAAAACAACTAAACAGAAAATATTAAATTCTCAACCACTACATTTTTCTGTAACAGAAATTTCTTTTCAAATAATAGTTTAAAAGTAATTTATGTAATTGTCCTGCAGTGCCAAAAAAGTCCACATGTATCATTATATTATGCTTTTATTAATGTTTATTTGAATCTGCTTGCAGGTGCTCTCTCCCTCATTTTTCATTTCTCACAACTATACAAAAATGGGTATCATTAATCCACCTCTAGACAGAAGTGAAGCCATTCTTTTCTTGGTTCAATTAAGAATTGACAGTAAATAACCCAACTTAAAAACCAACAAGAGAAATTATGACTGAAATCATTCAGATCAGTAGGACAATGTGGTCTAATAAACTAAGCACAGAATCAGAAGGATAATTTCTACTACTCCGTTCCTCCTGCTTATAAATTCAGGTTACACACAGAAAGCACAAAAATTAGTATTTTACAAATTGTGACATTTAAATAGATGTGTAGCTCAAAAGAAAAGGGGGGAAATATAAAGTAAAAATCAAATACTGGCTTTCCCTTTAGGAGAATGAATGATGGAATTCTGCTAAGAATGCTTTTTCTAAAAACTACAAAGTGTAGGTCTCAAAACAATTTTTATTTTCCCCAATCTTCATTGTTCTTGGAAAGTACCTCTGCATATGAAAAGGAAATTATTAAAAGATCTGTCCCTCTTCCCCAAGAACACACACACACAAAAATTCCATGCAACATCAGTAATGTAAACCTGCACAAACAGTTCCTTCATTATACAATGGTTTGGTTTTCCAGCTTATAGCTGTATTCATAAAAAAGTACTTACTTGGATCATTTAGTTCAGATGGTCTTGTACTCCTCTGTCTTAAGCTTCCTGTAATTTTGGAATTTTTTGTCCCAGTTATAAGACCAACTTTTCCATTCTGTCGTAGCATAGAATGTCCTACAACTTCATTACCCAGGAGAATATCCGCCGGACCTTTTCCAACAGCAGAACCATAAAACTTCTTTGTGCTGAACCCTGTACCTGAAGATTTCTGCCCTGCTGAATTCTGATGTATTGAAGAACGTGATAAAGGTCCCACAGATTCACTTAATGTCACAGTTTGTCTGGAGGCTCTTTGCAAATCCTTTAGAGAAGCACTTTCACAATGCTGGCATTTGGTCTGATTTTCATTTGCCCTCCCACAAGTTGGGCAATCAGTAGAATAATCAATCTGTTCCAAAAGCTAAAGGAGAAACACACATACGAGCAGTAAGCAGAAAGATACCATTAACAAGTCTTGCACTTACTTTTTGTTCAGGATGAATCATAGAATCATTTAGGTTGGAAAAGACCTTTAATATCATTGAGTCCAATCATTAACCCGGCACTCTCAAGTCACTACTAAACCATGTCCCCAGGTGCCACATCTACCTATTTTTAAATACCTACAGGGATGGTGTGACTCAACCACATCCCTGAGCAGACTCTTCCAATACTTGAAACCTCTTTCTGTGAAGAAATTTTTCATAACATCCAATGGAGGTTGACAAAACTATGTAAGCAACTACAGTAAGCAGAGAAAGCAAACATCAAAATACAGTTTGATTTTTTCTTTAGGAAAATGGAAAACATTCTAACACGAACAAATGTAATTTATGGAAATTTTTGGAAAAGCGATTAATGTTGGACAATTCAGTTTATTTTTCTTGCCTTTTTTTCCTTAAATAACACACTGTTCAGATACATATATCCATCATCAAGATAGTCCAGTTACATAATTTCTGTAAAAAGAGTCTCATTGTGAGGTAAGGTAAGGATCCACAGAGCAATGCTAAAGAGGACTGAAAGAAACGTTATAGGTCAAATTAATTTGTCTTTCCAAGACATCTTCTAACATCCTGGCAAGGCATGCAGGAACCACCACTCCTCGAGGGAGGGGAAGAAAAAGAAAAGTAAATACATTGCTCTGGAGTCCAGTACCTCAGAAAAGAAAACAGAACTTGAGCAATACAAGTTCCCCAAGATTCCAAGAAGGAAGCAGGGGCTACAAGGGAAAATGTGCATCTTATCACTGCAAAGACAAGAGGAGTCTTTTGTTTTTCTCACACGTACTACATATCCCACTTAATTATATTTAACAAGTGTAGAACTTGGACTTCTAAATACAAGGGATTCAATACTAACACATAAACTACAGAATGTGTACTGAACTGAATATAGGACACCTCTAGAGTTGAAATTTAGTGCATGCTATTGTCTCCTGGAACACTGAACTCAAATGGCATAACCACTGTACTGTGAACTACTGAAGATAACAAATACCTACATCCTACCAAAACCTTTTGGAACCTACTTTCAAAACAAAGCTATCACAATTTACACCACCCCGACTCACAGCCATAGGTGTGGGATCTTCAACAATTTCAAAACCCAAATGTAAAGACCAAAGCCATACAATGACAAAGTATTATTTTTACCAAATTTCTGCAACTTAAAGCTACACATACTGTAATGAAACAGAAGGAAAACAACACACCAGTGTATAAAATACCTTTAAAAAAACCTCAGCGGTGGGAGGAAACAGCAACTGACATGAAAACCGGAGTTGTGCCTCAGTGCTGTTAGAGGATGTAGTTCTTAGAAAGATCCTGCTTATCACATTGAAGAATTTCAATCAGACATTAAACTACTCAAGAGAAGGTACCAGTTGTAGCTGAAGGATCTTAAGTATGGAGTAAATGCATCCCTCTACTTCAACCGCACTCCAAAAATTTGGAACTAGTTTGCTTATTAACACCAGATTAACTAAATAGATATGCAAGGGAAATGCATAAGAGCAGCCCCAGGTATTTCCTCCTAACTAAAAATGCAGTCTGATTTACTTTCTAATACACAAGAACAAGCACAAGCTAAGTATATATAATAATCATAAGTCTGTGGTATTTTTTTTTGACCAAGATCTCCTTACAGGAAGTTTTGCTTTGATAGTCACACAGTGTGACCTGTATGTGGGCATTGCAAAACTTTCATAGTAACCTGGGAAGTTCGTAAAAAATGCAGAGCCTTACAGGAATTTCAAAAATATCCTCTTTCTGATACTCAGAAAGTTCCTGACAAAAACATCCTGGCTGGTTGCACCCAGAACAGCAAATACCATCTGGATACCTGAAAGAGCTGGTTTCACTGAAAAAGTGACCAACTTACTAAGAAGTATTTGCATCTTTGCAGTACTTTTATTTTTACCATTTTGAGTACAGAAAACCACGACCCTAAAAAAAAAAAAAATTAAAAAAATCTGTTTAAGAGCAAAATATCATTCCTCTAATTCAGCAAAATTATCGGTCTCTGGTTTATCAATCAGCCATTCTATTAAATCATGGATTCTTTTCCTTTTCAGTGCAGCATCTTGTCTGTTTAAATCAGAATATAAATATCTCATGGGTAGTATCAGTATTAACATTTAAATATCTCTATCATCGTAATTTTTTAAAATTATGTAAATGTTCCTCCCAACTCTAAGGATTTTTAAAACATTACATTGTTTTACTCCTGAATGTCTGTTTTTAAAATACGTATCAACTTTTAAAGTTAAACAAGAGTTTCCATGTTTTTAAAATCTAACTCACCTTTGACTGAGTTAAGCACTTTTTTGTGGCAGAAGGTAGACTCAAGACAGATGGATATGAAATGCAGTGACCTTTCTGTCGCACCTTTCTCTTAATTTCAGATTCTGAATCTGACTCTTCTGCATTTTCCATTACACTGTCTAGGAGGGAAAAAAAGCAAAAATATTAACAGGAACTGTCCACTCATATGCTGTTATAATTATTCTTTACATACACTAACTTGAACTAAAAATATACACTTTTTCAAACTTCCAACAAACTACACTTTTTGCATCCTTTCAGGCAGATGTAGAGAGCAGGAAGGTCTCCCCTGAGCCTCCTCTTCTCCAGCTCCCTCAGCTGCTTCTCATATGATTTGTGCTCCAGACCCTTCATCAGCTTCACTGCCCTTCTCTGCACATGCTCCAGGACCTCAATGTGCTTTTCAAAGCGAGGGGCCCAGAACTGGACATGGCACTCGGTGCAGCCTCACCAGCACCGAGCACAGGGGGACCATCACTCTCCTGTGTGCTGCCCACACGATCCCTGATACAGGCCAAGACACAGTGGCCACCTTGGCCACCTGGGCACCCTGCCAGGTGTAAAGCAGCAGATTTACTCCTTCAACACAAGACACAGCAGAACACTGAATTGTGCTGTCATATCCTCTTTCATACTGCAGCATTCACTTAAATACCATAAGCGTACAGGAACACAGAAACGCATGAATTAAAAGGAAACACCCTGTGCATTGTAAGAAGTATGTAAAAGTGCTATTTATGTTCCCCAATTTAACTGCAGTCTCCATATTGAAACTTTTTTAAGACTATTTTTTTCAGTACCTTTTCCATATACATACCACTGACAGTCTCACAAACATCCCACTATCAGAAAGCATCTCAAAACTAAAGAATAACTCATTTTCAAAAAGGACACAATTAAGTTGCTTTTTTTTTTAAGCTAACTTACTTTTGAGTAGTACTGCTGAAGTTCTACTTAACATTAACCTAAAATGGCACAGCAAAACAACTTGCCTGTGTAGACGGCCACGCAGCTCAACAGTGGGTTTACAGACTGTATCTGTACTAACAAAGCTTAACAAAACAAAAGTAAATTTTATCTTCCAATTTCACAACTCAAAGCATATATTTTCTCTATGGCATCTCCATCTATGTCCCCTAACAACAATGTAAGAGCATGTTTCAGCTGAGGTACACAGAGCAGTGCTGATGCTGGGGCTCTTCTATTGACTCCTGCAGTGTATCAATATACTTCATACCAAGTGCTGGTTACCATGTCACATTTTTCTCGTACTAACCCTGCTGCAGAAGTTGCTCATGAATAAATCATAAATAAGCTGGGGGCTTGGCAGACTAAATGATCTCCAGAGAGCTGTTCCATCTCCAATTCCGTGATTCTAAATTTTCCCAATTTCTGTTCTTTTTAAAGTCATTGAAGTCTAATTTAAAATTCATACAAGACTGAACTGGTTGCAGAAATCTGTCAAAAAGGGCAAAATCCTCCCTTCATGCACAAACTTGCATAAATCCGGAATAACATGATGTAAGGCTATAAATATATATACTAAAGGTAATGTAAGGTTTGGCAAGACACCTACCCCAATCAGGTATTCAAAAAATTATTCTGCTTAAATAAGAACTGTAAAGATAACTTACCCACTCCTTGAGACTGTGGTAACCTAATGTGGTCTGCTTCTACTTTCTGAAGCTGAGGTGGGTATTCTTTTCTGGAAAATGAAATTAAATGTATGGTTGTTCTTTTGGCAGACACTATTATAATTTCATCACAATTATACATGAGCAAAATAAACTTGAAATGTGTCTGAAAGCCATGAGTAGGTAATTTCTATCATATGCTATTTGTACCTTTAAAAAGTATTACCAGAGTGCTAGGAACAGCCACAGTAAATGTCCTGGAAACGTTTCTAATCTAAATCTGCTCTGATAATAATCCATAGTTCAGGAGTCTCTGACTTTCAGACCTAAGTCTCCAAATACTGAAGCCTGCATCTTCTCCTCCTGCTCCTCATTCATGAAATACAAGACAGATACTTTTAAAGCCAAAAATAGGAACAACTATTATTTTAATATTAAAGTAGATTCCACAAGTTCCACAACTTAAAAAACAGGAAGTGAAGATGCAAAACAGAGGAAAGAAACCTGACGTCAAAAATTGCTGGGGCCAAAAACCAGGAAGAGCAACAGAGAAGAAGACATAGTTCCTATATATTTGTTTTTAAAACATTGTCATATAGAAAGATTACTGCATAATAAAACTTCTGTTGATACAATTTGCATAATGAAAATATCACATGTTTTTGTGCAAATTAATGCACTATAAGGCATAACAGCAAGATTTCTTTGAGTCTCTTGAAAGACATTTTCAGTTTACACACAGGTGTGTCAAATCATGTTACTACCAAATAAAGATTTCTCAAGCTCACTGCAGCTCTGTTACTGTTTGTGGCACTTTCTTTTCTCAGTGCTTACTCTGCCCTGAAGCTGTAGCTTACTGATCCTGCCAGAACAGAAGATGCAAGGCACCTGAAACACAGGAGGCTTTGCCAACAATGTCAGCAGAAACAGCTTTTATTGGCAAGTTAAGCAGCGGGCTGCAAATAGGCCATACGCATCCCATGCTGCTGCTTTTGATCATAAAGACATTAATCAACAGCAAGGGGGCAAAGGGCACAACTGTGGGCAGTAACATCTCCACCTAACAGCTAAATTTTGAGGACATATCTGAGAAAAATTCAGCCATGGCTGAAGCAGACTTCAGCACTAAGTGTAAGGTGTTATTTCTTCCAGCACACCATTTCCTAATGCATCAAATTATAAAACCTTTGAATTTTCTGCATTTCTAGGTAGTATTTCTCAGGGTCTTCTCATATTTTATTATTAACTAACATCTTTGGAACAAGATTAATCTACAATGCCCTTCTTCCCCCAAGAAGTTTTTTTAATGCCTGCATACACAAAAACAGAACCAAAATTAGAAATTCAATGTGAATATTTATTCAGAAATTAAGTGCTTCTTTTTTTGGTAATTTTCTTTAAAAATTCAAATCACATGGGATTATTTTTGGTGGAAATAAAAAGCAGAGCTGAAACCAGTCATTACGTAATGACAAGCTATGCTATCACAACCAATGCTCATGACATGCAAAAGGGTATAAAAAGCCCTGTAACATCATTCTAGATTTGAAGATTATAAACACTGCAAGAAGGATGCATGAGCTGTTGTCTGACATGTCATAGTTATCTTTCAGTAGTATCTCAAAAAACATATTTTGAACATCATCACTCTTAGAAGAATTATTTTCTCTAAGATGTCTAAAATACAAAACATTTAAATTATATTTAAGAGAAACAATACTGAAAGTATTTATCATTTAATTGAAAGCAAACAATAAAGTAAATGAGATGGCATATTTAGAACACTAAAATTTCTTTTAAAATGTAATTGACAATTCAAGGTTTCCAGACATTTTTAACTTACAATTTCTCTAAGAATCATAAAAGATTGTATTACTTTTTTAACATGGAACATATTTATGTTTGTAAGATGATAAAATCATTATTTACTACATAAGGCTAAACAATTATTTTACAATAAATCAGAATAGAGTAGCATTATCTACCCATTTGAATTTTATGTTAGCAGCACAGACTCATATTGATAAAAATTGGCCAAAATTTTCAAGAATACAGAAGAGTTAACAAAAACCCCATGCATCTTTCTTCTCCTGCAATGTAGAATTGTTACTCATATGCTCACAGTGAAGCAGTAGCACTCAAACGTAAGTCACAAAACCCACTCTGAATCAACCGAACTTTCCCAGCAGAGTTTATTGTGGTTAGCAATGCAAGGTCAGGCTTGAAGATGAGTTGGATTAGAAAGAAAAGTGAAGACTATTTCAAACACTGCTTAATTTTAGAGTCCATCTAAAAAAAAATGAGACCGTGACAACCCTCCCACGTGAGGGCAGAACCTCTAAGTGCCTCCTACTGGTTTCCTTTCCTGGAAAACCCACACACAAAGGCACAGCCCACCACTACAAAGTTTTTACAGACTACAAGACTAATTTGCCTCTCTCAGCACAATGTTTGTTGCCATCTAAACACTTTCAGATCCATTAATACTTTCTCCAGTAAAGTACTTGGGGTACACTGAGCCATTTAATTGTATGTAGGTGCAGAAACAGAATGGAAACTATGGTGGTTTTTTAAATTGAACATGACACCTATCTTTAAAAGAATTATTTGGAAGAGAAAAATACATCTTAGATGAAAAAATATATAGCACTTCAAAACAAATGCCTTCTTGCTGTTAAACCCTAGCCAAAACTAAGTCTTCCATTCCAACAGGAATAATTGAGGGATCAAACACCTGAACAGATCAAGATGCGACACTACCTACATACTGTGTCTAACAGTTAAAAAAACCCAAGAAACACAATATTGCTTGCTGTTCCTACCACCTTAGCAAGTATTTAAAATACACTTTTTTTTGCCTGTTACGATTCCTAAAAATATTTATGAAATACAGATTTTGCTTGAAGAAGAAGGCTTCATGCTCAGAGGTTAAACAACTTCAGGCATCTTGTTTATTTCATCCATTATAAGCACTTTTAATACAAGAGAAGTAGACCAACATTTGATAAAAGTAATCTCAAGAAGCAGAAAAGCATCAAACAAAACATTAATCACAGTATCAAGAAAGATCAGGCTTTTTCTGCAACAGACACGACTGAATACTGAGGCACTCTGGACTGTGCAGTGTCATGAAGTTGTGACATATCTTAACAGCTGAGTTCTACAGTATTCTTGACTAAGCATGTTTTGCCCAGACAGAATGGTGTCACTGATTTTGTATTTTCAACAAACATTCACGATTACTGCCATACTCCTTTGCTGGTGCAACTGGACCATAATATCTTCACACTGCACTGGTAGACAGAACTCTGTGACAACCTCCAGCCAAAGTGACTTAACACTTAGAATTTCTTCTCTAGGAAAACAAAGAACAAAAAAGGGGGGGCAGGGGGAAGGAACAGGACCACAATTTCTGGCTAAGCCAGAAAGAAATAAACAAACATCTGGATCTGGAAACTGAGGAGACAGTGCACGATTTGGTACAAGCCACAGCAAAAAAGCTGCACTGACTCCCAACTTTGTTGAGGTGCAGCCTTACACAAGAGTTGTGTTTAATGCACAGCCTGGCTCTTCGAGAGGCCACCTTATTCAACCTTTCCCCTGCTTCTGTATGCTACTATTTGGAGATAGTGCCACTGCAAGCAGGCTCCTGGTTTTAACATGACTACACAAAAAGACAGTAAAGCATGATAAGACTGAAGCACCACAGTGCTGAGGTGAGATGTACCTTCAGCATGTCTTATGGGGGGAAGAACAGAGTGCAAAAGTCAAAGGCTGAAAAAAGAAGCAGCAACACAAAGAACGGCGGTTTCAGCACACAAGTCAGTAACCCCATTTGGGCCAGAAAGTCAGCAGTGCTGCTGTACTTATCACAACAGTGATGTTGAAAACTAAATTTAGCAGCTCCTGCCTACATCATCTTCCCCTGCTAGGACAGCAACAAAAAACAGGGAAAGAAAAATAATGTATCCAGTAGAACTGGATTAAGAAGCAGCAAGCATCCCCAAGAGAAAATTAAGAATCACACCAGCATGGAATTCAACTCTTGTCTTCTGTGCCATGAAGTGACAGGAACTGGCTGGTGAGTATCTATTTGACAGTTCTTTTAAGAAATAACAAAAAGCAGTGAAACAGAAAGGCTTGATTTTACTACTAAATTTGAAGTAAATATGGAAAATCCTGAATTCACAAAGAACTGTGATATTTTTATCATTATTGGTTAAACATTATACATGCTTTTTAAACAAATCAACCTGCTATTAAGCTCATCCTGCCAAAAAACCCACCTACATAAACAGACTATTTATAAAAACTCAATGAATTCATTACTATCAACAAAACATTTCCACTAACATATAAATTCAAACTATCAACAAAACATTTCCACTAACATAAATTCAAACTACATATGAAGGAAAACAAACGTATTGCATTTCATACTGCTAACAAAATATTGACAGGAGTAAATCACATGCAAAACAAGTGAGAAATGAGCCTGAAATGAGCAATGAAAAACAGTGTGTCTGGTTTTGCTACACATTTTCTGTTAATTGCTTTAGCATATATACATCATGAACAAACTACAACAGTAATGCAACAAAAACCTTTAACGCTATTCAAAGCAATGGAGTGAAAGTTGTTAAACAGCCTAAATCTGCTTCAGAACCATTCTATGACACCAATTTTGCTGTTTAACAAAAAAAATTAGCAGTGAATTCTTACAATCTAGAGAATATTTATCTAGTTTTACATTGGTTATATGAGTAAGGGAGATAAATTTCCAGTGGAACTGTACCCAAAGTTCACATTAACATGGCGTTATTTAGAGACAGACGTAAAGTCCTTTTTCAGTAAAAGGGACTAAGTGAACCACAAAAACAGAACAAAAAACAACCAACCCCCATCACACATGAGCAGATATGATTGATGGGATTAAATATTCTTTAACTAACATTGATACAGCACTCAATCAGCTAATTTTCTTAATGCTCATTGCCATGCTCATTTGATCAACAGTAAGCTTACCTTTCCTTTCGGTCCAGATTGCTTAAAATATGAAAAAAGAAAAAAACAGATAAGATGCAAAGCCCCAAAGGTGTTGTACATCACTAAATGCAAAAGTTCTTAAATACAAACCGTAATTGTTTAATTGTCTCTTGCACTCACTGGACTAGTTTTATTTCAAATAAGACTGTAATTTTTTCATGATATTTTTGTAAGAGTAATTAGAAATGTATAAATTTTACTTCAAAGACAGCAACAGCCAGCGGTCTAAATACTGCACTAACTTGAGTTTTTTTCAAGGAGTAAAATTTGATTAATTCTGAACTTAACCTGGTCATGTCAATTCACTTGCAACATGGAAGTCATTGAGACAGAATCCTAATATATGAATTAAGATCAAGCCTCAGTTCCAATCACAGAATCATTAAGGTTGGACAATACCTCAAAGACGGGCCAACCATTAAAACAATCCCTGATTGCCATGCAAAGATTAAAAAACCTTACGTAAGAACTTGTTTCCCACAATTAAAAAAAATATTTAAGTGTTTAAATTGAGGAAAAAAAACTTCATAAAGCAATCCTCAAATATTTATCAAACCACATGCAAAAGCTAGAGAAAGATAAGCAGAAACTTCCTTCTGAGGTTTGGGCTAAAAAAAAGAAGTCTTCCAAAATATTTAGTTTCACAACTATTTCCTTTAACCTAAGTTAACATGTAACTGTATGTAGTTGATGCTCACAACTCTAGTCCTTTGTATACCAAGACTGATACAAAAATGGACTTAACTAAGAATAGCATGCAGAAAACTTGAAAACAGCATCTTTGTCTCCTGTCTTTTCAAAGTTTGCAATATGGAATGCTGTAAGCTTTCAATCTATGTGACTGTTCCTCCCAAACATCAAAAGCCTAACGACCTTCTGTCACATTAACAGTATTCTAAAACAGAAAAAATTCAAATTGTTTCCTGTTTTACTTCAGTCAAACTAAACAGAATACTGTAATAAAAGCTCATGCTCCTTTCCTTTTCACAAACAAAACACTCACAGGAATGGAGCAAACTCTAATTCTCTTGTTACTCAGAAAATGGCAGGAGTGGAAGTAAAGCAGGTAAGAACGTAGTCCTGATAATCCTACAGAATGCAGTATGAAAACACATTCCATCTCCATAGCGCTCTGGGGAAGAGAGTAAAAGGACTTCAAAACTGAGTGTGACCACAGCAACTTAGCCTGGGGGTGCAGGTAATCAGCCAGTGATGCATGAAGTTGGGGGAAACTGTTTGTAAAGGCTGGCTCCTGTTACAAGCAATAAACACTGCTTTTGTGCAGGTCACATCCGAGGCCATAAATCCAGTCAAGCCATGTCTGCATGGAGCAATACCCACTATCTTTGTATCCTTGGCACAGTTAACATGAAACTTGGATTCACTGTTTACAGGTGCTGTACAGTCACACTGTTACACAACACACACTTAATGCCAGGGAAACTTAAAGGCAGGAAAAAATTTTCAGAATGCCTGATACTATACACTGGCATTACATTAGATGACTCAATTGCCTGTTTTAAAATCCTCTATTAATATAATGCATTTAAAGGAATTCTCCCTTTTACATCTCAGAAAGATTAAGGAATTAGAACTCTGGATAGATACAGGAATTACAATGATCAGTGTCCCTACCAATTGCTTCATGCAGCTCATGCATAAGATTTGTTAGACATGCTGTACATACATACTATTTCAGCGTCAAGTTTTGCAGAATAGTCAGTCAATAGCATGACAGAACTGTGCATCCATTAAATGAAGCAAAATAGTTTGAACTAACTACAACACTAGGCCAAGCTATATCTGAAAATCTGTTGTATCAGAAGTGAACAAATTTTAATTTAATTCTCAGATTCTATTGGATAAAAACCGTGAATAAAAGTTATCAGAATATTACTTTGAAATATCCACTTTTGGTGTACTAGAAACTTGATTTTAAATATGAGTGCAACCAATACTCAGCCAGACTTTAACATGCATGTGCAAAAAACTTGCAGAAAGAGGTAAGAAATACAGTAGAAACCACAAACTTCAAATTCAACATGACAGAGATTACAACTGAGCTTCATAGTTAGCTTGACCCATGTGACACTATCCCCACTCAAAAAAACTGGTATAAATAACAGAATCTGTAACATCAGTGCCAGAGACTCAAGCTGCTCAGAACTATTTTAATAATTTTTTTCATTTTTGGTTGTCTTTTCAAGAACCTCCCATAGGTTTAAGTACAACATATTAGGTTAGATAACATTATTTTCCCCGTGTTGTTACTGATCACCATACCATAAAAAAAGTCTACAAAGGAGAAGTGAAAGAACGAACTTTAAGCTCTAAGGTGTTGGGGTTTTTTATTCCTCTGCTACTTTACAGGTGACACAATTTCCATGCTACGAACTTTTCTGCCTTGGTATATGCCTTTTATTTTACTTTTAGTTTGCCACTCACATTTTCTGCATATAGTCCTTTTTAATGAATCATCATCTGCCTTTACTTTTAAACTCAGTTATTGCCTAATGTCAGTGAAGACTAGAAAAAAGGATGAAAAAATTCCTACACAACAAAAAATAAATGACAAAAAAAATATTACCCACTTCATATGGGGTTGGTTTCACTATTTTTTGCCTTTAAAACTCTTAAAATATTCCTAGCATAAGAGTTCATTCTCTGTTGCTAATCTACATGAACTACAATAATCATAAAAAAAACATACTAGAAACACTCAAGATGACTATTATTCATTTACTTCACCCAATACTCAACCTATTTGTTTTCCTTCACATTACACTGCAGGCTTAAAAAGAAGCAAGTCCTATAGGCAAAAAAGGCAAGCAGGCCTGAGGATTAAGAATCTCTGGAGCACGTGGAAGAAACTCATGGCACTCAACTTGCTAAGATGGATCCACGTTGATTGGCTGTTTTAAAGAACCATCTCACAACAAAGCTTGATAACACCAGTACACCAGTATTATCAAGGTCAACATTCAAAGCAGTCTTGCATGACTTTCCCTACTTAAAATCATTTTAATTAGCACTACAGATCAAGATTTTATCCCTCAAAATCACAAAAAAATCCAAACAAATAAAAGCCCCTCCCAAACAAGTAAACAGAAGCAAGTACAAACACAAGCAAACAAAAACACCAGAAAGATAAAGGCATGAATGCTCAGAGATGCCCCACACTTTCCTCAATGGAACACTTAACAAAAATAATCTAGAAAGGACTTCATGCAAGAAAGAGCAGAGGTGGTTCAGCCTAAACACCACTGATAACATAAACTCCATCTTTCAGTTTAATTCATGGTAAAAACTCTGCCAATCCTTCTCAGTTATCCCAGACTTTCAATGATGGGAAGAAATGGAGAGAAAATGGAAAGGAAAGAGAAATAACTACTACTGCATCTGCTGTTACTAAGGGCTTGGAAATGTCTATGCTACATAATATCTACAGATTAAAGATCTGTTGGAAATGGAAGAAGCCAACAACAGTGTAAGTCCTCAAGGACAGGACAAGACAGTAACCCATCCATGAGGAAGGGCTGACAGAGTTGGGGTTGTTCAGCCTGGAAAAGTGAAGGCTCTGGGGAGATCTCAGTACTTGCCTTTCAGTACCTGTAACATGGGGACAGTTCAGCAGGGACTCTTTCAGAGTAATGATTTTAAACTGAGAGAGGGTAGATTCAGACTAGATAGAAGAAAGCCGTTTTTTATAATGAGGTGGTGAAACACGGGAACAGGTTGCCCTGAGAGGTCGTAGATGCCTCATCCCTGGAAACATTCAAGGTCATCTTGGATGCAGCTGTGAGCTACCTGATATGGTTGAAGATGTCCCTGCTCATTGCAGGGAGGTTGGACTAGACAGCCTTTAAAGGTCCCTTCCAACACAAACTAGTCTATGATTCTATTATTCCAGGACTGTAAAATCCCTTTTTCAGCCTGTTTCTTCAATGCCAGATTACACTAATACATGTTTGGATCACATGATTCATTCACATTAGTATATGGGCTTTGTTTTTCTGAAGTTAGCAAATCTAAGTGAGGGAAGTGGAATGAAAAAACAGGATGATGCCTTCACATGATCCCACTACCCTCAAAAATTCATACTAACAACACTGAGAGAAAAAAAGAGGGCAGAAGAACAAAGCTATAAAATGCTGACAGGATACAACATTCCTGTGGGATTGTGGAAATCCATTAAATTCATATATAAGAGGAGCTCTGAATGAACAAACTTTGAAAGAAAATTCCTTAAAGCGGTGGTTATTTTATGTTTGTGACACACTGAGTGTGAAAAGCATGTTAAAAACATCTACAAACAACCCTGCAATTTAGAGAAGTCTGATGGGGTTTTAAGTTTTCAAACCAATGAAGTTCAATCTGGCATAATTCAGTAAGACTCCCCAGTTTCCAGTCACCCTCTCACACAAATGCCAAACCTTGCTTTTGTTAGATGTCCCAGGTTATATGTTTCATGCTGTATTTATAGACTACATGCTATCAACAGATCTGTAATGTTATCTTCAGATGATCTTCTACAAGCTGGAGTTGCTGCAAATTAGTACTTGGTGATCATGTTGTCAGTTACGTGAATTTTTACTGCATACTATGTCCATATCCAAGTATTTTCTAAAATTACTCAATTAGCAGATGCTCTCCTACTATGTGCCACAGTGTGTTTTAAGATGAGTAAATTCTAATTTATAGGATAATAATTCGTAAATGGTAAGTTTTGTTAAACTTTGGTAATTAAGATCAAAGCTCATAATCAAGAATGCACCCATGTGATTACTCACATTTTCTTAAAAGACTTCATGGCTTAAGGAAAACCAATACATACAAAAGAGAGAGGACTTCTTACAACTGAAACATCTGGAGAAACAAATGTCATCAGTCTTACCTTTGGGCTGCTGTTTTTACTACTGCCGTCTGTGCATGAGCATGGTGAAAACGCCTGCCATGTACCACAGTTACAGGACCAGACACATTCTGAGCATTTTCACTGCAAACACACAGAAAAACATTTAAGAATAGATGTTGGTGTATTTGTACAGTCTTAGCTAAAAATTGTGATGTCTTACTTTTACAAGAATAGCCATACAAAACCAAAAAGCAAACTATTTCTGAACCAATAATACCACTTGTTAAGATCATTTTAACACTCAGCCCTTTATTAAATAGCCAATAAGAATATACATAATTTTTTTCCCCTGGAAGAAAAGGTAAAGATTTTTTACAGTTTTATCAGCATCCAAAACACTACGAACCAGCTCTACTTTACTCAACCCTGTACAGCCATTTTTAGTGAATTGTAACCATTCATAATTAATTTTATACTTTCATCTGTCATTTTATTAAGCCACAATATTAACTTCTTTAATATGATTTAAGGGGCATAACATGGGAACAGACTGAACTGTACATTCAGCAATTTCCCTCATCTTATTACTCATAAAAGAAATGCTGCAAATTTATGGATATAAAATGGCTAGTAACTGAAACAAAACAACACATTTCAAAAAGAAAAAAAGAAGGATTCTCAGGTACTCAAATAGCTCAGTAGGGCTCTGTTCACCAGTGTGTTTTAGCATTTCTTTGGTTACTTCAGTTGTTGCCTTTGGACTTTTTTCTCACTACTGTGTAAAACCAGCAATGCTGTAGAGAATATTTCTTACCATTACCCCCTCTAGTAAAAGCTGATGTTACTATACAGTAGATCAGTAATACAGTACTCCTTCAAAGATCATTAGATTCTAACAATTATCCTGCATATTGCTGTGACAGGACACAAAATACTATGCTTTAAATGTTCCAAAACCCCTCAACTTTTAACAGACAGTATGCTGACGATGCAAATTGCTTCAAATTACAGAAATACAGTGCTTAAATTTTGCTTTTAAAATTGCCAGGAATTTTTAATCACACTAAACAAAATTATGTGGAAAGCATTCTGATTAGTAATAATTCTCAGAAATATTATCCTGCTGTTTGTCCTGTCATGAACACTGCTGAAAAGCTTGAACTACAAACATTCCCAAGAAAGCTGACAACTAATTCATAATCCTTCCTTAATGTTTCCCCAGAAGACAAAAGTGAGCAAAATGTTAGTTTACTTTTTAAATTCCAGTTTAGCATTATAAACTCTTTTGGGAGCCTTATATGGAGTATCCTAAACTAAGATGAGAAGCTTTCAGAGCATTTTTGACTGATCCTAAGGTAACTGTTATGATCTGACTGATCGTAACATAACCATGAACCTAAACAGAACAAGACTTAAACAAAACCAAATGCTAAAACTTTCTTTTCTAGAATATGAAGTTTCAAAACATCATAAATGATATAACAGTTCAATTAATTAAATTCCTAAAAACAAACCTAAGAGGGGGCCATTCAAACACCAGCCTCCTGAAAGTAAACACACTCATCTCACACTCTTCCAAGGCAAGACTGTGCCACTCCAGCTGGTCAGTCATCAGCCAGACCAACTTACAGTCAACTCTCGGTTTAATGTTGCCACCTGAGAAATAAAAAGCTGACAGCTACTTGCCCTAAATACTTTAGAGTGTCTCAAATCCTCTTTGGCTTCCAGTTTAATGTCTTTGAGAAAGGAAACAGAAGCAGAGTGCAGGAACGCCTTCTCAAATGCTTCTAAGATCTAAGGAGTTTAAAAAAGCAAGCAAGACTTTAAACACCTATCTCATGTTTTATCGTTGTATTTGCTGGATCTGAGCTTTGCCTCATGATTATGAAACTGTCTTGTGTCCCCACAGCTGAAAAAATTGTTAAGCAGCACTTCTGCTTTCCGCCTCACATAGTGAGAAACTCCAGGAGGTGCTGCACTAGAGTATCACAGCCTGCCAGGGGATCAGGTTTGAGTCAAAGCAGACTGTTCTAGATGGCACACTTAAGTGGTTCATATGGCAATCAGATAGGTTTCCAAGTAGGACAGGTGTAAAATGCAATCTGCTCTACAAATCTTGTTCTCGGAACAGAAGATACCTTGCACAGAGAGAAACACCAGAAAATTCAATATAAAGTCCTACTAAGTGGCAAAATGGGCACATCAGAACTGAAACCTGGGTTTGCAAGTTTCAGGAGTTTCATGAAAATTAAGATACGACATTAAAACCAGGGTGATGTAGTGGGCAGAAAGCTCCTGGAGAGAACAAATGTTCTAGAAGTCTCAAAGAACTTACAGAAAATTAACAATGTATGTCTCATTAATGTTATCTCAGAAACTACAGAATGATTTGAAACCTAGGCTCTGACGAAAATAGAGTTATGGTATCAGATTCTATCAGCTGATCCTAGGGAATTCCTAACACCACAGACTCAAGAGGCAAAGCACAAAAGAATCTTGCATTGGGCAAAGGGATGGATCTAGAAGTAACAGAAGCACAGCTAAAAACACAGGACACAACTACAGACTACATTAATTCTGCTGTTCATCAAACAACCTTTTTAACAAAACATTACCCAAAAAAATGTAAAAGAGAGTTAATGTGAGAAATTTTGATACAAGTTATTGAAAGCTAGAAAAGAGAAAAGCAATTTAAAGTAAGATCTCATGATTAAAAAAATACCAACAAAACTTGTAGGGTTAAGTTAGAGTTTGATACTGGATCTGCTTAACCAAGTAACAGACTCTAACTTTTTCACTGGTTCAAACTTTTGTACGTGTAAGTGGATATGTACAGCAAAAATTTCTTTGCACTGTCATTGCATATCCCTTCTTCCTATCACTCATTCTCTGAATTTTAGGGACTACAATAATACTCATTTGAGTGAAGGGCTGAAGCCCCACTGATCTGAAGCTCTTAGTCCTATTCTGCAGATAAAGTGTAAAAAAGACTTCAACATTGTGAAAAAAATCACTATGAACAGATCAAGAATAAACAAGTATCTGATCTTGTATTTAATCTAGCAGCCTAGCTGCACAATCAGCTTTCAGAATCTTCTCTACCTGAAGAGTCCAAATATTAAAAGAGGAACTATCAAGCACCTTCCATTCTGCATGTCAAAGTGAGGACACGACCAATCATCACTACAGGGACTAGATCACAAACCTTTACTGATACACGTTATGAAAGATACAACAATATCACTTATAGCATAATTGCATTTCCAAGTAGACTTAGTGAACAAAATCTAAGAAGCTGTCACAGTGGCCTCTACACATCCATTATTCACAATTAGATTTCTTCATTAATGACAGTTTATTAAGAGGAAGGGGGATACTCATATTTTTCATTTAAATTCAGCAAGTGCTCAATACTAGACAGAAGGTGGATGCCTGTTTACATGCCACAGATTTTGCTTTTTTAGTTGCATTTTATAAATCATACTAGGTCTTAGGTTTATAATGCATTATTTGTCAATAGAAGGCAGTCCCAATCCAGGTAACAGAATGGCTGAACTAAAGGCTTAGACAGTCTAAAAAAACCTCAGTAACTATTCACCTTAAAATCTGTATACCCTTCTGGAACTTAATCAAAACATACATGTACATAGTGAAGTACGACAGCTCCAACAGAAAAGGGAGAAAAATTACACAGTAAGGTTGTGTTGGATGACAAATCTCACAGCCAGACAAGAAAATTCTAACTACGAAAGGATTTGGGGAATCTGGTTCTAAATGGTTAGGTATACTCAAAACCAAGAACAAATATAATGCACATGCATGGGCTTCTTCACCGAAACAGGGCAAAAGAGTCCATGTTCAAGAACACAATCCTACAGGATGGAAATTACCAGGGTGATTCTGTAAGAACTGGTAAATTTGACGAGGAGTAAAATAGAAATCTGGCTACAATCTTAAAAATGTGGTGTGTATAAAAAAAAAAAAATAAAGACTGAAATATGAAATAATATTTGCACAGCATAAATTAAGGACAATGAAGTACTGTGCTGATTTGTTTAAATGTAAAAAGAATTTAATACAAAGACAGAAGGAAGTACCCATGTTCAGATGGCAAGAGCTGCCAAGGAAGTGCTTGAATGTGCTGAAAAAAACCAGACCCCTCTGCAACAGCTCTTTTAGCCAATAACAAAAAGACCTGCCATTATTAAATCAATTCTGTTTCTAAAATAACTTTTTAAAGTTCCACATAATATCCCATTAGTCTGTCTCAAGACATCAGGCTCAAAGATCAGAACAGCAGGAGAGGACACACATCACACAGAACTTCAAAGGTTTATTTTCTCAACTGACTGTGATAAGATGTCCCACTAACCAACAGTGCTCTTAAGGTCCAGCATGCAAGAATGAAGACAAGAACATCCCTCGTGCAGCCACACAGAGTTTGAATATTTGCTGACTGGCCCAACTATAGCTACCTATCTCATGAACTTTTCCTTCCTGCAAAGGTTACCAAACTTGTATGCACTTCAGCAATACAAAACACTTCTGCAAAAGTTTGGTGAATATATCATTTCTTCTTACATGTCAAATCAAAAAAAATCAGTGTCTTAGAAGCTAGGGACAGTAGTAACAAGCAAGTTTAACACTGAATGCTTAAACACTGTTCCTGTCAGCTCTAAATGCAAGTGACAAGCTCAAGCTATCATACAGGAGTACAGCATTTGCTGAATCCTTTAACAAAATATCTGTGACTCTTAAACAGTAAGGGAAAAAGAAAATGCATCCTAAGTTAACCATGGCAATTCACAGTCATGGAAAGAAGAGATTCTTGATGGGCATGTTAGAAATATTCTTCTACCTGCTACCACTGTATAGAGGAAACAATAGCACATGCAGGCAACATTGGTGAGGTACTGACAAAATATGCCAGCAAATGCTCTAACTGCATTTCTATAGTCTTCTGGGACTTTACTAATGTATTGTTAAACGTTTTGGAAGAGAAAATACCTTCACAATCTAGTTTTCTATCTTTACCTAGAAGCACAGCACAGTGTAATGTAAAAATGCACAGCAGGTAATGCAAATATACCAAAGTTCTATTTATTTAGTAGTGTTTTGTATCAATGTTCAAGTAGGCAAGTAAAGGTAAAACTAAATGTATTACCTAAGTTTCTTGCTATTTCCCATCATGTTGAGGCCGATTGCGTTCCCCTTAAACAGCCTGAAGCCTCCAGCTTTGCCTCGCCTTGCACATGCTTTTATGGAGTCACTGCTGGTGCCGAGAGCTCCAGGCCGGCAACGAAATGACTGTCACAACAGAATTCACATGTATTAAATAATTGTGTAACAGTTTAATGGAAAAAATTAATTACAAAATATTAATATAAATATTACTTTGGCTTAATTTTCAAACTGCTTTCATACCAAATTTCATGTAATATATATTGTCTACACTCTTACTCACTAGGATTCCTTACTAAACAAAATATGATATATAATTTATATATATTATCATATTAATTATAATTGTTTAAAATTAGTTATTCATGCTTGTATTTTCAGTATACTGTACAAATCAAGAGGGCAACAAAAATATTAAGTGTAGGCAGATACACAGCTTGAGTTTATGGTCCTGAATCACCACATAAACTTTCTTTGTTTAATACTGCACAGATGACTATGCAATACTGTTCAAGAACCCAGCAAGCTTTAAAGATACTTTTTCACCATGAGATAAACAGATTACTTACCCTTCTTTCTTCATCGGCACTGAAAGGCTCATCACTGTCATCTAAACTGAGCAGATTTGCCTCGCTAGACAGGTGTGGGAGAGAAAAGCACATATGCTGTAATCCAAGAGAGCACCAGCAAAACATTTTAAACACACAAAGGATTTTTAGC
>JAWWLZ010000118.1:84725276-84740467 GCA_035041345.1 Poliocrania exsul
CTCAGTTGGTTAAAACTTGGTTGTAGTAATGCCAAGGTCATGGGTTCAATCCCCTATGTGGGCCATTGACTTAAGAGTTGGAATTGATGATCCTTGTGGGTTCCTTCCAACTCAGAATAGTCTGTGATTCTGTGAAAGTATATACATGTCCCAGGTTTGCTCACAGGGGGCAGAGCTTAGAGACATGTGCATGGTTATGGTGCTATTCTCTACCCCTCACATCATCGCTGGGGGTGTGGTCTTGGGGGGAAGAAAAAAGGAACCTACACCAGAAGTGCACCATTTTGTTCAGTTATCCTACTCATGGAAGTTGCCAGGACCCAGCACTGCAGACTCTGTAACTCTCCCACCACTGCCTGTCCCTCAGGAAGAATACAACTCCAAGCTGCAAACACAGCTGAGCCCACACGGTGCTGTGACCTTAAAATACCCATTCACAACAGCCCAGTGGAGCACACGTGCACCGTGGCACTGGTTGGGAAGCAGCCATGGGGAATGGAGTGGCAGAGGCAAGTCCAAGCCCAGCCAAAAGGAGTCATGCTGAGCTGTGGGTGCCACAGACAATGTGGCTTTGGGGCGTTTGTCTGTCATTGTTTTTCATGGTCTTGGGCTTGAGGACGGGGAATGGCAGCTGCAGAGAGCACCTGCCACCTTGTCTTTGTCTTGGGGGAGGCCATGTGGTGATGGCTAAGGAAAGCACCCACCACCTTGTCTGTCTCAGGAAGAACTCCGTGTCACCACTGAGCTGCAGGAACATCTGACATCTTGTTTTTATCTCAGCAGCCACATGGAACTGAGTCAAGGTGGTGAACACCTTTTGAGAGTAAGCACCTTCTCTTCTGTAAACTTTTGTTATTGGCATTGTTGCTGTTACTGTACATTTCTTATTCCATTGCTGTTTGCTTTCACTAAATTATTATCTCAACCCATAGTCTGCCTTTGTCCATCTCTCATCAGAGGGGGCAGGAGAAAAGGGGAATGGCTTATTTGGAGTTTAATTCCCAGCTGTACCAATGCATCAGTACCACGAAGGCTGTTTTTTCACAGAGCAGAATACATAGCAACTGAGTAATGTCTATTTGCTCATGTATCAAATGCTTCCAGTTGCCTGCTTCAAAGATGCAATTTATACAGCCCTAAAAAAACCCACACTATACCACACCCTCACAGACCAGTCAGTAGAATTTTTAACACTGCTGAAATGAAACCTCAGTGGTCTTGCAAGGAGGATGCCTCCACACTTTGTCACTTTTAACCTGTGGATTCCCTGGTTATTTTCACACTGAAACAATAATTTCTAACTTTTCAATACTTTCATTAAAATTCTATAATAAATGAATGTCAAATCCTTACTAAAATTAAAGGGAAAAAACATAAGTAATTTACCTAAATTGTTCTTTCTAAAGGAGAATTAATAACTACACATTCAAATTTACGCATTGAACAGGAAAACTCAAAATTTCTGTTTACTTATCTCTAATCACTTGCTATTTGTTTAAAGTTTTAAAGCAAGAAGAACAATGCAATAGTTAGCTGGATAGCTCAGTTTACCAGATCATGTTTTCATTACTGTCTTCAAGCACCCAAACTTTAAACCTCTGTTGACCATTGAGGTTACACTATCATAAGCCACAAGCATATTTTTATCAACTACCAACTGATTCAGTAATGTTTCAAACATAATTGGAATTTCTTTCTGAAAACTATTATATATAAAACCAGGAGGTTGATGTATTTCCCTTCACAACACACTGTGTACATTCTTTATTTTAAATTACGTAGTGATAGGCAGCACATTAAAAAAAGCCCCAGTATCAGAGGCACAAGAGAAATAGTGGTATTATTCAACTCATTCACAGTGCCATTCCATTAAAAGTAACTGTAATTATGGGTTAACTTAACCTTAATTAAAACTGCTAAAAATTAAGAACTGAGTCTCTGAACAAGAAGTTTTCATCACTTTAAAGGCTATAGTGCCTTACTAACAAGCTCACAATTAAAAGCATAGAACATCTATATAACTATGGAAGGGGTTTTTGGGAAAGTATTACAGATTTTAAAAGTACTGGAAAAAAGCCAAACAGAAATAAATTAGTTCATTGTTTTTCCATTCAGTAATACAAGGAAACAAGAAGTTTATCCCCCTAAATAAAGAGAAAAATAATTGAAACTTTTTGAAAGAAAAGGGTAGTTAAGAAAAGATATCATAGTGCAAATAAATCAGTCCCATTTATTTGTATTCGTTGGTTTGATAAGGCTATTATTGAACAAATCTCAGGGGAAGGCAGAAGTCTAGACTATTAGGAAAACATTATGACAGCCAAGAGCAAACTGGGCCCATCCGTTTACAAAACCACTGTGGAATACACTGAGGTATATTTCAAAAACATTTACCCAGATATAAAAACGAAAGTAAATATAAATTATTCAGGACACTTCAAGAACAATGATCTGTAAACATTAGAAAGCATCTTATAACGCATTAATGTTGCAAATCAGTTTAATTAATATATTACTTTGGCCATGTTTGTGTAAGGCTACCACTCCTCCATGTCTTCTGCTACAGGAGATATGTATCATTTCCATCATTTATTCTGTGATAGACCACACAGGTTTCAGTGTGCTCAAATGACCAACTGTTTTTTTTTCCTATTTTTCTACATAAAGGTTACTCTCCCGTGGGATCTCCCAAGGACACAGCAAGAAAAGTCTCACATCACTTGCTACCATCCTGATTGCTGTCTTGAATAAGTAAAATCTTTAAGAACATCAAAAATGTTACTTTTAGACTTTCAAGTGGACTGAATATTATCTGTAAGCATTTACTTTGGAATAACATACTTGTCAATTATCATTTTGAATTTCCCTAACTCTAGTTCCATGCTGAGTATCAACTCTAGCATCATTTTAAATTTATAGAGTTGAGCGATAAATAATTTTTCCAAACTTTCTTCTTTCAACAAACATTCTTTAATCTTTTTGTGTTCATTACTTGACACCATTATGACTCAGTCCATTTAATTCCCCAAGTAAGTTAAATGACATTCTTCTTTAAAAAAAAAAAAATCTACGTATTCTAAAAATTGCTTTAGTAGTAGGTCATCAGCCACCTACTCTGTATTCATCTCACTGAAGAAAGATAATCCAAGCAGATATCCCAGTACTGACCAACAACATTAGCAGGGGCCTCATGGGGTAATACAAGAGTACAGCCAATCCTTGAAGTGCTGGATTGTTAATTCTTAGGCTAGTTCAAATCCAACTTACTGTGTGCCCACCACTAGGAGGATAAAAAGTGTGATAAGGTCAGGCACTATAACCCCACTGCTTCAACAACAAGCACGAGATGCTTCCAGCTGCTCACTTCACACTTACAGCTCTCTCCACAAAGAAATGCAGTTAAGTAAATATCAGCACACCACAGCAAATAAGAATGACATTTTAAAATAACTACCAGAATACCTACCTACTGCACAATGTACTCAAAATATTGGGAGGAGGACACAAAGCTTTATCCTAAAACAATTATATAAAATGTTATACCAAAGCTAAAGGGAATTTAGAGGAAAAAAAGGACAATTTACTGTTGATTGTTTTCTGAAGATTGCCTTCTGTCAGTGTTTTGTGACATAAAATAAAAATGCATCAGAAAAGCAAAATACACAAATTATTTCAAAATGCTCAAAGCTCACTATGTCTTTAAGACAAACAACCCAGGTGTTACCAAAAGTAAATACGTGGGCAGCTTAAAACATGTAGCTCTTTGGAGAGAATGACAAGCTGCCTCAAATGCTATCAGAGGATGGGTAAGTAAAAAAGGCAGCATCTCCAGTTTAAATCAATTTTCAACTACTCTTTTATCTGTATTTCCGGATAAGACTCTGCATAATTCACAGATATAAAAGCGAATTACTGATCTAAGTAGGTAATAAAAATTCAATTCTGGCTACAGGAAAACTGTTTATCATACAGAATATTTGAAAGGAATGAAAAATTACCCAGACACACAATCTTAAAATCAAATACAATTATATAAAACGTATGTTTCATAGTTATTTTTCTAACATTTTTTTAGCATCATTACCATATACCTATCTCATTCTATGTTCTTAAGTCAACATCAGCTAGAGACAGATGGAAAAGAGCAGTAAATTACTAGAAAAAAAAGAAGCTTTGAAGCTTACAAAAAAAGTGAGTTACTTTTATTTCTAAAGGCAAGTAAAATACAAATACTAATTCTACTGCTCCTATATTTAAAAAGTATTAGTGCATGCCAGAAAAGGAAGTAAAGTTGCTAAGAGAAATAAAAGCAAGCTTAATTTTATAGACCTAAAATGCCCTTGTTTGTGAACCTTTGAAAAAAGTGGTTTTAACTTCTGATACAGCTCTTTGACAAGAGCTCTTAATGCTTACCTCACACTTCAATGAACTCCTGAACTCACTTTTTAATGACTAAAATGTCACATTTCTTAATGTTTCAGTAAGATTACAGCATAGCCTGCTGATGCAGCCTCCGTGGTTGTGTGTCTGCTTTACCACCTCCCTTCCAAAGCAGAGAATTTGGCAGAATATTGCAAGATACAAATTAATACATGAATTATTTTTGTACTTAATCACAGGATTGCGTGTTTTCTTACCACAGCATACTTTTTAAACTTGCAAGTCCTACTCTCCAAATATATGAGAACAACAAATAATCTGATGTGCATTCTTTGTGCATGACACTTGCTGGTTTTTAACAATCCATCAGTCACTTTGGAAATAAATACGTTAATTTTGAGAACACACAATAGTAACAATAAAACATCACAAGGACAAAACATGTATTCAAACTACACACATGAGATTTAAGTTTTATCCAAAATTCAAACATATCAAGTAAAGGAATAAATTATAAGAGAACAAAACTAGCCTTACCTCTACTCAGTGAAGTAATGAGCACAAGGGAGGAAAAACCCACAATCTTTTAAGCTCAGTTAAACTTCAGTTTAATTTAACTAAAGCTACTGAAGTACTGTAATCATAACTGCGAAGTACTGAGTAGCATCATCACTAAAGGAAAAGCTGAAGCTGCTTGGAAACCCTATCTCTTAATTTCCTTTTTTGCATGTTGATGTATCTATGTGTGTTCTGTAAGACTTAGACAGAAGCTCCAAAGGCAACTGCAAGGCTCGTGAAATGTACTGTATCCTATGCCCCAGGTTCATAATTAAACTTAAATTATAATGCACTTCTACATGACAAGACTATTTAAAATAATCACTTATTTGAAACCATTTTTTCTTAATAACTGGAATTTTAAGATATGTTGTTTCTTATGCATAAATGACATCATGGCCAGGCTTCGCAAACAAAGACTTGGGAAGGGCTCTACCCACGCATAAATGACAAAAAATAAGTATTTAATTATAAATAGACATTTATACTTTCAATAGCCTAGATAAAAGCATCCTTACTCTTTCTCTGCATCTCCTTCACTTTCTTCTGCATGATCAAAGCTCCAATTACTTTTAAAACCTCCATCTCTCTTGGATTGTGATCTATCCAAAGCTGAAATGAGAATAAGTTAAGGTAAGTCTTAATTTCAAGCTGAGTTATTAATTAACACAAACCAGAAGAGTAAATCAGATGCATGTATTTTCCCCAAGTATTTATTTTGTTGATGTCCATGTTTAGCTATCATCTGATGAATAATTTCATCAATGCAGTGGCGATTCAGTTTCCTAAATAAATACGAGTATTTGTCAACATCTTATTAATGCAGTAAGTTAGAGAGCTGTTAAAAATTATGACCTGAGGTAGTGTAGCAACTGTTTTCAACTTATTTCAACCATTTTAGTGACACCCATGAACTTCAGTGTAGCTTCTCTGATATGAAGTATATGTAGTATGTGGAAAGAGTCCTAAAATTTATTATTTCAATATCTAATACCCAAACATGTATTTAGTTTTTCCATATAAAAGCAACTGTTCCAAATTGCCCCAAGTACAATTTCAACATAATATACTTCTTTTTAATTCAAGATCAGACACTGACCTGAATTAACACTCGATGATAACTGAAATTTCAGTGTTATCATCAACTGTGTAAAACCCTGAACTTCCTGAGAACAGTCATACCACAGAGAATTCCAGATTCCTCTGCTGCAATACATAACACTATGGAGATTTTCATGTAATACAATAGCATGGTGTGATATTAAGTGAAGGTGGTCCAAAGCATGGAGACAGCACTCACTAAAGCAAGGTACTGTTCCCCCTGGGTCTCAACTACTGCAACCAAGAGCCAACTCACACAAATTATGACAAACTATGTAGCTACTTTGATTTTGGTATAATTTAAATGTGGGGGGTTTTACGACATTTTTCTTTACATTGTTGGAAATGCATTTAAATATAATGAATGCAACTCATGTACTTTGACAGAAAAGAATGAGAAGATCACAACCAATGAGAGATGTCTATGGTAAAGTATAAACAGTGCACACAAAAATATTTAATGCATATTCAACCTCTGCTTCCATCTACTTGCATCTAACGCAGGTTTCGTGAGCCATGGGTCATATTTTTGTGTTTAACAGCTTTTCCTACTGTCTTCTCCCTGCTTGCTTCTTTAATCAAGCCTACTTTAAAGAACCAACAGCATCTTGCAGTACATAGTACCTCAGCTTAATTATATGAGTATCTCCTTTAGTTTGTTCTAATTCAAACTGGCACCTTTTGCTCTTACTGAATACTCTACTCCTACAGTCCATACACTTTGGAAGACAGTTAGTAAAATCCTTCCCTATTCCCTCACGGCTGCATAGATCTCTGTTGTGCTCTTTCACTGTCATCTTTTCCCCAGGCAGAAAAAGAAAAAACTGAGTCAGATTAATTTTTCCTCAGGTGAAAGCTGTTTCATGCCTTTAAATCACTCTTCGATGCTTCTCTCGGAACCTCATCTAGTCCACTTTGAGATGAGGATGCATACACTGCAAGGAAAACTCACAAGGCAGACATCCCATGGATTTCTACAGAAGCAGCATGACATTTCTATTTTGCTCTTTATTCCTTTTCTAGTTGTTCTTTATTTCTGTTTCTTTTTATTCTTTATTCCTTTCCTAGACCTGTTTTCACTGCTATGGAGAACTGCAGTGATCTTTATGTACTAGATAATTGCATCTTTCACTCATGATTGGTTGAGAACCATTTCAGAGCCAATCGCTGCCTACAAAAATCATCTTTCCTATTTCTCATTCACTCAGTTACTTGACATTTACCTACACTAAATTACACATATGATTTCAACCCACATAACTCAAAACTTGAGCATCTACAATTTTCTTTAAATAGCTAGCCATGATACTAATCAAAGGAAAATTAAAACATCTAAAAACTTTGTCACCTTGCTATCATACGCTTTTCCTTATACCTGTGCCTCAATCTGCAAACACAGATCTTCATGCAAGCCAATTGTTTACTCCTTCTATTATCAAATTGAACCCTTTTTGCCCTTTCTTTCCATCTATAGCCAATTTTTTGGTATAAAACTTTCCATTTTATTCAGAGACAACTTAGTCTCTCCCAAAGCCTTTGGTAAAAGACTTTACAGAAGGAATAACGAAATGAAATCTGGTCATCATTTCGATGAATTTGGGTTGCATGGCCACAAAGCTCAGTGATGTAAAGTTCCTCAAACACCTCCACTGTCTTTTTAAAAAGCCAGTACCATGCTCACTACCTTCCTTACCTGTAGCAGAAAAATGACGGGAACCCACAAGTTACAAGCCACAGCCATTAGCTCCTTTACTTCCAGTTCCTCTCACAACACTTGGATGAATGCTATTTCATCCTGCTGCCTTGTTCACAGTTTGCTTCATGCACTGCAATTTCTTCCACTGATGTTTCGTTTTGAGTCATCTGCTCTATCACATTCCTCACTAAAAAGATTCTGGCATGAACAGTTCTGTTGGCATTGGCAAAGTGAGTGCAAGCAATTCCATTATTCAGCAATGAACTTATACACTCCAAAGCCACCTCTCACAACTGGCTTGTCTGCTGACCCTCCAGATATTCCTGAAACTTCCCTGCTGTGTTTGAATAAATCCTTAACAATAGTTTTTATGCTTGTTGGGAGTTACTAACCAATTTTTTCCCCACCTCATTGTAATTATAGATTAAATTCAACAGCTTTTTTCTTACTGTCTGTTTTCATTATTCATTATTTTCATTATTCAGATAAAAGATGAGATTTAAGAAGTATGGTATTTTATTTCAGGTATTATACCTTACCCTGCTGTTTAGCCAGGTCAACACCTGGGGGACCTTTCGAAATCTATTTAAAAAAGCAAGATGCACACTGTAAGCCTCCAATATCATATCCTTAAATAATTCCCAAGCTGGCTGCAAACATTTTACACTCCAGATGCATCTTTTCATTCCTTTTCAAAAAGTTTCTTAATATTTTCTGTATTTTCAGTAGTCTTTTTTAAATGAAGTATTTCTGTATTGGACAGTTTGTCCACCACTTCCATCAGTGCATCTGCCCATGGAAGAACTGCCTTAGTATCCCAGTTTTGCTCACTCAGTTCTGGATCAATTTTCACTCTCTCTAGCATTCTTGGTCCTAACAAAAATGTAAATCTAGAAGTATACCATCATGTCAGCCAGAGCATTCACCTGAGTTATTTGATCTGAATGGTCACTTGGTATCTGATTCTGTACAACAATTTTTGTTTTTCAACAGAGATAACAAGTAATCTGTTACACAGGCTGACTATTAAGTAGTAAGTTGCTGATTATTTTGTAGTAAGATTTAAATTTGGAACCTCCATGTTGCTATTTTTACTATGTACCATCAAGGCCATTTTAATCAGCAAGATGCATTCACACCCAGAGGCTGAAAATACTTAGAAAAGCAGAGCTGACCCTAAGGTACTGACTCAGTAGAAGTCAATTGCTACACCTCTGCCCAAGAAAGGCAGTGTGCTGGAGCAGATTTAACTATTATTTTTCCTCCCCCTACAAGCTCCCTTTGGTGCAGTTACACCAAGGGAGAAAGCAATTCTAAGCCCAAGAAACTACCTGCAAATTAAATACACAACTTACACAGGCGCAGCTGACCTATTTCCCTGCTTTTTTAAACAATTCTGATCAGCTACATGCAAGTTCTAAAAAAACAATTAACAAATTCCTGAAAAAATAATCTGTATTTTTTATTAAGACATTTATGTCATTATTAACCACATCCTGAAGACAGGCTTTTAAAAATCCCCATACAGTCTTTTCATATAAAAACCAGTTATCTCATTTTGAACTGCAAAGCAGAGTACACTTGCAGAAAGAAATGCCAGAAGGCAGATCAACACCCTAAAGTTACATGTGTGGACACTGTTTTGCAAACTCCTTTAGCACGAGTTACAATCACTCAACCGTGTCAAGTAAGCAATTACTAAATAGCAGAAAAAAAGTTCACAGTGAATCTCCATGAAATATGAGCGGTTTTGCAGTTCAAAAAAAAATCCTTTAAAATTCTGCCTACTGAAAACACTTAAATCAGTGGCATAAACAGTATCTAGTAAAGTGCTTGTGTCCAGCAGAAGACAACACCTCAGAAGGGTTTTTTTTTTTTGCATGTCTTCTACCTCTTGCTCCAAAGGCAAATCAATCCATATGAATCTATACTATGGCTCACTAGAAAAACATCCCCATTGCTTCACTGTTTTGGATGTGATGCTGTACTGTGTATTGTGTATGGCAAGATTTTGGCAGTGTTGGGGAGCTGCAGGGTACCCATGGGCCTCACCTTTGTGCTTGGGAAAAAATCATGGAGCAGACCCTCCTAGGGGATAGGCTAAGGTACATAACAGACATGAAGGTGATGCAAAGCATCCAACACAGCTTTACCAAGGGCAAATTATGCCTGACCAATCTGGTGGCCCTCTATGATGGATTGACCGCAATGGTCAACAAGGAAAGACCAACAGATGTCATATATCTAGACTTTCATAAGACTTCAATATGGTCCCAGATGACATCCGTATCTCCAGGTTGGAGAGACAGGTATTTGATGGATGGACTATTCAGTGGATAAAGAATTGGCTGGATGGATGCAGCCAGTGAGCTGCAGTCAATGTCTGTATATCCAAGTGGAGGCTGGTGATGAGTGGTGTCCCTCAGGGCTCTCCTGGCTCTCAGGACTGGTGGTCTTTAACATCTTTATCAATGACACAGTGAAATCGAGTGCACCCTCAGCAACCTGCAGATGACAAAATGCTGAGTGGTACAGCTGACACAACAGAAAGACAGGATGCCATCAAGGGGCACCTGGAAAAACTTGAGAAGTGGCTCCAGGACAATCTCACAATATTCAAGAAATCCAAAAGCAAAGGTGCTGCACCTGGGTCAGGGAACTCCCAGACGTGTATAGACTGGGAGAAGAACTCATTGAGAGCAGCTCTGGGGAAAAGTGCTTGGGGTTCTCATGGGTGAAAAGCTGGGCATGAGCCAGCAGTGTGCACCGGCAGCCCAGCAGGCCCATTGCATCCTGGGCTGCATCAAAAGCAGCATGGCCAGTAAGTCAAGGGAGGTGATTCTGCCCTTCTGCTCTGCTCTGCTCTGGTGAGATCCCACCCGGAGTGCTGCATTCAACTGTGTCCTCAATGCAAGAAAGACAAGGACCTGTGGGAGTGGGCCCAGAGGAGGGCCATGAAGATGATCAGAAGGTGGGAACACAGAATATGCTGAGTTGGAAGGGACTAGCAAGGACCATGGAGCCCAACTCTTAGTCCTACACAGGACCATTCCCGAGAGTCACACCATGTGCCCAAGGCTATGATCGAAACGCTTCTTGAACTCTTGTCAGGCTTGGTGCTGTGACCATTTGCCTGGAGCATCTATTCCCTCTCCCACAAAGACAGGCTAAGAGAGCTGGTCACATGGAGAAGTGAAGGCTTCGCAAAAGGCCTCACTGAAGTCTTCTAGTGCCTTAAGGAGGCTTATAAAAATGAGAGAGAGGGACTTTTTATATGGGCAAAGAGTGATAGGACAGGGTGCAATGGTTTTAAACTGAAAGAAGGAAGGTTTGGATTAGATGTTAGGAAGGAATTCTTTACTGTGAGGATGGTGAGGCACTGAACAGGTTGCCCAGAGAGGTTCTGGATGCCCCATCCCTGGAATTGTTCAAGACCAGGCTGGATGGGGCCCTGAGCAAGTTGGATGCCTTGAATGGCATCCCTGTCCACAGCAGGGGGGTTGGAATTAGATGCCCTTTAAGGTCCCTTCCAACCCTAACCATTCTATGATTCTGCAAGGTCAACTTACCAAAGAAGCCAGGTGCATTTACTGTCCACAAAAAGACCAACTTTTCTTGTAAAGTAACTTTTTCCTGTGTATCACTGGATTGTCAGAAAACTCCCTGTCACTCCCGGAATACAACAGGTAGAGACTTTAAGGTTTCCATTACACACACAGAGGCTTTTATAAGCCTTTCCATCTGCTGAGATCTCATCTATTTCTGCATGTCCAAGAACCATCTTGAACACGAAACCTGAATCAAACAAAGGTTTGATTCAGGACATAGTTGCTTTTCCAGTAAGAACTGAAGTTTTTATTCTTTTTCCTCAGTACACTGGTAAAGAAAAATACAAGCCTCATCTTACAAATGCTTAGACCATCACAACTGCAACCAACTTATCAGATACTGCAGCATTCACACAGAAAATGTAAATTAATTTAAATGTACTCAGAATCATTGCCTCCATCCAGACTCATATTTAACTAAATTAAAAAGAATGCTTCTAAGCTTTCTAATCTGTTGCTCATTTAGAGTCATCAGATACATTGTTAAGAGGATACAAGTACTCATAAAATCCTGACACAGAAAGATTTTTGGTTTCCTTTCCCCATTGCTTCATTATTCTTCCAGACAGGCTTCTACGCAAAACAGCTTTTTATCTTCCAGCTTTGATACCATCAACTCCAGCACATCAACTGTGCAAACTACAGTGAGGGGCCATTTTCACATTCTGGAGCAGTTTTACACATCCCTCACACTTCCTCAGAGCTGGGGCTTGTTGCTCCTGTGCTGCCCCCTGCAATGTATGAGCACTGACAGCAAACCTCGGGAAGGAAACAGATTCAGGCAAAACCCCCTTGACCAGCAGAGGAAGGAAGAAGTTATTTTTCAACCGTATCAGTTCCCTCCTCTGTTCAACCACACCAGCACAGCACAGCTGTGACAGTGCAGTAGAGTGTAATGTAAGATCCATCCAGAACTGAGATGGTTTTAAGTACTAAGGATACCAAAGAAATTTGCATGGCATTGTAGCCTAACCTACATTTATAGGTATAGATTTAGAGATCTAGTGCTTGAAAGATGCTTTAACTTTCTACTCCCTAAATTAGTTGCAGAGGCAAAACACCTGTCAAAAATACCTCCAGTAAGAGGCAGTAATCATAACATGATAGAAAGTGGAATATTACTTGAAGTGGAGAGTTTAGTTGTGAAGTTCTATGACACCACTGTAATGGATACTAAGTATGGACATTCTTTCACACATTAAAGGAATTCAATTTCTCAAATGACTAACAAAAAACCCCACGCCCTTTAAGAATGTGATGTCAACAGAAAACCAATGATAAATACAGAGTATCCACTCCTGGTCAAAAAGTTCGCAAAGCAAGAGCATTTATGAAAGGTCTGTACTTCAAAGATGGAAATCATCTGCATATTCTGATAAATGACTGAGTTGTTTCTCAAGACATGCACATTGGGCTGCTTACAGTGTAGAGTGTCATAGTGAATGACAGGACTGAATAACACAGAACTGTGCAAGTCTGATCACTTACTGAACTGTGTTCAACATTTTCTAAGTATTAAGAAGAAGTAACAGAGGAGAACAAAAGGATAGAACTTTGAAGTATGTTAAACATTTTCTTTGTCATGCCTTTCAAAGTTTTTCTGGTAATATAGTGGTGAGAACCCCATGAGGGACAACGACTGTTTCCTGACCTTTTCTACTGATTATCCCAAGAGAGATACAGAGGTACCATCCAAGGATGTTGCCCTTCCAACAGTATCAGGAAACAGTGCAAAAGTACTTTAAGAGGGATTTTTTTATTTACACCAGTAGCAAAAGGAATGCCAAAGAAAATGTGGGAATTTTCTACTCAATAAGACAGGAACCCAGTGACAAAGGACATGAAAAAACAGAAGAACTCGATCCTTTTTTTTGTTCACTGCTAAGTTCTGCCTTCGGACCTCACAATTCCCCACTCTACCAGCAGAATCTGTGAGCACACAGCATCACCATCAGCATCATCATCCACGGTCAAGAACACGTGATTAAGGAACGCTTAAACCAATTGCACGTGTAAAAACCCACAGGATCAGGTAGGATGTAACTGATGGTGTTGAGGGAGCTTTTCAGTGTCACTGTTAAGACCCTCTCCATTGTCTACAAAAAGTCAAGGCACTGGAGAGGTTCCTAAAGACTGGAAAAACATTTCTGCCCCTAAGACAGGCAACAAGGATGATCTAGTTCTACAGGCTAGTCTGCTAAAGCTAACACTCACTCTTTACCATGTGAGTGGCTCAAGACTGGACCAGGCTGACCTGGGAGGCAATGGAGACTGGACAAAATCCCTGAGCAATCTGCTCTAACTAGGATTGGTTAGGACATGACATTCCAACCCATGTGGTTCCAGCCAGCAGTGAAGTAAAACCAGTGACTATCCATAGGTACAAAGCATCACCTAGGGCAACTGCACGACCATCATAAACACATCCAAACTGAAGTACCTTGGTCACTTTTCTTCCTTTCCCTCTACAAGTAAGTCTGACATTCACTCAAACTTTCCACACAAGAAAAATAATGTAAATTAACCTCAAAAACTGCACCCAAGAATAAATGGGGGAAAAAAGAAACAAATAAAAATAATTTTAAAAAAGTATTTTTTTCACCTCTAGCATTATGAATACATATAATTCTTTACTTGCATAAGACCACTATTTCTAGACAGGAGATATACTAAAAATTCAGAAAGGAAGAAGAAAGTTTCATTGTTCTTATAAGTGTAAGAGCAGTATCTTCCTATTTTATAGATAAAATTAGAGGATAAAAGGTTAGGATAGGTTAGGAACAATTTCTGAACTGCCAATTTACTCTCAAAATGTGAAAAAGCACATAAAGTTAACAAGTCATTTCAAGGAAGATGACACTTGAACAAGAAATCCAGAATCCAATTTCTGTGGCAAATCAGTATGTGATGTTAATCATATATGATCTCAAATTCTGAGCACTGGAACAGTTTCAGAAGATAAGCAAAACACAGCAGGAAACCTTACAGTGTACTGTGCATCTGATTTGCACACTTCATTGTGCACCATGGGATCCATCTTCATATACAACCCAAGCGTGTGCAACCGAGAATACAGCGGCACTAAACAAACAGCAATCTATTTTTAGAAAGTGCTGAAAGCCACTTACATACAGAATAACCCAGCCTAACTACATGGAAATTAGGCAACTGACACCTTGAAAAGGTTTCCACATTTGCTGCAATAACTGGAACATCAGACTGAAATAAAGCATATATCTATGTACAAAAAAGAATTAGAAAAAATATCAAGAATTTGTACTATTTAGCACTTCTGGATTTATCCTGTAAACTTTCAAAGATTATGTCAGACCTGTATTATCCAGTTTATAAGAACATACAGAAATTGAAGTCCAGAAATGTTCCATGATCCCTACAAGAACTTAACATGCAAATGCAGGACAGAAAGGTAGGAATGGATCTTATAGATCATCTAGTTACAACCCCGCTGCCATGGGCAGGGACACCTTCCACTAGACCAGGCTGCTCAGAGCTCCATCCAGCCTGGCCCTGAACACTTCCATGAGAGGTGTTTCTTCCATAAGAAGTAACTCTAAAATGTAATTAAAGCTGAAAAAAGCAAGACAACTCTTTGATGTTATCAACTGCTCAGAATTCACATGGAATGGACAGCAAAAGGAGCACACAATAAAGAAAATGCTCAGCAACCTCAACTAAAACAACCTCAAAAATTACAGCAGGGAAAGGTCAATGGAAGAGTTGTATGTTTGTATGTATGGCCAGATTTCACGGATGAAGATTTGGGCAGGGCTCTCCCCACGTGGGTGTGCCCTTCCAGCCTGCACAGTGGATTTTTTAGGTGAGGCACA
>JAWWLZ010000118.1:84743858-84769706 GCA_035041345.1 Poliocrania exsul
CCGTGGCAGATGGACCTCAGGACTTAAATGGTGGGGCCAGTTCTGTGCACGCTGTGCCTCACCTAAAACATCCACTGCGCAGGCTGGATCCCAAATCTGCGTTTGTGAAGTCTGGCCATACAATACAATACATTTGCCCTTTCTCCTCCCAAACCCCAGAATTTATTCCTGGTATCTCTATGGTTTCCCCCATCACAACAGCTCCATTCTTATTTATCATGTTTCTCAGTCTCCTGCAGTATCTTAACATATCCTGCACGCTCTTCCACTCTTTTCTCTGCATCTCACACAGCTGAAGGCATGCACTGCCCTGTGTCTGAGCCCTCCAGCTGCCCTGCCCTCTGACTGCCCAGCCCATGTTGTATCAACACCAGCGAGCAGCAAACTGAGCCTTGCTGAGGCAACACTGATTCTGACCTCTGTTTCTTGGAAGCTGGCAAGTTTCATAAAATTTCTAGTTATTTATCTCTGAGACCTTTACTCCTCTGTAAGCAAAAGGGGCTAAGTTTGGGGAAAATGCAGTTACATTACTGTGTTTGTTACTCATAGCAAAGCACAAGCCAGAGACCAGATTTTTTACTCTGAGGGTGGTGGGACACTGAACAGGTTGCCCAGGGAGGCTGTGGCTGCCCCAGCCCTGGAAGTGTTCATATCCAGGCTGGATGGGGCTTCGAGGAACCTGGTCCAGTGGAGGGCACCGCTGCCTATGGCAGGGGGATTGGAACTAGGTGATCCTATTGGTAGTAAGGGAGGAGGCAAAATTACAAGCAGTGACTCAGAACCCTCCCATATTCATATAAAGCACTATTTACAAGTGGCAAGATTGGTGATTAGTTTCACATTATAGGACCTGCTATAATACAATACACCTGCTCCTCAATTATCTCAATCAAGAGACAAAGCTAGAACTCTATAGAAGAGGTGAAGTCTGATACTGCACCAAAATTCATGCAGAGTCTTCCAGAAACAACAGGGCTAAAAGACAAAGTTGCTGTTGAAACCATTACAATAAATAATCCATTTTGCTTTATTATTGTACATAAAACACAAAGCAAAATACTAAAATAACTAAATAGGCTTATCATAAAAGTATCTGTGCAAGCATGACATTTGAAAACTGCTGGTTTATGTTTCCTATCAAACCATATATTGATATTACTACGTATGTTATTACTACTACTTTATGAAGTTATACATACATAAAGAAGAGTTTAAGGATCTCTTTTAGGAACATTCTCATTTCATTTTTTTCCCCACTAAAATCCAGCAGAAAATCTGTACTTTTACTGAGGAAAGAGCAGTGCTTTACTACCAAATCCAAGTGCCAGAAAAAAACCGGATGAGGCATCCCAAACAAGACAGTTACTCTTACACCTGAAGTGTCTATGTCCTACTTTGTGAGAAATTATTACAGCAGCAGTTACTTAGGAAAAACTACCAAGTAATCGATGTTTCCACAATGAAAAACACAAAATTGCACATGGATGCTTTCCACTTCAGAAAGTTGAGGACAAGCCTGGGCTCCTGGAATACAGTCTCAAAATTGAGAAGGTGATGATGTGGAAGAGGACTAGAGCACAGGCAAGCCTATTACAGTGTATGTTATAGAGCAGTAATAGATAAATTAGGTTTATTTTTAGTATCTTTCTAAATGCTTTAAGAAGCACCCTTTCTTTCTTAATGTTTCATGCCACCTATCATCCAAGTTAGTCCAGCATATACAAAAAATAAGACAGTAAGGAGGTATTTTCAATTTGACTTTACTGAGAAATAGTTCTCAACAAATGGGTTTCATTCATAGAAAGTAACCTGTTATTGAAGTCAATAGGAACCTTTCTTATTCTTAAAACCACTGGAAAGACAGCTGAACAGTCTTCAGGTCTAAGAAGACACATATGCAGTGCTGGAAAGGAATCTGAACGGGTCAAAGTAGTGGGACACATAAATAAGCCATGAAAGAGTCACAAATTTCACACTTTCAGACAGAAAACTACTCTCAAGAAAAACAGAAAGAAGGAATGAAACATGTCTGGACGTTGATGGGACTGATGCAAACCAGGGAAGAATTCAATAGGATAAAGCAGGAGTTCAGATAAAGACACAGAAGAAGGTCAATGTTACCTGAAACAACTCCTCCCCTCATTTTCAAGCTAATGATTATCTCCACTAGATCATAAACAAAGCACCAGAGGCTGCTTCAGAGACAATTAATAATTAAATTTCACTGTTAAGAGAAAAATAAAGTCATAGCAGATAGAAAATTTAAGTGTTCTACCTGAATATAAACTCCACTCCACCCTCCTAATTTGGATCACTCCAGTCAGATTTTTCAGTATCACTAAAAACAGAAACAAAAAAAAAAAAAAAGAGGAAAGGCAGACCACCACTTAATGGCAACTCTGTGACTCTACACTAATAGATAAAAGCTGGATGTTTCTGTACCATTCCAGAATCTGTCACCTCTAAGAAAAAACACCAGTCTACAACCCTTGCTTTGGTGAAGACAATTCTTTACATGTGAGCTGAAAAAAGAACAAAGTAATCCTCTGGAGTCCTCTGTCAGACAACTGTGAAGTTTCTGCTGCTAACGGGTAGTCCGCATAGTTTTGTCTATTGTTATTAGGAAACCTGTAGCCAAGAAAATGGAATGAAAACGGAGCAAATTCCTGTCAGGCTATCGCTGAAATCTCTCAGCAGCTCTGAAAGTAGGGACTGGCAACATTCCTTAGAAAGGAGATCCTTGAAAAGAAAATTCAATACTGGTACTCAGTATCACTATAACCACCAGAATGAAATAAGCCATGAAAGAATAATACATTTTTCCTTTTTTCTAGAAAATAGTTTAAGTTTACTTGCTATCTATTGCATAAATACAGAGAAACTTTAAATTTCATGCCAGAAAAATTAAAATTTCCTTGTAACTCAATAATAGTGAAGAGGGCAGAAAACAAGAGTTCCCATAATTTTTCTCCAGGGGTAATGATCCTCCTCTAAATCCAAATAGATTTGGCTATCATTCTTTGTGTTCATCATTCGATATATTTTAGGTGTGATTGTCAATTAAAAAACACAGAAATTGCTGCAGATGGAAATATCCAATCACTAAACTTGTATTTCTCCATCTGAGAAAAGAATTCCCCTAACAGGACTACTTTGTTAGTGTGAATTTCTGTATATTCAGCCCATAACTTTGGAACATTATTGTAGAGAGGTAAATTCAGAACAGGCTTACTAATTCCACTTGCAAACTAGATTAAATAACAAAAATAAGGTACTTTCCACACTTATAAATTCTAACAGTCCAGATACTTGAAGAGAAGTAATCCTGCAGGTGTGTATATGTGATACGTATCAACTATTAGCACTGCTCCAGAATGATAACAAATGCAGCTTTATAAGAGGTCCAATATTAAGTCCTACAGATCTTTTTCACATTCCATTAAACAGTCTATACAAAACAGGATAAAAAATGATGGCACATTAGATATGCAGAACTGGACAAAAAACATGCACTAGTATGAATCACTGTGTTCAAGAACAGCATTACCAGCAAGGCAACAGATAAATCATTCAAGGATCAACCTTCCAGAAGGAACATTTTGTTTTCACTGGAGAATAAAATAATAAAAATATTAAAAGGAAGCACTTTTACAGTAGAATGACAGACATATTTCTTCACAGTAACATCTGTTACACTAAATGAGAGAAAAGCACTTATCTTACTGGACATGTGGCATCAAAACCAAAATTCTGAGCAACTATTAAACTGAAAAGCAATTTATCTCTTAACTGTATGTTTGACTTAAGCATGACTGATAGCCAGCATAAGCATGACAGCACCAGAAGTGTCTGTGTACACGCATGTGTACATGCACACACACGTATAAAGGTACATGTTTAACGAGCAGTTTTCACTAGACTGAGTTCAAGGGGTGATAGATCTAACATCCATTTGGCCTATACTTCATCTGCACACATTTAAGGCAGGGACACAGAGGTGTCCTCCCCCTCCTCTTTGCCAGCCTTTAAGAAAACACTTCCAAAAACATCAAGTAAATACTTTTTGGCTGTTGCTTGCAGAGACTCCAACAGAGTCCATGAAGTATACACACTCAGACTAGTTACAGATACAACTCTAGGCTCATGTATTAATCATCATCCAGCACTAAAAGTTGCTGTATTTCCTACTCCATACACTTTTATCTGCGTTTTTGTCCCCATTATGCTTGTTCCACAAGTCTGGCAGTCTCATGCCTGTCTAGCCTTTGGATAATGGTGGTTCTAACATCATCAGTTTGATCGAATAAGCTGGTGTGCATTTCAAGGTTGCAGATTGCCAAAAACCCCATGTATACATATCTATACCTATAGAGACACATATATATATATGTGTGTGTGTGTGTGTGTTTAGAGATGCTCTATGCCTTTACTTTTTTCTATAAACATCCCTAAAAAGTATCTCTCAAGTAACATCTGAAAGCCTTCTTTTCCCTTTGCTTCAAATCAGTACAAAGTTTACCAGGTCTTACTACATCTGCTCCAGTATTATCTTCCATTTGGACTTGGGCCACCCTCAGAAATTTTTGGTCACCAGCATCCACATTAGATTTTCTTCACACATGGGTGCACACTTGCGCACTCTTAAGGCTTCTATCACATCATCAGTCCTGAAATGATTGCATCAAAATGAAAGCATCCCCAAATAATGGGGAAACACAAAACCAGCTGATTAACTCAGTTCACCCATCATGGAACACTAAAGCTTCAAATGGAGGTGCTATCCACTTGGTCCTGCTGTTGGAAAGAGCACTTTTAAGCAAAACCAGTTTGGATATTGCATATGAAATCTGTCTTTTCTTAGCCACCTGTCCAGCCAGAAAGTACCTACGGTGCACACAGAAGACAGTGACTACTCATCACTTGGACACTTCTAGCTGCCTGCAGCAACCTCACCATATTCTGTTCAGGAAAAAAAATGGAAGGACTGCATTTCACTACCAAATCCTTCAAAGGTATAAGGCAGGGAACATGACAGCTGTTATTAACCAGAAAGAGTTTCTGAACATCAGAATTTCAGATTAATTATTTAAAACAACATGCAGCATTTTGTTCACACAGTATGTCTATTCTAGAACAGGTAGTAATAAAAGCCCAAAACCCAACATCCTGCAGCAAGAGAAAATCTGCAAGAGGTACTGTGTACTACAGGTATTTCAAAATCTCCAGTGCTAAACTTATGTCTCCACTTGAAAAACTATACTTATGAGTAGTTCATTACATGAACATACATTTTTCTTTGTTATCATCATGGTAATTTGGCAGAATTTAGCAAGATTATTGGCCTATGCCATCAGGATATGTGATTGTAGCAATTTTGCAAGACTACAACAGCAGATTTTTGGATGCATCACTGAAATGAAAAGCTCAACAGTTAAAAATATTCCAATTTCAGAAGACTTTCTGAATTACAATTAAAAGCTTTACAGTGACAAAAAATCGCCAAAACACCAATAAAAATCCACAATAACACCAATAATTTTATTTGTATGACAGCAAAAAAAAAAAAAAGTCTGGGCTCTACAAACGCAAAAGGTTTCTTTCAAATGCAGATAAGGTTCTTCATCACCTTCGTATCACAAATGTAGGCATGACCCCCCTCCCAAAATTAACCTGAGTCCCAAACCTTTAGAGGGGCCTTTCAGCAGCAGACGAAGGCTCATTTATGGTGGGGCCAAAGCGTGCTGGGTAGGCCGGGGCCTGGGAGCGGGCCGGGGGAGGGCAGCGCAGCCCCGGCCTCGCCTCCGGCCCGGCGCTCACCCTGCCTGCGCCCCCGAGCCGGGGCTGCCGACAAAGGGCAGAACCCGCACCCCCAGCGCCTCCCAACAGCGAAAGAGACTAAGAAAGAAAGAAAATGAGAAAGGAACCAAATCACCCTGGTTAAGCCGTCCCTCAAAAGCAGGTCTCTCTCCACCAGCCCTAGCCACGGCACCCACCCTTCCCCCACCGCGGAGCCACCTCTCATTGTCGTGGCCCCCAGAGGGGACCCATTCCCCCCCTCCATATGCACACACGCGCGCGCCTCCCCCAGTCCCGGGCTGGGCCGTGCCCCTCTGCTGCCCGCCAGAAGGGAAGCGCACCCGCGGGCCCCATTCCCGCCGGCACAGCCATGCACGCACCTTCCAGAAAGGAGCTGTCTCTGCAGCCGCCGCCGCCGCCACCGGCCATCTTCCCGCTGCCGCGCCGCGCCGCCTCGCTCCTCACTCACTCGCTCACTCCATCGCCCAGCGCGGCGGCGGGCCCGGCCCTTCCCCCGGCCCGCCCGCCCCCACTGCGGAAGGCAAGGCTGGCTGCTGACCCGCAGCGCCGGCACCGCCGCCCAGGCCCGGCCCTCTGCGCGCCGCTCGCCGGGCCGCGCTGCCTTCCGGCCCTGGCGCAGGAGGAAGCGGCGGCAGCGCCCCCGCTCCTCCCTCAGCGCGCCCGCGGCACCCCCGGGCGGCTCCACCGGGGCCCGGCGCACCACGGCGGGTGGGCCCGGCCGGGCTCCGCCGCAGCGCCCCGAGAACGCGGGGAAGACGGGGGGCTGGAGCGCGCCGCGCTGTCGCCCCTCTCGCCCGCCAGCGGCGCGTCCCTGCCCGGCCGCGGCTCCCCCGGCCCGGCCGTGCGGGCTCGGCCCGGCTCCCCCGACTCTCCTGGCTCCCCCGGCCCGGCGGTGCGGGCTCGGCCCGGCTCCCCCGAGTCTCCTGGCTCCCCCGGGCCCGGCGGTGCGGGCTCTCCGGGCTCCCCCGGCTCGCCCGCCCCGGGCTGTCCCGGTCCCCCCGGACGATAAAATGGCCGCAGCAGCTGCGCTGCTCCCGCAGTACCTCGGGCTCTCCCGCTCCCTCCGCGATCCGCCCGGAGGCCGCAGCTCTGGGGAGGCGAGGAGGTGGCTCGCACAAAATGAATGGAGTGCGGGGAGCGCGGGAGGCCATTGCAGCGCTGGGCCCGCTGGCCTCTCACCTCGCTCCCGCTCGGGCTAAAGGTCCTGCCAAAACTCAAAGATTCCTATCAATCATAAAATCTTCTGAGGCCCGATCAAGGCATACTTAAATGCAAAACTTGGGTTTTGCAAAATGTACCGCGTTGCCAAGCCAACTGAAGAGAAATTGCAAGTCATGGCCCCAGGTATATTTGACTTGTAAAAATCCTTTTTTAGCATGCAAGGTTTTGCATTTTAAAAAGCTTTCCCGTGAAGCCTGAGTATCAAAACTATGCATCCTTTAAAAATTCCAAGGTAAATTATGACAGTCTAGAGCTAGGGAAAACCAGATGCTCCTTTCTTGGACACATTCTTTGATCTGAATCTGACTGTAGAATTGGGGAATTTATATGTCTAATTTAAAGTATCTGGTTCCTAACACAACTAATCCCTGAAAAGTGAGCTTCCAAAAATGCTAGAACTGAAGAGTTTGTAGACTGAAAGCCTAAATTTGTTAAAGTACCTAATGCATGCAAAAATTAAAAGCGAGAGAGGAAAATTGTTTTCCTTCTAAATTGGTTGTTTTTGTTCCTGAGTTTTCTTTGTTGACACCAACCATATTCATAAGCTAATGTGAGAGTGCTCAATTTTTATACAAGAGGCAAAAAGAAGCAAAGAGTGCAGAGCTGGCCTGGAAGACGACGGGACATCACCAGACCTAACAAGCAATTAGAAAGAATCCCAAAAGCTGGAACAGTGCTGGCAAACCTACAAATCTCAATCTTCAAAATCTCCTTAGAAACAAAAGACTTTTTCTGAAAGAGATCACAAAATATTGTTCCATTAGCAATGGGATTAACAGAAACAATTAGGAAAAATCAATGCAAGCCAATGACACAAAAACCAGAAAACCATATGCTCTATAGAAACCTAATATTAAAAAACCCCAAACAAACAAGTAAAATGAGAATAAAAGGAAATTTAGAATCTAATTTTCAGAAAATAACCTATTTTATCTTAGAAAGGTGTTGTCCAGTTTACTGTGGAGGTTGCAGCATTAATCTACAAAACCAAATTCCTATTGACAGTTGAAATCAGACTGATATAAATTTACCCAATTCTACACAACTTTTAAAAAACTGAGGATTAGGAGTTATGAATTGTTTGAATGAATGTTTGATACACAGTAGTAGGCTTTTGTTGATTAAGGCATCAGATACAGTTTCAGAGTCTTATTTTTAGTGAACTGAGGCACAGTACAGATTAAATACCTTTTAAAGTAGAAAGGACAAGAGAATGTTGTCGATATTCATCTAGATGCATGGTTGACTTAGGCTTTTTGATTGATAATTTAACAGTCTTATGTAAAAGAGCTGCCCAAAAATTACATGTCATTGCACTGTTCTTTTTCCTTTATTTTGAAGGTCTTCAGGGATGCAAGAGGATAATATGTAGTCAAAAACTCTTATTCATCTATTTTTCATTAAGCTTTTAATAGTAATCTTATTCTCAGCCTTAAGAGTGTTTTGTTTTTCCATTTGAGGAGTATTTGTGAGGGAATGCAATACTGAGAGCCCTCAAGTCTTGCAATATCTTTTCAGCATCCTCTTAACTTTGCTTGAAACCAGAGGATTTTCTTCAAGTATGACAATTGACTGAGCGATCAATGAGAAACAGAAAATTGGTATTCCCCTTCCTGCTGGGGGATATAATACGTAATTTACTGGGTTCTCTTCTGTTCTGAAGCAAAAATTTCATTGTGTTCACAGAATAAGAGCCCAGGGTTGAAATGCATCAGATCATCACCCCATCCCTGCAGCTGTTTGAAGGCAGGTTGGATGGGGCTCTGAACAACCTGCTCTAGTGGAAGGTGTCCCTGCCCACAGCAGGGAGGTTGGAAGCAGATCATCTTCAAGGTCACCTTCCAACCCAGACCACTCTGTGCTTGCTTCCCAGCCTTTAGAAGTTGACCTGTCTCACTGTGGGGATTTGGCAATCAGAGGCCAGTCTGAGGTCCTGCATTTACAAACACTTGAATCTGCATAGCCCTCTTTGCACAGCAGTGTGTAGAGGAGGAAGCTGATTACTTCATTAGGCAGTGAAGAATTTTTGTATCACTTTAGAAATCTGTTTTTTCTCTCTCTTCCCGCAATGAAAAAGTTGTTACTAATGAATGTAGCTTGGATGATTCAGTAATGCAACTATGGAAAAATATGTGTTTTTTCTTTGTTTTTCTGAGTCCTTCCAGTTACTTCTTGTTTCCTTTATGTTTTTTAAGGTTAGCAAAAAAAATGGGGGTGGCTGCTCCCCAGAAACACTAGTTCCTTACTTAGGGAATAAAATGGAATTGGGATTGCAGTTTTGCAACTTTTGTTGTGGTACCGTACATTACTTAATTATTTTTGGCTGGTACATAAGCTGCACATAGATGTTTAAGGGAATTTATAGGCACCTTGAGTATTTTTTGTTATTTAGAACCCATGAACCCATTCTGTAGACTATAAGTCAATGTTTTTTAACAGTCCTATCCTTCAGAAATTAATGATTTTGGACTTAATCATTTTCACTTGTTTTCCACTGTTGTTCTTAGTTTTAAGTTCCTTGTATGTATTGATGATGTACCTTCTGCATGCTTGGTTTTTTAAAAAATAACCATTTTCTCGCTGTCCTCATGACCTGATGCCTGGGTGTTTTTCCCCTCTGTATATTTGAAGCAAAATCAGTTTTATTTATTGTCTTGCAATATCTTTTTCTTTCTTTTAAAGCCAGTGTTTTAATTTTAGGGGTTTCCTACCTCCTATTATTTCAGGATAGCTGACACACAATAGTTAACTCTTCAGGAATGTTCCCAAAGGGAAGAGTGCCATTAGTCCATGTTCTAGGACTTCTAATGATATGTCAGAATGTGGAAAAGTATTTTTGTTAAATTTTGGTGTCAAAGATAGTTTGTCAGGTAGGTACTAAATAACTAATAAGGACTGCAAAGGATCATTGGGACTTACACAGAAGTCACTCTCATGGGAAGAAATACGGGTTCCTAATTGCCAGCTGACAAAACTTGCAGATGGTCTTTCTTTATAATGGTTTCACCCATCAGAAAGAAAGGGAAACTGTTTTGTAGCTGAAATCTTTGGAGATCCCTTGTCAATAATCATTAGCCTTAAGAACTTTGTGCTAGTAGAGATGGCTGATTTAAAAAAAATTGTAATAAACAGAAAATACCTAATTGAAATTATTTCAGCCAGCTCGTGCCTCTTATAGGAGGATCACCTTTTCTCTGCCTGTCTGTTTCATTAGATGCCTATTTGCGTAAAGCTTCAAGAATACTCAGGTTTCAGAGCAATTTTAAAGTGATCTTTTAGCAAAGGTTATTACATGTTTCAAGTGGGGAACTTGTGAATCATGTTTCTAAAAATAAACTACACCAAGGACTCATAAAACAGCAAATATTAAGCTGTACACATACAAGCAAAAATACATTCCAAGGCAAAGAAGGTCAGATTTGTGTATCTGTGAACATGACCCATGAGGTTTTATCAGTCATAATGGAAGCAGAGATAAAAAATCATGACATCCTCCCTGCCATCATTTTGCACGACCTACTCCCCTATTGCTCATGTTGCTGCCTAAGACACTGAGTTTGTTTCTTACAAATTCCCCTTCTAATCAGAAGAACTTACGAAACCCCTTTCTTAATGTACAAAAGAGTTGTAAGATCTGGGTAATGAAGATGTGTGTGCTCCTGTCAGGGTATTGTAGTGGTTAATACAGTAGCACACTCTGCCTCACCTATGAAGTGGAGGCAGTTAAAGGATATGTAGCAATAACCACACTGCAAATAACTGAATTCTCACAATACAGAATTTGAAAGGTGTAAAGGGATAATTTCATTTGTTATTCTGCATAGAGTTAAGTTGTAAAGACTTAAAAATGCCACTGGCATATGCACTTAAAAATCTCAGTTTAAGATTGGTCTTCAGTCTCCTCAGATGGTATATTAGAAAGGGGGGTTTGTGGGGGAGGAGGAGGAGTGTCCATGTTAATCTAAACAATCTTTTCTAGAAATAGGTTTTTTCTACCTCTATTCACTGTGCTCTTTCAAGTAACCTTGCTATACTGTGAGATGGCTGTTTGTATCAGCCTTTTCTCTTCTACTGTTTCTTCAGTCTTCATTTGTTATGTTTAATCTCTCTGGAGTCTCTTTAACTTGTCTGTATTTAAAGGTGTGGCATTCAAAACAGGATGCAGTACTAATGTAGGTCTCTCCGAAGCTGAATGAATGGACTGTCTTCTGCTTCTGACATACTGCAGTTCCCCTCAATGTATCAGAAATATCTTCCAACAAAACCACAGATCATAGTCAATCTGTAATCCAGTATAAATCCTCAGTCCTTTCCTGTAGTGTTGTTCCACAGTCAGCTACATTTCAATTTGTATTAGTTAATTTGATTTTTCCATTTAAAGAGTATGATTTTCTATTTGTCTTCACTGCACATCATCTTGCTGGTTTACGTAATTTCTTTTAATTCTAATCCTGTCCTTAACCTAACTCCTTGTTAGGTGCTTGCAGCATTTGTAGTCTGGCAGTGAAAATAATAGAATTATAGCTAGGCTACACCTTTGTAGGATGAAGTGCCTCTCTTGGACTGTCAGGGAAACACACTGAGTGCATTTTTCCAGCCTGTTTCCTGGTTCAGCTTTAAGAAGTCATACATGACAGGGGCTAATGTTTTACTAGAGTCAGTATCACCTGCATTCCCTCCCTATTGGTTCTGCATGTCAGCCATTCCAGTGAAGATTAACAGAACTGTAGTGTGACATCAGAGTTTTCCAGAGATTATCAGGAGACTGGTATACAAGTCCCAAAGGTGTATAAGACAGCCTTCCTATCTGTGTAGAAGTCCAAAGTGCTTTGATCTTCTCAGTCTTTTTCCTCTTTTCCTTAAGATGAGAATGGCATTCTGAGACATTATTTCTCTCTGTTAGAAGGACGTGGATGTCCACTGCTATCTTTGACAGAATCACAGAATCAATTAGGTTGGAAAACACCACTGAGGGCATTGAATCCCACCTATGACAAAGCACCACCATGTCAACTAGACCATGACACTAAGTGCCATTCCTTAATGAAGGTATATTTTAATAGCACCAGTCCACATGAAATACTGTTACACAAGCAGTAATTGTCAAATGCTGGAATGTGTGTTTGGAGGGCTCAAGGCAAGATGAAGTTTTTTCCAGAATTGTACAGATAACCAAACTAGCTCCTGCATACTCCATGTGAAACAAGAGATAAGAAATACTGACGGAGTAGAGCCTTGGCCCTGTTGGAGTCTGTAGACAACCTTGATTGATGTAAGCAAATTGAGCCCTAAGACAGAGGAGGTTGAAGTAATTAGCATTACCTCATGTGCCCGAAGTTATACTGCATACGGACATCTTAGTGGGAGGGTCTGTTCTAACTCACAGTGATTTGTGAGTTCTGTGGTCTTTGTTAACAAGCTGCACCAGTTTGTAAAGTGGCCTATCACAAGCATTTCTTTTAACTTCAAAGATTCTCCAAGTCTTTATGCTCTTTGATAAATGGCAATGTCAGTCATTATGTATCTGTCTTTGATTCATTCCAGGCATATATAATCCTTATCATTAGCTGCATGTATAAAAACAAGATGAATCTGGTTGTCATTGGTGTATTATTCCTAATGGGGACCAGTAGTTTGTGTTGTTCTTCAAATATTCACGTGTAGCTGTTAAAAGTAGGAGGCTAAGAGGGTAGCTGGAATCAGGAGTAGCTACTACCACTCTAAGTCCTGTGAGAAATCATTGGAGCCCCTATAATAACACACTCATTCACATTAAAGTATCAATAATATTGCTGTTGATTTTGTCAGAAGCTAAGGAGATCTGAACTACTATGAACATAACTGTTACGTGACTGGCCCGCAGATTTTTATAGGAGTGCATTAGACTGGGTTTGGTGTTATGCTAAATATTCTGAAGAGTCTTTTTGGTAGTTATTTGTCTTTTCTAGGAGCATGAGGTCCACATCAGTGTGCCAGCATATTGTGAGCATATGCAAGCATATTACTCAGAGGAAAGAATTTTGTGCTCAGAAGAAAGACAATGTTCCTTCTAATATTAAGAACACATTAATCTATACTTGTTTTTCAGAAAACCCTGTAACTTGGGATGAAATTTGCTTACTTTAATATATTGAACTCTGTAGATTTGTATAAAAGGTACCTAGATCACAAGCACAGTTTTATTTATTTTTAGACAAAATAAAGATAGTAAAATTAAACAGTTTCCATCAGTTTGAAGATACTTTGAGTGAGGGTCTATGGTTGCTAAAGCAATGTGAAATTTTAGCAGACCATTTAAATGATGGTTACCATATGAGGGCATTTTAAAGTGGAGCTGACCTATTATTAATGTCTGTCCTGTTTTCTGCCTGGTAGTATAGAAGCTAAATATATTGGTTTTCAGCATAGAAAAGTTTTAAAGTGCTGCATCGGTTTTCATCATAAAAATTCCAGACACTGTGCCTCCCATAAAAAATGCATAAATATTGCAAAGACTGTAATCATTCTAGGGGAAATTCATCAAGTTAAATATAATTTTCTTAAGAATAGATAATATAATTTAAAATAAAGAAAACAAAATCTTATTCATTACCCACAGCTAGTTTTGCAAGAGGAAAATCTTCACTGAAATCATCATCATGACACTTGAAATGTCCTGGGAAGAAATTCATTGTTGTAGAATGTTTCTTATTGCACACAACTTTGTTGCTTTCACAGAGAAGTTTTTAAGATGCCTTAGAACAATATATATGCTACCTATTCTCATTTGTAGGGTCTGATTAACAGTAATTGAATCATTTAGGAGTATTTTGAGTTCTATTACTGCTCTCATTGGTTTTATAGCAACCCATCAACTACTATCTTCTCGATAGATTCAGCCTTGGTTTCAGAATCTCTTTATCCACTTTTCACTTATTCCTGTGGCTCCTGCCCTAAATGCAATCCTTCAACTTCTGTCATTGCTCAAGTTCTTTCCTTCCCTCAGTTTTCCCTAAAATCCTTTTCTTTGGGTCTTTTATTCAGTTTCTGTTTTCAACTTCTTTCCATCTGCTCTCTCCATACCAAAATCCCTCCCATACTTCCAACAGAGAGTTCTCCAACCCTTTTCTTCCACAGTTGCCACCTCATTCCTGCCTTTTGTTGTGGCTCCCTCCCACTGCTTCTTCTGCTATATTAGTTTGTTAGGATCCATGATCCATATTCAGTAATAGGTGAAATTTAGCTGGATGGATAAAAAGAAATTCTTGCCCTATTTATCGACTTTCTTTTCTTCAATACCATAACTCAGTTTGTTAATAAAACATATTCTTCTCTTCTTATATTAGCTAACACATGTCATTTTGTTTTAAAAATGTTGCATACATACATGTAAGACTGAAACAGCATGCAAACCAAATCTCATACTCAGTGCAAAGAACCTCAACAAAAGCATAATTAATGCAACACAATGTTTGAGATTTTAAGCCAACAAAAGCCAGACCATTTAGAGTGAAGGTTCCCATAGCAACCTTACTCTGTCTCCTCCTGCGTCTGTGTGATAGGGTCTCTTTTTTGACATGACCACATATTGCTAGAGAATGTGCTGTATTATTCCATAAATAGAACATCAATTTAATAGGTGAGTTAATTACACAAGGACTTACCAAATTCTGTATATCTTTAAAGGCAGTTGTATCATTGTGCCTCATAGAGGTAGTGTACATATACAACTACTACAAGAAATTCTTGCATGAACTTCAACATGATGCTACAACATCCATTAACATAAATCCTGCCTGTAAGTGAATTTTTGGAATAGTTTCCCAGTTATATATTTCCCTAAATAATTATAGAAAGAAAATTACTGGTATTTCTTAAAAAGTAATATAAGAAGACTTTAAATAATTATATTCCAGAGTAGGCAGCTACATAAAAGTATATGGGAATTCAAAGGGGGCAGACTTTAGGGCCTGAAATCATCAGTTATATATGCACCTTGCATTTCTCTACAATTTAGGAAGGTAGAAGAGCACATTTATGTCTTCAGGTTGGGTAAATCCAAGCTGTATTGTCCAGAAAAAAAGAAATGAGATTTTCAGATACTTCAGAGTACCTAATGTGTCTTAGGGGTTAGATACAGGAGTCTCCCATGACTACACTAATATCAATGTCTAAATCAGGACTTCACATTTGCTTGACAGTACAGATATGTTCTAGATTAGATAGGACAACACAGGCCACCTCTTTTGAGTAGAAAGATAATAGTACTGTGATTATTCTGGAATTATGTTGACTGCAGAAAGACAAATTATACCTTATTTGACCTAATATTAAAGTGATGCAAACAACAATACCTGATTTATATATAAAGATTGTTGGAAGAACTTATCTTCATTTTTCTGTGTGTATTTGAACCATCAGAAAGAGTTAACTTTGATTGAACTCTTTACATTCTTCAGCTCTGACACTTTTGATACAAGACTGTCTCAGAGAACATAGAAATATACTTTTACAGGCATTGGATAAGGTACCTCAGCACTCAACTCACAGGTTTTCCTTTCTATTTCTGGATGTTGTGTCAGATGCTTCAGCTCAAAGGTAATCAAACCCTAAGTTTTTGTTGGATCAGGATCAAGGTGAAAAAGTTAAGATCCTTGGTAATTTATCTGTACCCTTGAAATGTATGTTTGGAATTGAAAGTATTTTATGTGACATTGATACAAAACTCTGGCAAACCAGATGGCAATCTGTTAATTTGGAGAGATTTTAAAACAAGAATAATACAATGAAGAAAAACAAGAAGTAGCATTGAGATAAATACTCCTGACACAAAAGGGAAACGTCATCCATTTCCTCATCTGGGCTGCAAAATACATTTTTCCATGTTCAATTTCTTTGTAAAAAAAGACAAGAAAGACCTAGTTAGTATTGTTAGAAGCTAAGCAGGTGGATACCGCTGGCATTCAACCACTGTTAGCTCTTTAGAAATCTGACACTCAACAATTAGATGACTGGCAAATCCCTGAAGTATCTGCTTTCCTGTAATAATATATAGACAACAATAAGACAATGTGTCCCAATAAAGGTGAGTAGCAGTCTGAAATATTGAACAGTTCCCCATGGATATAGTAATGAGGAGCTATTCAAGTAATATCCTCTTTCTCACAGGAATGTTACAGGACAATAATCATATTGTGCTATGCTGGATTAAACTTTGAATTAACACATTTAATTGTACAATCTTCATTTACTATAGTAGTGAGAGGAAGTTAAGATTTTTTTCACCCAAATAAAAAGAAAATGCATTAGATCCCAGGGATCTGAATGCTTGGAACGAGAAGCTTTCATCTAGATACAGTTTGGTAAGGCAAAGTGGGGAAATAGCTAAGATGAAAAGTCATAAACAACAAACAGAAACATAATGGAGAAAAAACCTCAAGAGTTTGAAGAGTGCAAGTGTGTGACTGCTGTTAGAAGTCAAGACTTATATGTTAGTGAGCTGGCTGAAATGATTTCTGATACTCTGAATGGGGGACCTCTTAAATTATCTAAATTCTCTTATACCCAGGAAAGTAGAGCCTTGCAAATTCTCATTGGTAAATGCAGGGACAACAGACATATTTGACCTCTGAAGCAATTTATCATCCAGATTGAAACACGTCATAACATTCCCTGTAGTGTTAACATGTATGACAAAGTTCACAGGCAACAGCATATTATTTCCTCTTCTAAGACAGGAATGACTGCAGCTCCTCACTGAGTAGAGAGCAGCTCCTGACCATCACCCTTGCAGGTGTGTGAGGAGTGCCAGACGTGTGTCCTGTCTGGGATAAGATCCACAGTAGCCCGGAGGGTCCACTGGTAAAAGTATTGGTTTTTAACAGGGTTTTAGGTTGGTTACATTTTTAAATTTCTTCACCCATGGTTAGTTATAGGCTCAAAGCAACTGCCTGGAGGAAGTGATTTTGAAACAGGACAGGAAAACATCTTCCCTACATTGCCTTGTCCAGAGAGTAAGGGAAACCTTTGATGGGCGGGAAATAAAAAAAACCCCAAACTAAATGAAACAACAAACAAAAAAACCAACCAAACAATAAAAAACTCCTCCCAACATGCGTCTGGTCCAGAAACAAGTCACCTGTCAGGGGCGGCTTCTGGTGGGGCTTGCTGAGGCAGCTGCAGACCCAACACCACCCCAGCACCCACTGCCCAGCCTGAGGTAGCCCTGCCTTCCTCCCCTTGCTGTAAATGCTGCTAGAGGGACTGCCCCACAAAGAAGGGCTCTGACATCACACTCTGCTCTGGCTGCACCTTCTTGGTGGAGAATGGGGAGGAAAGATCTTTGGCCCAATGTAAAAATGTATTCATGACTGTGCAATGAAACCTGGGATTACAGCTACAGTTAAATATAGGTGCTGTGTTAGGGCAGTCCTGTGGTGTAATGGAGAGCACTCTGGACTCTGAATCCCAAGGTCCTGAGTTTGAGTCTCAGTGGGACCGTACCCTGGCAGTTCAAAGCCTCCCTGCCATCCCATCCCATCCCATCCCATCTTGGATGCTCAGCAGGGTCAGCCCCGGTCAGTACCGGGTGCTGTGACAGTCCCAGGTACTTCCCTGTCACTGTCCAAGCTCGCTCGGCCGTGGCAGATGGACCTTAGGGGGCCAGTTCTGTGCACGCTGTGCCTCACCTAAAAAAAATCCACTGCACTGGCTGGAAGGGCACACCTACATGGGGAGAGCCCTTCCCAAATCTTTGTTCACAAAGTTTGGCCATACATACATCCATACATACAAATATAGGTGCTGTGTAACTGGTTGCCCTGTTTCTTTAAGAGCACAGTTTGCAAATCTAGTGAACATAAGAATTGTTTTCAACTGGAAAACTCACAAGCCTTTTCTTTTTATTCTTAGGCAGCTGGTCAAACCATTGTTATTTTGCTCAAGCTATTTGTTATGAACCTCATAAGCATCAACATTTCCCCAGCATTATTCAGCATGTAGGATATATTGAAGTATATTGATCCTAGCACTTATATTACTAAAAGTAAATATATTAGTCTTGCAACACTTTGATTGAGATTTAGATATGATACTAGCATTACAAAGAACAAGTGCAATATTCCAGTTTCTATAAAACACTAGTGACCCATAAACAAAAACTGTACCAAAGAGTATGTTGAATTACCATTAAATTAAATGTACCTGTAAAAAGAGACTACCACCAAGGGTAATTGCAAAGAGATAAAGTTAGCCTTGTTATCACCATTTGCCTTTCTTGGGTTATGAAGATGTTTTTGATGTTTTATACTCCACATGTATCATCTGCAGGACATTTGCAAGCCATAGTGCCATGGGAAATGTCAACATGGAAGATTCCACAGAACCGTTTTGGAACAGTGTAATGATCTTGAAAGAAGCTGATAAAGATAATTTATTCAACTTTCAAACAACAGCAGTTGAATACAGCTCTTTCAGTTAAGGGAGATAGGAGTCTGAAGTACTGAAAACAGTAAACCCCAAACTGAGAGAGGAAAGATACTGAGGATGAGAATACCTGAGAGAAGACAAAGAGATCTAAATAATGCTTTAAAGTCCTTCAGCTGGACCAGTTTTGGAGAATTGGCCAATTTATTTTAGCAGTTAAATATGAAGTTAAAAAATTAGTATTTGGTCCTGCTTTGTGTTTTAGGATACAGCTGCATAATACAGATAATATACTGGCTGATATTTGGAAAATGTGGATGAAGTCAGGTATTATTAAGAACAAAATATCTCACATATATATAATCTCAAAATACCTATCCTCAGAAGTAAGAATTCTCATATAAATGCTATTATAGAAATAAATGTCTGTTACAGTTACCTGGTCCCTGAGATGTCAGTTTTTGAACTATTCACAGCTTTAAAATTCTCTTAAAAAATTAAGAAATAAAGAAACCTTTACTGAAAGAAACATATGCACAGACAGAGGGATTTGTGTTTCTGGTCTTTAGATGAATTCAGAACTCTAATCTACATCTGAGCTAGAGCTCTGTCATTCTTTTATGTTTAATAGAGAGAAATACGAACTTTTTAGGTATGACTCATTTGAGATATATTTAGCTATCTACTTTAGAATGAGATGAATTGCTTCTTTAAATCTTGTATTTCTTTTCATTGACTGTAAAGGGTATCTAGATGTCTAGCTCACATGTAGATTTCTGTAGTGGGAGTCCCTATTTGATGAGATGAATTGTATCCTGAGACTTACCAGAAAATACAGACTGGCTATTTGAGTTCCTGAATCACACAAACATCCCTAGTCTTAAAGAAGAAAGTACTGAAAATGTTAGATTTCTGTGCCCTCTGCTCTTGTCTCAAGATTAATTTAATTTTTTTATTCCTTTCCACACTGATTTCTCTGGGCAGCTGTAGGCCTGTGGCCTACTGCCCTGAGATATGCCATGAGATATGTGAAGAGATCACTCCCATGGGCTTCTGATTGGGATGGTAGGTTATCAGGCAGAGGAGGGATGACCCTTATCACTGCAAAAGAAGAGGGAATGATACTAATCTGCCAGGGTTACTCTCTTGGGCAAGACCCACAGCCTTTGTAATATCTCTCTTTGTAACTCTTAATATCCTTCATTTACATATAAATGTTCCTCCCTCCCTAACAGCATATTTAACTACAGTCTCCTCTTCATTTCTCCCAAAAGTAGAAATTTGAAACCCTCTATGCCAGGGGACAAGAGTATGACCACCTTGCAGACAAGCCGACAGGTTTGCTCCTTTCTCCTCCCCAAAGCAGGGATGCCTCTTTGGTAAAATTTGCACCTCCAACCATGTTGAAGTACACCTATGAACACTTGTACATAGTACTATACACTTATATTTTGTAAGTCTAGTGAATCTATCACCAGCAGTCTTGGATATAAACACCCAAGCACCTCTGATCTCCCAGGACTAGCTGGAAAGCAAGGGGGGTTATTTTCTGCCAAATTTCTATACTCTTAACTCAACAGCAGATTGTCCTCTGAGGCTTTTGGACCCTGATTTGTTTTCTGAATAAGCCTGTGTGTTATGCTGTTACTAGACAGTCTTTCTGTGGCAGTGCTGAAGGCTGATAACATCCTCACACTGAAAGTGTTCTGAGCCAGCTGAGAGTGTGCCCACTCAGGGACTAGCCATGGCAAATTAACCGTGCCGCTGAGCAGCCTTGTTAGGTCTGGCATGGCGCAGCATCCATGGCACTCACACATCTCTTGATCAGCACAGAACAGGCAGAGCGGGACTGTCTAAAATAACTACAGAGACAGAGCTGCAGAACCCTGCTGTCTTCAGTCTGCTGTTCATCTAATTAGGATTATGACTGTGTAAAAGAGTAGATCATTGCATGTAATTAAAGTAGAAAAGGTCTAATGGTGTCTTGGAATTGGTGAATATATAAAGCTATACATTCTGTCTTTGGTGTGATCTGATGGAGCACACAACTCTAAAGAAAAGAGTGTCCAGTTTTCTAGATTTTGGTGTTAGACTGGTGTAACAAGTAACTAATGAGAGCCATTTTTAAGCTTGCAATCAAAGTAATTAAGATTGGAGGATGTCCTACACTGCACAAAGGGTATAATGTACAGTCACTGGGGTATAGTAAGAATGAAATTCTCCAGTGAGATGGCCTTTACAAAACTTATGTGCTAGTATTCTCAGGAATTTCAAGTGACAACTGCACTTCATGCAATGTGCATCTATAATCATTACATCCACAGTATTAGTCTCATTTTTTCTTAGCTTCATTACTTACTGTAGAAATAGCTATATGACATTTTCCCTTACCTTTTGTGTTATCTCCTGAGAACAGGAAACTTAGATCAAATTCTTTCTTATCCTGCCTCACACAGATGTCATTTTACTTGTGGAAGCAGCACGTTTAATTAATTTTAGTTAAGACTTCTCTCTTCTGTCATCTCTAGAAGGAAAATTTTTCAACTCATGAAAATATGTTGTTATGGCAATGTAGTGCTGACCTATGCATTTGAAGAATATAAATGCAAAATTTTAAGCAAGCCTCAGCGACTACTTGTCTGTGCTTCAGCATAAAATGGAACACTGTCCTTCTGCAAGACATTTACAAAGTAAATTAAAGGATTAAGTTCTTTGGATTTTTCATTCCTTTTAAAGTTGAAACTGAAGAATGACTCTTTTCAAGTTTTTGAGTGAGTGTTCTAATTAGTGAGCTGAAGAACAGTTCCTAAATATGTCACTAGTTAGGCAGTCTTGGATTTCTAAACTATGTGCACTAAAAAACTAACAAGTGTCCTTGAAAATGACTTTGTCACCTTTCTAAATCACACTTTTAGAACTCCACTTGTAGTCAGATGAATTGCAACTGAATTTATTTCTTTTAAATGAAGCTAGTCTTGTCCAGATTGTGCCATTAACATGCAACAGCAAAAATCCCCAACCCTGCCTTGACAGTCTTAATAATAAAAATAGGCTAAACTATTAAAGTGTGTATGGACGTTTCACTCTTCAGAAGAATTTACAAATCTTATAAAATACCCTGTCATATCACTGAATTCTGTGACACAAGGAACCACAATATTAGGATAAAAGTAGCCAAATTAATATAAGACATCAGGAGGTATAGCAATGTTTGATGACAAACCTCTTCTATGCCTGGCATTTAGTGGATGCATTATGGTGGAATTTTTGGCTGCCTGTATTTAGTCATGCTGTGTTTCCACAAAATCATCAAGAAGCTATGAGATAGCTATCTCAACTTTGATTTGAGTTTCACGCGCTGAAGTCTTCATTAAATTTTTTAGTATAAAGACTCCAGGTTCTTATTAATCTAGCAATTTCTCTTGGTCTGTCACAAGGGGGCAGATTAGTGCTGTTGAAGTCTATAATTTTTTTCCCCAGCAATCAGCAGCAGCATTCAGCAACATACAAGAGAATGTTCAGACTCATCATTTGAGAATTCTTACAGTACAGTTGTGTACAGTTTGATTTTCTTATCAATATTGAATGACGAGGAGTTTATTTCAATATTTCAGTCAGACTGGATAGTTGTTCTGGGGGACTGTATTTGTAACTTGGTAATGCAGGAAATTAAATTAAACTATATTGTCACGGATTTTCCATTCTACTGACTACTCACGTAGTATTCCGTCGACCACTGCAAATTATTTGCTATTGCTACTTTGTACCTTTCATAACTTATGCAAATGACAAAAATTTGATTCATTAAAGCTTGCTTCTGAAACTTCTAACTTAGTTTCTGGTAATCATGTGTTAATACTATGTAGTATCCTGTAAAAATGAAATTTATTTATGAAGGTAAATTAAACCAGTAGAAATTTAGTTCCATAAATAATCCCTTTCTTAAAAAACCCCTAAATCTTTGCTGTCTCTTTTACCCTTGTAATTGAACTCAAAGTAACAGCAATCAATATTGTTTATGTTATAATTTGCCCCCCACTATGTTTACATGTTGCTGAAGGAGGAACAATGCTGCAGCTAACAGATTTTTCAAGATAAGTCCATGCTCAAGACCTTACACACTTAGCACAAGCTAGTGTTTAACTAAAATAACTGTTAAAAGATAGCTTGATTTTTGACCTGAAAAATGAACAATAAAAAATTTGCATTATGTACCAAACAAAACCAGTAATAATTCCATTGAATTTACTGCATGCTGAAAAAAAAATTATTTCTGTTAAAATTCTGTTGGAGCATTAGACTTTCCTGTGTTGAGAAGTTTTAGGCTGAACATGCACTGTAGTATTGGGCAAACATTTTTAGAACATGTTTAGGTACTGAAGTGTGTCTTATTTTTAATACCTATGAATCTATGAAAATAAACATATAAATAATAAATCAATAAGTGAAGAAGCTGCTAAAAGGGTAAAGTTAAAAGTATCTTCCACTTCTAAGTGTGTGTAATAGAAATGTGTCACCTTATGAAAATAAATGAGAGATGATGATATGAAAACACATCTAATTGAATTTCAAAGATGAATTTCACCAAAATACTTTGGTTTATAGACCTCACCATGGAGACTAGTCTATACAGACAAAATCTTCTGTCTGCAAAATTCAAAGAAGCAGGCACAGTTTTAAGCAGTTGCCTCTTAAGTATGTGCAAAATGAGATAATTCAGAAGGTTATAGTGGCTTTACACTGTAAAAGCAACCCATTCAGTAGCATCAGGTCTCCTATGTAAGGCAAGATGAAAATAAAAAAAAACACCTTATTTTTAGCAGAGTTGCAATTAATCTTTAATAGGAGATGGCAAGATTTTTTTTTCTGAAGTAAAATGTCTCAAACCAAATAAAAATAACCTGAGCCTGAAATTGAGATCACATGTAGAAAATGTCAGGCCAGATGTTTGAGATATGAGAAAGTATAGGAAATAGAATCTAGCCAGTAGTTTCACATACTATATATATATATCTTTTTGTATAAATATATATATATGTATAACAATAAAAACTGTCAAAGGAAGTAGCATTTGGCTAAAATATTTGCCATATTAAATTCTGATGACAAATTCAAACCCAAATTATTTAAATGGGATTACATATCTTCATATATATATAAATTTCAAATGTCCACATTTGTTACAAATGAGCAAATGCTGTAGGTATCTGTTCTCAGTCTCCAGATCATATGTACGTGGGATGAAGTACAGAGTGGTGATTGTTCTAAGATCAAATGAAAGGATTTACAAAGCCTTGTTGTTGAAATTTATGCTCTATTTTTAAAAGAGCAAGATGTCAATTTGCCATTGCCTTTTCTACATCAGAACAGCCTTATTTATGTGTCTATAATTGTTATGTATACTTCTTGTATTTTAATGGGCCCCATGGTAATAGTTAATGAGAGAAACAGAAATGTATTTATTATGCCAAATATTTATTCCATGCTGCCATTACTCCTACTGGTAAATCTGGTGTGTACTGACCTTATTCATTGTATCCAGGACATTATGTAAGGGAAAAATATGCATAATATTGTGGACATTACATCCCACACTTAAACAGAATCAAAGTACTCTTTAAGACATTTTCTAGAATCTAACCAGAGATGCAGACCAGATGGCAAACATTCAGCATACTGTGTTTGCAAATTTCAGCTGTGCCCTTTAAAATCTTCCTGGATGTGAACGGACTTTTGACTTTATGCACACTTTAAAACATCATTCAGGATGTGCATCTGATCTTTCCTCTTTGATTTTGATTTCAATAACAAAATAGAATGACCAGAAACTTTTGGAAAACAGTGACAAAGGCAATGGTAAGAAAGTGCTTTTTAAATTTGGTTTTATGTTATAGTATTCCTAGAATAAAAATGTTGGAAAATTAATTTTGAATCTTAATTCAGTGGATAAGTGGCATCTATTGCTTAATACCTTTTCAGATATTGAACTTGTGTCAATGTCAAACACAGTATGACAGAAGACCTGGTGACATTTATACTGTTGTTAAAGGTTATGTTGTTTGACTTGGATTTTTTTGCAATATACTTACATATACATATGAATATATGTAAGGTGCATGTATTTACTAAGTTTATTACAGTTAGGAAAAATAATTTTGCTTTGAATTTTAAGAAAGTATTTTTATCCCTTTTGCTGATTTTGTGTTAAAATATTATACATTTCTAAAAGAAGGCAGAGGGCATACAACTGAATGGGATTTGTTTTGTTTTGTTTCTCAAGAACTATTTTCATATTTTGAATTATGGTTCCTGCATGTTTCCCATCCTGAAAGCTGTAATGTGTGCTTTGTTTTCCTACACTGAGGGCAAGTGAAGCCCTCTCCCTAGGGGATAGATTTAGACTAGATGTTAGGAAAAAACTCTTCACTGTTAGAGTGGTGAGGCACTGGAACAGGTTGCCCAGAGAAGCTGTAGATGCCCTCTCCCTGGAAGTTTTCACAGCCAGGGTAGACGGGGTTTGAGCAACCTGGTTTAGTGGAAAGTTTCCCAGTCCATGGCAGTGGAATTCCGACTGGATGATCTTTAAGGCTCCTTCCAACCTAAGCCATTCTATGATTATATGGTGTTTACAAAAGAAGTTACTAGCAAACTGAAAAAAGTACCATGTTCTTCGTGTTACTCAATTTTCCAGTGAAAATGACTAGAAATACGCTGTCTTAAAACTAAAGCTTAAACTGAGAATGGCTGTTCAGGAAACATCAAGTAACAAAGCACCAAAACTTCTCCCTTCCTGATCTGTTTGGAGACCATGGGTGCAAGTGGTAAATGGAGAACAGGTTCTGAGAACAGTTCATTTTATCCACCTACTTTTATATAATGATCTAAGACCAAAAGAATTGATAAATTCTTAAGAATGGGCAATAAGGGATGGTTGTCACTCATATATTCAGGACTGTATTAGTATACATTGATGCCGAAGGGATTTTTAATTTTTTAATTTTCATATTTTGTAAATTTTAAGAACACAGTAAATGTAACACTGTAACACTGTAGAATTTTAGTGAATTAATATTTAGCAGCTTATAGTATAAAGTTGTTCTATCTCTACCCCTGCTCCAAAACAAACAGCTAAAACTTGCCAGCTATTTAGTCTTCTTCTCAAGGTACCAAATTGGAGAATATCAGCGAGAACATAAACATAAGAGCACAGTGACCTGAAGCCCTGGAAAGCGTCCAAAGAACCTTTATGCGCTGATGAAAAGGAAAAAGATGAAGACAAAAGGTCCCAACGACTCCAGCCTCAATTCAATAGGGGGTGGGAACTGGGAAAAGACAAAAGTGGAACTGGACATGTGGACAGTAGTGATTGAATAAATTATAGTATAAAAGCTATAAAAATTAGAGCTT
>JAWWLZ010000118.1:84776100-84812266 GCA_035041345.1 Poliocrania exsul
GTATGATAAAGTTTTCTTATAAATTTCGTTAGCCAGTGCTTGCTGTGGCTTCTCTGCTAAGCAATTTTTATGCTATTTTGATTATTGAAATTGGCTGAATACAGGTCTCCTTGAACTAGCTACATGGCTATTGGTGGTGACTGATGCTTACCTTTTACTTACTATGTACCTTGTTCTATTGAGGTTGCTTGTACCCTGAAAGCCAATAGTTTAGTGGATACAGAGTATTCAAGGTACTCTTTCAGTTTGTCTCCCTTTCCTTTTCTAGGAAGAGGTGCCTTGTGAGGAAGCTGCCTGCAGTGCTCTTGCTATTGCAGTTCAGTTTCCTCTGTATCCATCCCCTCTCCTGATTTCTGCACTGTGCACTAACACATTTCACTGTTGTTAGTGGATTCATCTCACCTCCCATCTCTATCTGTGCTTCTCTAAAAACCTGTATTCTTATTTACAAGGGTTGAGAGGAATTTCAGGTACTTTCTTCTAAGTTTGAGGGGCTTTTGTCTCAGTAATTGGTGTTAGTAGACAGGTGTTGGACAGCAGTCTGTAGTGAGCTTATCAGACATTCATTGCAGGTTTTCGTTCTGATGGATTTCCTAAGGAATTGCATAGTCTGTATATGGAAGAAAAGGGGTTAGATTTGTCAGTTTGCTCTTTAGCACTATGATCATATGGCTTAAGTCACATACTGAGGAGTGATGTTCTACCATAGTGCTTTGTAGTCAGACTGAAGGTGGCAGATTTTATATTCGGTCCAAACATGTTAAAGTTTAAATTTTTTCTGTAATTCCAAGTGCTCCCATACTGGTAATAACAGGAGTAGCGTTTGGGCTTTTTTACACAGAGGATGTTTTCCAACAGATATGTTTCAAAAATAAAAATCCTCCTGCTGTTTCCAAAAACAAAACAAAAGTATTTTTATAGTTTTAGTGCCAAAATACACAGAAAGTTTGTATGCTAATAAGGGGGAAACTGACTCTAAAGCAATAAAACCTTTTTTTTCCCAAATTTCCTCTTTCCATCTGTACTTGTTGCTATTCAAATTTTGTTATCTATATTATCCTACCCTTTCAACAGTTGATAAAAAAGCAAAACAAGTCTCTTCTAACACTCCTCAGTGAGAACTGTTCTAAACATCACTGCTTAAAACCAAGGCATTTTAAAATACTTTTGCCTATCACTGATAAGTGAGGTCTCTTCATATGCAAGTTAATGGAACACTGATTTAACTGAGCCCTCTTCATTATTGTTTACCAGATCTTAAATAATAGAATGTAGAAAAAAGTGCTTCAGCAGATTCCTCTTCCCCACATCTGTGAAAGTAAAACCACGAAGTGTAAATTATGGCAAATGTTCAGAAGTATCTGGAGAATAGGGTCTATTCTTTGCTGGACAGTTTGACAGAAGTAAGCTATCTTGCATATATCCTCTTTGTCTTTATATTTTAAATAGCATGGGTTTGATACTTCATGGAGATTAAAATATTGAATTTCAAAACTCTGCCTCTGATCCCTTGCAGAGGTGTTCCTGCCTGAATGGATTTGTGCCTGCATCTAAATACCTTATCCCTTCCCTCTCGTTCTGCTCAGTGCACACAAATTATTCTTACCAATACTATGACTGTCTCTGAGAGGTGTATGTGTACAGTTTGATCATAGGACTGGAAACAGCTCTGCATGAAAAAGTTAGTTGGACAGTTATTTACATCTGGAGAACATCTGTGGTTTATCTCTGGGGCATCTTGCCCTGAGGGTTCCAGGGAGACAAAATTAGGAAAGGCTGCTTCCTGCTAGCCTACCCTTTCCTAGATGGAGGACTCCAGGCAGGTACTTACTTTGAAACTATCAGGACATTTATATATGTTTTAGGCACTTCTTTCTCCTCAGCAGTTCAAGTTCTGCAAATCCACAGATAAGGTAATAATGAGTTTAGGCTTCTGCCAATAAAATCTGCAGAACACAAATGATACGAGTGTCAGCTTACAATGCCCTAAGTGAAGCAAGTGTAACCAGTGTGAACTTGGAGTGAACCATGTAAATGGCACCGAATGGATGACAGAAGTCAGTGTCTTCGAGGAAATACAGCCGCAGTCTGGGGGTTTGCTGTGGAAGAAGCTTCCCACTAGTCCGCCAGAAACCAAGCAAGGAAGCAAGGGCTGGTGCAGAATTGGGTGTAAAGAATATAATCCGCTCTCCCCATCCCCTACCGCCGCCTGCCACGAGTTAACCCTAACGCAAAGATAGGTGGCACTGTGTTCTTGGAGATGTCAAACCAGAGCTTCACCTCCTCGGGACATTCAATAGTGTGTGATGCTGTTTGCAAGGACAGAGGTACTCTTCTTGGTGATCTAGTACTTAGGTGTCACAGCTTTAACAATAAAATCAAATTATCTGTTTAGAGAAAATATTCTATTACTTCTGGTTTATGTATTTACTGTCTAATAGTCTTAGTTTGACTGCCATGTTTTGCCTCGAGTGCTCCATTTCATTTAAAGATGATTAATTTTGGGGTGGGGTGGGGGGAGCAGGAAGAACCTGGTAAAGAAATTTTCTCTGCAGGGATGTTGATAACCACAGGTATTTATCTAGAATTGAGCAAATTGAGAGAGATTGAAGGCCACTGACTAGCCATCTCAGTGGCTAGGAGCTAAAATAAGCCAACATCAAATTGGAAATAAATTGCAAAGGTTGGGTTAGTTGAAACAGTAAATGTAATTTACTGTTGGACCACATTATACATTACTGCGGCAAATTATCCATATTGATTTATGCAATCTTTCTAAACGATGTGTTTTAAGTCACTGCAACTTGCTGTTTTGCATGAGGAAAATTCCACAGCCTTTCCTGTGTAGGAGGCTCTATTAGATTATGAAAATAGTTTATTCTGGCATTAAAAGCAGTTAATCCATGTTCGGCTCATTTTTATCTTAGTCTTTGAGCAAGTGGCATACCACTCCTGGGGTGTGGCAGTGAAGCTAATAAAGTGATTTACTCCGCTTCCAGAGGTCTGATTTGGAACCTTCCTATAGACTTGTGTTTCAGACTGTCTTCATTTGACCCACCTGTATTGGGAGCTAGGCCTGGGCATCAGACTCAAAAGCATCCAAATGTCATTTTGAAGTAATCACTGTTTTTTCTGTCATTTTTTTGTAGACAGGGTTGTGCCCCTCTAAGTCCAGTGGGCCATCTGATGTCCTTGATGTGACTGTGTGTCTAATTGCTCCATCTTTGATTTGTACCTTACTTCATTCAGAGAAAACTTATGAAATGCCAATGTTTTTCTTTGCATAATAGAGAAATATGAGATTTAAAATAAGTTAAATGGGATTATAAAGCTCCAGTAAGTGTTGCTGGAGATTTGTGACTGTGACAGGGATCTTTTGGTAAGGCCGTAAAATAAACTAAACTAAATCTATGAATTAAATGGCAGAAATGTGTTTTTTTTAATTGGGTTTTTAAAAAGCAGGTGCTTGAGCTGAAAGTATAGCAGACCTAAGATCTAAAGAGCAGTATCAGCTTTTATAAGGTGACAGTATTATTTGGAAAAATGAAAAAATTAATACCTAGCCCTGCCAAAATACAGATTTGTGGGGGTGTAGCCAAGATCATATTAATCAAAACATGATTGAACTCCCTCCCTTCTGACACAGTGTGAGGCAGCACATTTATGCTGTTAAGCCAAAACAAAGCTAAATGCAGTTGCATGATCTAAAATAATGCAGATTTTATGGAAGTGAGCAAAAAGTATTATGAAAACAGGATGTCAGAAGACTATGGTGCATTACCCTTTAAGCAAATGAAAAATTAAGTTTTGAGACATTAAAATACCGATTACTTGCTTCAATGCATTTTAAGGAGCAACTTAATGAATAGCTGGCAGTGGCTGCTCACACAGAATTATATGCATACTAGAGCTCCTCAGGACATAGAGTTAAGAAACCCTATGTCTATTTAGATAGATTATTTTCCAATATATTGGTCTAGTTAATTATGATATAAAATATTTGAAAAGGACAAAGGCTGTATCTCTGGATGCCACTATGACTTAAGAAAATGAGATATACTGGTATACCAAAGTGATGGATTGTTGATATCAAAATCAGATAGTAATACTGTTGTATGTGTTCCAGAAAAATCTTATTTATGAGCACACATTTTGAGGTCAAGAGAAACCAGTTAGATCAGAAGAAGACATCTGTTTTGATCTTGTCTATAAAAAACATGGATCTTCTGCCAACAATTTCTGCCTTGAGCCTGGAATTTCTCTAGAACAGATCAGGTCATAAAAATTTTCTATTTTCTAGCAAAGTACAAAGAAATATGATAGTGTGAACAATGACAGACCCTCTTCTGTATTTGTGACTAACATTATCTTCAAAAATGTCAACAGGTCCTGCTGCTGCTCTAGTTCACTCTCTAGGGCCACGTTTTGTTCACTTTGCTTTGCATTGCTCTGGCCTTTAGTATTTTGACTGAAATAATGATGAGAGCTTTGGCTGCCATATACAAATTTTGTTAGAAGTATTTACTTTGGACTCTACTATCCTGGTTGATTGACTAAAAGATAAAATTATTAGAAATTATAAGGAAGTCACTTTTTAGACTTAGTTGTAGGATGTCAGTAGGACTTCAGGTTATGCTGTATCTGGATATTAGGACCTAATTTAGGATACCAAACTAAAACGTTTCTTTCATGGTTGTGTTTTTCCTTTTATTCCTCACCCTCCACAACCTGTCTATTTATAACTATTTTTTCCATCATTCAGTAGAGGAAAAACTTAGAAGTGAACCATTTTTATACTGCACAAAGTTAAAAACTTTACACTTCCAGTAATGCTGATTAATTACACTCTTTCCTGTGCTAGAAGTCCTTATATTTTCTTGGAGTCACTTGCAAAATCTGTGTGATTCTATTTTCCCTAAAATTTTTGCTGAAATTCCTCTTGTTGCAGAGGATTCATACCAATGGTGCACAGCTGGGGATGAGTTTGCAAGTGCACAAGAATGAGCAAACTTGTATCAGCAGGTCACTATTGAAACCCACCCACAAGGGCTGGCAGCAGAGGATGCCTCCTAAGAAGTTGTATTGTTTTCCACTCAGTGAATGTGGCACTAACTAATGGGAGAGAAATGCTGAGAGTCATTCGTTTTTTGTTGAGATCTATGAGCCAAGTTAATTGTTTTGTTTGCCTGATTTATTATACTTGAATGGATAAAGTGCTATTAATATTGCACTTTGAGCAAGACGTTAAGGCCAGAATAGTCAAAATGTTACTCATCTGGTTGGAGTACCTCAATTTCATATGAAGGAACAAAATAGATATTCTTTTTAGAATGTGGATATCTAACTCACTTCAGTTTGAAGTGGAATCATGTAACATGAAACTTTATGCCAATATCTGTCTCTAGAATAATCTTCCAAATCGCTGTTTCTGAAAAACAGAAGTATTCTTATTTTTTATACATTCTAGATATTCTGTCCAAGTCAAATATTGAAATGGGAATGGAAATTAGTGACTATTACTTAGTCTTTAAAATAAAATATATTTGACATCATGGAAGTGTTTGGGGCCTACATAAACATGTCATCAATGTCTAAATATTAGTTACTTGACATAATACCTAATATTTACTTCATTTTCTCCTTATGAGCAACTTGGGAATCATAGTATTTTTTCTTGTTCCTTGCTTGTTTAGACAGTAACACAGATCAAGCAAAAATAATTCCAGAGACAGGGTTAGAGTACCAGGCTACAGCTAATCCTGCAGCTCCTTCATGTAAGGGCTTGTAGTAGCCCCTGCTATCTCATACAGTTGTGGCCAGTTATGTTCCTGCATGTTGAAGTTGCCACAGAGCATGATAGTTTTTTGGTACCCATCCTACTCCTTGCACAGCAACCCAGCATCACTGCAGGGTGTTGTTACAACTTGCTTGAATGAATCCTTTTTTGCTCTGAAAGGTTGGTATGTCTTCATGTATAAATATCAACCATCAAAACTTTTAGCAACTTTTTACTTTTATTTTCCCTTTCTTTCTTTCCTTCCACTTCATCTAACCCTAGATCAGTACGACAAATCAACACTACAGAAAAGCTTTCCAAAGGAGGCTCATTCTGCCTTTAACTCTGAACTAGAGCTCAGATGAAAATGAAGTTGTTGGGGTAGGGAATTTTCCTTGCCAGGGATATTTTCAGGGACTGTTGTGCCATGAGGTGGTAGAACTTTGTTCTGGAGTCTGATCTGCAACATCTTTGAAGAGTCCTGATATCATGATGGTTTGTGGACTGAAAGCTGTCCAGTGTTACTGCTGATCTGTGGATAAAGAGGTTTATGCCTTAGAATTAGGAACAGTAATTGATCCAGAAGCAAGTGTGGATACATCAGAATGCATACAGGCCTGGAGTAATGTGTTCCTAATACTCATTTTGAACAAGCTGTGATTTGTGTAGCTTTCCTTTTCTGCTTCAGTGAGAGTTAGAAACAGTATAGGAATTACTGTAGGAAGCTCTTGGTCTGAGAGAAAAAGATTGTCTTTGAAATAAATATCACAGTGAAAACTTTCAAACCTAAGCCTTTCATTAATTTCTCTGTGTCATCTTAATATAGCTAAACTCTGTAAGAAATTACGCTGCAAAAAGTTCTCCCCACGTGTGCTTTTTCCTCAAGTGAAGTGCATACCTTTCAAATTATAAACTTCCTACTTGTCTTAGGAAAATTCCCACTGTATAAATAATTGAACTCATCTGCTGTGAACACAAGTATTCTTTCTCTAGCAGTCTAAAATATATGCCTAAATACACATCTTGTACTTAGTGCTTTAAATAGTAATTACTCCCATGAAGTCACTGGAAGCCCTTAAAAGGATTTGACAGTTTCCCCACAATCTTTCAGTGAATGTAGTAGCTGGGCTGTGCAGTGCTACATCCACTGATAATTCAGCAGCTGAGGAACTCGGCAAAGCCTGCTCCAAACTTCTCAGCTGTTGACAGGCTTGACTTGCTGAGAACACTGGTTAAATATAGCACAAGCGAGCTGAGCTCAACAAAGTCATTGCTGTAACACTGTGTGAAGAGACCAGAAGAGGGGAAATACAATCTGAGAACTAAACTGCCAAAGCCTAACACCACCTAGCAACAGTTGAAAAAACTTTTAAACAAAAGTCTGGGTGAGACACAGACAGAGTATACCTCCTACTCCTCCTGCCTGGGATTTCTGCGAGAAGCAGCTCCAGTCTTCTGTTCTCTACCTTGTTTTCTTCATTACTTCAACTGCTGGTAGACCTAGAAACCTGGGGAAAGTTTCTATCTTTGTGTTCTCCTGGGCTGGATCTGTCTATTGCTGTGGTAGTGCTGTGGGAGGATCTACTGCGATCTTGCAGTGTTAAAGGACATATTCCTAGGTTTGTGTTGCTGACAGGTAAGACTGAGCTCCAGTGCTTTTTTTTTTTTAACAAAAACTTCTCTTCTCCAGTGTCTTTTTTACAAAAAATTTCTTTTCTAATGTCTATTATCTCTTTCATTCTTTGAACAATCTTCTGAATGGTTTGGAAATGTCAGTAGATGAAAGCTGGGTTAAAAATTTTTGATTCTTTTTTTTTTACACTTCCACTATAGAAAAGCATTGTTTAAATAACTTTTGCAGTTCTGAGAACAAGCATAATCAAGTAGCTAGTGGTAATATGAAGAAGTGTGCATAGATTTTGACATGTATCTTGCTGATACCTGTTTACATGCTGACAGAAGAGAAACTAAAATTTAATAATAGAATACATATCATCCCTTACCAGTAATAGTCTAGCAGCTAAGAAAACCAGTGGCAGCCTGTGTGATAAGTAAGGGGAAACAGCCATTCAGTACCAGAATTAACTGAATACTTCTCATAATGCAGCACATTTGTACTTTTGGTTTCCTTACTAACTTTTAGCACAGACACACGTGGTGCCTTTCATACTACATTTGTGACAACAGCTCTTGGTTCTTTTTCTTGTACTTATGTACCTAGAATGAATATTAATCTCTGCTCTTTTGATGAGTTGCATAATGCAACTGTCCTAAAGATTGACCTTATGTTTATTGTACCTATTGAGCTGGGTCATTGTTGTTAAAGCATGTGTTTCTTTTAGCAAAATAAATGAGAAACTAGTTCTCAGATGTTTTACCCTGACAGTAGAATGGAAGCTTGATTTTCTGGTGGAAATACATATCCTATGTCCCTATAATGGTCATGCAGTTTAAGGGAGGAATTGCTTAGTATGATTTACTTTGTCTAAACTGATAAAAGCTGATGACCCCCCTCCCTGCTGTTTTCTCAAAAGAAGAGAAATCCAGTACACATGAATTTTTGAAAGATATACTGATTATGAGTTCATATGCAATATGAATTCAGTTGTGAAAGCAGAGATTTAAGGAATGTACTTAACCCATGCAAAACCCTTGTGCACAGATTTATGTAGAATTGTATCTGATGAAAAATATTTGTCCTAAAGAAGGAATGAACTAACTGAGTCCATGCTGACTGTCTGTGGTGTTTGACACTTAGTCTATGGACTCTGGGACTGCCTCAGGGAGATGTGAATGTCTTCCTTTAAGTAAATAATTCTAGTTGCATCCCTGCATACTACGTAAATGACATCAATACCACATCTTAGCAGTGGATGGATTAGATGGAATTAAAATAATCTGAAGCAACTTTGACTTGTGACTGTGAATGTAACTGACTGTGAAATGACAGAATAAATGAAGTATTAGGATGAAAGAAAATTCTTAAAGCAAGAAGTAATGTAGTTTACATTTTATTTCATAGCAAGGGGCACACTAAAGCATTAAACAGAAACACTTTTTGGCGGCCATGATTTAATGTGATAATCATTACTGTGGAATTACTAGAGCACTATGGTATCCCAAATCCAAATTTCTAAAGGAAACTTTGGCATTACTTTTTAATAGGGACATATCCTGAGAAAGTTATTTTTTTCATGAGAAGGCTACACAGTGAGGATCAAAACTGAGACAATATGATGTGTATAGTTTTTGTCATCTTGACATTTGAGTGAAAATTACTGTTTCTTCTCTTTATTGAAATTTTTGGCAAATTAACCTGTGGAGAAATGACCTTCTGAATATGTAGGGGTGGCAAAATCTGGGAAAATGCTATGCTAATATTGAGCGCTTTTTCAGTTTAGCTGTTCCTCAGCATAATGTGTGGTTTTACAACTTTACTTTTCGCACAATTTACTTTTAGCAAAGATTTTAAAATCAAAAGGTATATTTATTAGCCTGATAACTATCAAATGAAGTGACATTTAAACAGTCTAATAGCAATTTCCAACTATAACACATGAAGTTGTGGTTTTACATACATCTGTCTTCCTTTCCACTTCAAAATGGAGGAGGAGGCTAAAATTACTCCTCTCAACAGGTGTCCATAAAGAGGCTCTGGGATTTTCCAATCAAATCTGTGGAATATGTAATGTGGCTATTCAACAGATGGTTTCATATTTGAAAAATAGCCAATTCTCCTAATGACTGCAGTGAAACCAAGGTCAATTTCGTATCAAGTCAAAAAGTAATTTATGTTTTGGTAATACACTCCATTGTAGAGATATTTTAAGGAAGACAACAAGACAGAGCATACCCATTTATTTTCCCCAGCATGTATTATTTTGGTTTTGTTTATATTCGCATAACTTGTGGAATGAGTGGTGCCATTCATGGTGCTAAAGGCTGTGCATTCCTCCCAATATGAATCCACTTCCAGACTCTCTGGCTTCTTTGTTTACCTTCATAACACAATATTATAATTTATTTTATGGTACTGTTATTATAATATGCTATTTATTTATTATGAACGATTATTTAAGTATTGTATTTATTTTATTATAACTTTAGCCAATCTAGCCACAACGAAAGTCATCATCTTAACTGAGTGGTTTTTTCATCATCTCAGTCTTTCAATCTCTTTATAGAATGGTTTGTTTTGACACCAAATTCAAAGACTTAAAATTCATCTTCAGATCTGAGCAATGTTTGGTCCCTGCTTGGATATGCCTTGATTTTCCTGTACTTCTCCCCCTCATATAACCTTTGGCTCTGGTGTGGAGTGGTCCATCCTCTGTGCTACTGGCTTGAGTACACTGGGAACTGACATAATGACATAGGAGTTGTCTGTAGTGCCTCTCTCTGTAGCACCTGACACTAATGTCATAGAAAGACTGAACATTAATGTTGACAGGGCTATGTTGACCAAGGGAGGATTCCTGAAGATACAGATGTGCTTCCTGGAAGCAGCTTGTGGAATAAGCATTAGTAGATTCTGAAATCTCTATTTTACTGCTACGGCCTGTTTTGCTCCTCTGGGTCACAATTTTGCCACTGTACCATTTCCGTACTCAAACTGTTTTACTGATAGAGGTGTGTCAGTAAGACTCCTCCTGACACGGGATCTTTCTGTTGCCACAGATTCCACACATGTTTAATTTAAGGCTTTTGATAATCTCACCTAACTCAGCTGATGTACTCCCAGGCAGAAATTAAGAATGTGCCTCAGAGCTGTGCCAGTCAGAGGTCAGTCTTACACCATGAACTCAGAGTGGGATTTCCTTTGAATTTAATAAGATCAGGTTTTAGTGTTCATTAATCAACAGATAAATTCAGTGTTCAGTAATCAACAGATAAATTTCCCGTCCCCTTATTTAACAAAATGGATCATTTATATTCCTATTTTTTTCCTGAGACATTTTACTTTTCCTCCAATTTCCTATTTCTTCTCTTCCTTTCTCAAGGTCTGTAATTGCAGGTTGCCATGCTGTTTGAATATATAAACTGAATTTGGGGCGGGGCAGGGGGCAGGTGTTGTCCTTCTACATATCTAAAATGCTACTTGGAGAAATATAGTGAATATTTGTGAAGAAGCCAGAGGAAACAACAATAGAAAGGAGATGGAACTCCATCTATTCGGACTTCCTATTTCACCAAAAATATTTAATATATAAAACCTAGGATAAGAACTGAAAACTAGAAAGATAAAATAGTGTATGTGATAAAATAAGAATATTCTGTTGTATAAAAAAGTTTCAGTATCTCTTAACCTCTCTTTTTTTGTTTAGCAGCTGGTCTTTGTACCAAAGTAGTGCTACTAGAACTTGTGACACAGTCCTGTAGTTATGCTTTGAAGTGCAGTGTCCAAAGGACAGAAACAATTGCGCTGGTGTCCTGTCAGGAGAGATAGTGGAAGTCTCTGATCATGTTGAAAATTGTATGACATCTAATGTATTTCTGAAAATTGTGCCTTTCGTCATACTTGATTTTTCCTTATATTTTGGGTCTTTTCACCTACTCTTCCTACTTCTGCAGATAATCTGTACTTTCTATATTACATTTTATTCCCAGGCATCAGAGTAAAATAAGTACTAATATCAATGCAAGCAGAAAATCTTCCTATGTTGCGACAGCTGTCCTTTTTTTTTTTTTTTTTTTAAATCAAGATGGCTTTACCCTCTCATTCTCATTCTGCTTTGGCTGGCCCGTATCTCTAAATCTTTTCCACAAGTAAAACATACAAAAGATGATATGTAAGATTGCATAGATTGTGGCCTCCTCCACAATGTTTTACACACTCAAAAATATGAGACAGAGACAATTCCTACAATTAAAAGCTTAATTAAAACTTAATGAGAAGTGTGCATATGTGTGTGCATGTGTGTATGCCTGTTGTAGGAAAGGAAATGCTTTCTGGCATTGCAGAATGCATTGCTGAAGGAGTGGGACAAACACATCCGAGGCACAGGGAAATAGGCTGGAGCTTGAACTTTTTCCCTTAAATGGACAACCCGTGTGGTTGCTGTGTGCTGACTGAAGCAAAGGGGTGGGTGAATCTAAAAGATTGTTGTACTTTGTCTAAGCGAGTTTCATTTCAAAGCTGATAAAAGGACAATTAAATATTAATTGTCTAAGAAGTGGCCTGGGGCATTCAGATCTAAACTGGTGGGATTTCAGAACAAGAGCAAAACCCTCGACGAATTTGCAATGAACTTTTCCAGTTTGATTTATATACTTTTAGAGCTCTTTAATACAATGAGGGTTGCTTTCATGGCTTTTCCTTTTTGGGGAAGTGATGTCAAAGTGTATGTTATGTGATTTGTGTTGTTCAAAGGTCTGTTCCAGAACATATATAAAAGTGATATTTTGGAAGCTAAATCCATTTTCTATCAGAATTTAGAGTCTTGTGTGTTTGCAGGAGGGAGGCATCTAACTAACTAGTGTGTTATGGCTGTGGCTAGCAAGAGCTACAGCTTCACTAACAAACTTAAAAAAAAACAAAACTAAAACCAACCAAAAAAAACAAACCCCAAAACTGATTAAAAAAATATTCTACTGGAGTAGAAAAGGATTTTTTAAGAAATTGGTTTCAAGACTGGTCTTATTATAAAAAAAAGTAAATGAAAATGAAAGTTCCTGTGTCCTTGGTACAAGAATTCTCACTAGAGTTTATCAGCCTGCTTGCATTTTTCAGAAAATATAAAGCAAATGAATGCCACAGAAAGCAGGAGACTGCTTGCATCGGAGTAATCGAATTGCTGCCAACTTGCCTTGTTTATCTAAGAGATCTCTGTGAAAATAAGGTCTTTCCCACACAGGCATGAGTCATAGGATGTAATGGGGCTAAGCAGACTTGCTTCAGCTTTCTAATGCGCACACATCTAAACTAACCTGTTTTAGTGGCTGTTCCTGTAACTAAATGAGATCTAGCTTGACAACAGGAAGGGAGAAGTAATGGTGAGTTCATGGTGCTATTTCAGTGCAATAACCTGAATGCTAAGGAAACGATGCAATTTCCATTTATTGGGAAAACTGCAGTTACTGTGACAACAAATATACACCAAAGAAAAACATACACAACTTAGCCTCAAGTTCAAATTTGTGAACATAGTAGAAACAGTATTCATAGAAGCTCATACTATCTAGTTATGTGTCTTAAAGGTCATTCTTACTTTTAAAATAGATGATAAAGATTATTGAAAAAATTGACTCTAAAAGCCATAAGCAAGGACATAAATGAAAGGGTGGGAAAGTACATGTGGTTAATGATGACTAGTTCAGTGTTGGGCTGACTAAAATATAATTAAGCATATATTTCTCATGCTAAACTTATTCAGTTCCTGTGTCTGTCATTCCTACTTATCCCCAAAATCTCACAAAACCTCTTGGATCTAACTTTTAAGGTAAAGATTACAGTAGTTATATGGTGTGTTATTTCTTCTTCTTTTATTCTTCAACATGGACTTCTGTAATGAAAAGAAAGATAGATTATCCTCCAGTAGATAAGGGTTTCAGTTCCTTAGTCTGATAAAATTCTTTGGAGAAAAATAAGCTTTCCAGTTTTTGACTCTGGGCGGGAGACAGAAGGAGGGGAACGATGCCATGCTCGATGTCCTCAAGCATGTCAGACATAGTGCAGAACAAGATGTCCCTTCTGCACAGAGGGACACACATGGCAACAGAACTCCTGAGTGCCAGGGAAACCACGTGTTACGAGGCAGCTGGCTATGGGAACCACTGCCACTTTGAGTGGCATGAAACAGAAGGTAAAATCTGACTCATAAAAGGCTTCACATTGCAAATAGTAAAAGGCAGGGTCAGAGCAGCATATCCTCTGAATGAGATGTGCCACTTATTTACAGGACCAGAATTCAGGTGAAAAGAAATCATCCAGTCTCACTCAAAGTGGGAGTAACTACAGAGTCTGATCAGGTTCCTTGGGACTTTGATTATTTTCATATATCTTGAGTATTTTTAATTTATAGTTATTCTAAGGTCTCATATCTTTGTGATCTTTGGATTACAAAGTTTTGAACATGGCTGGCCAAGGAATATTTTGCCAGAGATGGTAATCAGTGTATCAAAATACATACACTAGGTAAAAGATGGCCAGAGGGATGGTTGATAGTACCATAAAACACAGATCTTTGGCTCTTTCAAAATTGCAAAAGCAGCAATATTTGTAGTGATTTTTTTCTTTAATTTTCTTATGTTCAATGTGTTATATTCTCAAATAGGAATAGTAAGGATCAAAAATCTTGTATGTAATTTTTTGTCCTAGTTTACTCCAGATTTCAGAATGCACTCCATCTTCCTTCTTCTCCCTTCCACATTCTGTTTGAAAGCCAAACATTTAGTATTAGCTACCCTTAAAGGCGCCATCTCTCTGTTAATGAAAGGTTAAGTATATTCTACCTTAATCTTTCCAGGTAGTCCAGTAAGCTGAAAGGCTAGCATTGAGATTGCAAGCAATAAGCAAATAAAGAAGGAAAAACAGATGCTACTCTTGAGGAAGGAAACTCTGGAATCTGCTTCCACTTCTGCGTTCACTTTTCTCACTGAACATCTCTTTCCAATTGTACCATAATCAGGAACAGAGCATGATGCATGTGTGGCAAACAGGATTCCTAGATGGACTTCTGGTTATACTGGAGATTAGTTTATGCTCTTTTGGTTTAGAAAAGTCCTTCTTGTGGAAGCATCTAAATTTACCTGGTAGCAATTACTGTAGCATGAAGCAAGGACAAAGTAGAGGCCTTGTGGCACTCAAAGGGATGTGGCAGTCAGTCTTTTCATACAGGATTTCTCATACCCCTTAAGAATGACTGCTGAACACAGATATTCTTCTTCTTTTCAGATGAAAATAATGTTCCTGAAACTGGAACTGTAACTAAGATATTACTGTCATCAGTACAGATGGGAGAAAGAAGACCAGGGAATTCTTACAGATGGTGGTGTACAGAGGTCTCAGATCCCATTTTACTTGTCTAGAGCAAACTCAGCATTTGCTGCAGAGAGGAACTTGAGGAGCTGATGTGTCTTGCACATGTGCACACGCACACACACACAGAGGTCGTATGAATTACCCTTGCAGGTTTTTTAGTAAAAAAGGCTGCCATATGCCTCAGTGGGGGTTAAGTTAATGAGAAAGTTAGCGAGATTTAGAAAGAAGGGATCATACTTTGAAAGACACCAAAACAAGCCAGGACAGACAAGAAGTGCTTTGGCAGGAGGACAGGAATCTGTGTTTTAAAACTGAACTTCTAAACCATGGGTTAACCAGGTAACTTTAACTAGATAATCTTAACTAACTTAACCAGATAATCTTTGACTACCTGCCTTGTGTCCATTTGGGCAAAGGTTTCAAAAGCAGTTTATGGGTTGGAAAAAAAAATAACTAAACTGATTTTCCTGCTTTCAGAGAACCTGTTCTTAACCTCAAAATTATTTTGGAACAACTTTTTATTAGAAGGATGCAGGGGGTACAATGTAAGTACCTTTGATACAGAATTTGATCTATTTGCAAATGGAAATATATAGGATTTACACAACAGGATTGCTGAGGTATTTGGGGGGCCAGGAGGAAGTGTTCAGAGCTCTCTCTGTGATAGTGACAGAGCTGCCTCATTCCAAGAAAACAAATTCCCTGCAGGGATACAAGTTTTTAGCCCCTGTTCAGTATCACTACCAGCCATACAACCTTTATCACTACAGGTCTCTGAGGACTAATGAAGTGCTAGAAAAATACATGATAGCTATAGACAGTGTAATGAGTTTTTCCTTAGCTTAGCACAAAAGAAACCTAGGAAAATATCAGAAATAAACTGAATAATATAAATAAGTGCTCAGTGAATATCCTCAACATAACACAACAGTTTGTAATACTTTGTTACAGAGTAAGTGGAGCGGGAAGAGTCCTACAGGCTATTGATGTCAACTCAAAAATCTCTCCCAAGGCAGCAGTGAGTATCTAGAAATGAGACAAGCATAACTGCACACAAGGAAGGTTAATTAATCCAGCATTAGTTGTACAAAGACTAAATCACACTGCAGGGAACAGGCTGTGAGAGTGACAGGACATCTGATAGATTCCTTGTTCATGAGAGGCACTTTGCTAAATTCAGGTTCCCTCTCAAAAATACTCATGTAATATTTGAATTTTGTTGTTTATCCCTTGGAAATAACATTACATTAAAATGTGAGGTGGTAGTTGTCACCAGGGAAGAGAAATCTGGTTAAATTGCTGGCTTTCACATCAGTGACTCGTTGTATGACTCTCAGCAAGTTATTTACTTCTACACGTTTAATAACAACCGGGAATGTTACAAGAATAAACATAGTAGTGACTTTGACACTCTTGAGATGTTGCAGTATTGAACATCATGTCAACAGCTTTGAATAAGGAGACTTAAATAGTCCTCCTTGGAAACCAGATTCTGCTGGGAGAAGTAGGAATAGAAGTTGAATTAGTCTGAGTGACAAGAATATGTATTTTTAGAGGAGCTCCCCAGAGGGAAGCTTAGCTGTGCTCTGAGTTGTGGGTCATGAGAAATCAGCCATACTGGTAACGCATAGCAGAAAAAGGAAGGAGAAGGACCAGGGATGTGACCAGGAAGCTCCAAGAACAAAACCATACCAGAATAGAAACCAAACTAGTGACAATACTAGGAGATTTCAGGAAAAATAAAACCATTTCCTCAGGTTCGGTTTTACTAGAAGTCCTTCCCAGGATAAAGAGGGTGCTGTCAGCTCCTGAGCTTGTTTTTATTTTGGAAGTGCTCAGGACAAGCTCCCTAGTACAAGAAGGAGGCTGCTGGGGAAAAAAAAAAAGTCTTGGAGGTAAAAGGACCTTTGAGAGAAGGGGTGGGCTGGTAGTGACTGCCCAAATTAGCTGTTGATGAGGCAGCTTTGGATCCATTGTGGGACTGAGGAGAGACTACACAAACCCCATGTACCAGCTGGAGGAAGAGAAAGCACCTGGAAAACAGAAATGGTGCTGCCTGTCTCCTGCAGGCTCAGTGGGTAGTTTGGGTAGTCAGGTCTCCTGTCATGCCTGCTCTGTTAAAGCAATGGTGGCAGATCAAATGACTCTCACAGCAACTGAGATTTTTGATAAGGATTTACCCTAGGAATTAGGTTGCCATTACATGACTCTCAGCTTTAATTAAAATCAGAGAAAATCAGAAAAATATATTGTCCTCACATCTTCAAGAAGGTTGAAGTCTCTGACCTCTACATGATCTGATGCCATAATGTGTTGCTTTCAAATCTTCTGAAAACCAACTTTGGAACATTTTCTCAAGATTCTGAATAGTATGGTTGGCAGTACCAGTAGACAGAAGGGATGGTGAATTTGGGAGCAGGTCAGAGTCCCACTCTTATGTATGTGCCTCCACACAGAAGAGGCCACAGCTGCTGAAATACCATTGAAAACAACATGAGTTTACCACACCATGCCCTGCCATGGTGTAACAGTAGTTTCAACTGTGAAGGCAACCTCAAAACTAGTCCAGATCAAAGCAGGAGGTCTGGAAATTACTTTTTAGTTTCCTTGTGAGTCTTTCCAGATGAGGAAAATAATGGCTTAATGTATGGCTTATTAAATGACCCTTTGCTGGATTTCATGAAAGGGACCTCAGGTATTTATTGCAAGAGTTCCCCTGAAAAAAAGATCTGAAATATGGAAGTCCAAGCAGCCTCACACATACCTGGGTGTACCAGCACATAAGACTGGTCTGCATGTCCTGCTTTGCTGGGAGAGGAGTGAAAACTGTAGTGCTCTCTTGAGTCATGATGCTGGGAAGAGTTGTGGGAAGATAAGGAAAATACATCTACCAAAAAAGGGTATGGGAGAGTGAAAAATCCAAGTCTTCTGGGGTAGTTATGTTTAGCTGCAAGAAAGAGGTGTAGAAAGGAAAAGAAACCAGTGGTACCCTTTAAAATTATCCCAGCTAGCTTTAGGAAAACAGATTGTTTCACTCAAAATATAGGGATCCACAGTAAAAAAAAATTTTGAAAGCTCCAAGAGTGCCAGGGAGTTGCATATGTACCATGGTGCTGTGCTGAAATGTAGCATCATTTCAGCAAATGAGTTGGCATTATGTAGAGTGGTGCTTCTCCCAGTGTGTACAATGGTAGCACCTATTCTCTTCCAAAAAACTCATATGTTGTTTAAAGTCTCACAGCAAATGGTAACATATCAGGGTTTGTTTGTTTGGTTGGTTGGTTTTAATTTGGTTGCTTGCTTGCTTGAGTTTGTGGGGTTTTTTATATTTTTTGTTGATGTTGTTGGTAGGTTTGGTGGGGTTTTGTTTGGTTTTTGGTTTTGTTGTTGTTTTTAACTTATGGGACTTTTTTCTTCTTTTTATGGTGAAAGAACATAGTTAAACCCTCAGGAGTTTGGACCTGCTGTCTCATGGCTGACCCTAATATCAGAGTAATCTCTAAGATCCCCTGGACAGCCTACTCCAGTCTTGTTTTCTGGTGTAAAATTGAGGGACTCTGAGAAACAGAGAGCTAATAACATTGCAGCGTGGTCATTTGGTTGCTTCTTGGATCAAGCAGCTTGAGATGCTTCAGAACAACTTAAGTGTATCTTCTCCGTAGGATATATATACATCTCATCTCTGATGTGTATAAGCTCCCTTGGCCTCTGTCCAGGAACATTCACTTTTCCTGACTCATGGCAACTGTCCCCAATCTAGTTGTACTTCATTAGCAGCAGCTCAAAAATCAGAGCAGTATTCTGCTGTTGCATAAATTTTTCCAAACAGTAAACAATAAAACACTGCCACAAGCTTTATTACATTTATCTTGGAGTTCAACATCCCAAAGAGACTGCTGCTTATTATTATTTTCTTTAAAGACAATCCAAAAGGATTCTTTAATAAATATTTTCAGGATAACTTAGCGTCTTAAAAGGAAATAATTCTGAAAAGGAAGAATAAATGCTACAGAAGCTACAATAAGCCAATAATTTTTCTTCTAGCTGAGAAACATGGTTATGATTTTTGTTGTCATATTAATTTTATTGTTATATCAGAATTTACACAATAAAATGGTAAGGGTATATTTCAAGCTACAGAAGTGGAAAATAATTAATAGGAAAAATTACATTTTATAGAGGTAGTAACACACCTTCTAGTACATCCTATTACAAATAGCTCTTCTTTACTTGCATCTCAAACATTTGGTTTTTAAAAAACATTTTAAAAGCAGTAGCATTATCAACTGGCTCAAAGGAGCTTAGAAAATAAATCGTCCTTGACTATTACTGAGATTCATTAAAAGAAATCTCTGTCTGACTCTAAAATCTATTTTGGAGCTACGACTGCTCCACTCCCCTGCTTTTGGCATGATGCAGCTGCTCTTTCTTTAATATTTTTGCTGACAGCTACAGCTGACAGATAACATTTTGATTCACCCCAACATCAACTCTGTCTCAAGGCTCTATTACTTAGATTGAAAATGTTGCCTTCCTTGTGGCTTTACCTGCATCACAGTGCAACTCTAATTATACAGGTATCCATACTGGTCACCTGTGATGGAGCAGCAGAAACAGGGCTGCAGCAGGTCATTTGCGGGGGGAGCACATCATTCATCTCATGTTTGTGAATGGCGCAGCAACAACTCCTCTTCTTTCCCTTCAGCTCTTCTCCCATGGCTAAGAAATAGGCACTTGAGTATGGGAATAAAAATACTTTTGCATATATAGCTCTGCAGAATGTCAGTTGATATTTTTCATTTTACATTAGTTGTCACCTTATATATTTTTTTAGTAATATTTGTTACCATGGTCAATATAAAAATATTTTATCCACCTTAATGTACAATCTCATAGTAAACTGGCTTTGATTTTTTAGTTCATAGAAGTTTTCATCAATCACTTGATAATACTGTGGTGATTGATCCACAAAAGGAACTTTTCACAAACACAGGACTGTTTTCCTCTTGGAGAAAACAAGACCAGTTACAGTGCTCCCAGTTCTGTCCCTGAACATCTGAATCTGCAAGAAAGAAGAAGCTGGAAGATAGGTTGCAAAAGTATACAACTGTAAGACAGAGACACAAAGAGAAAAGTGAGAAGGAAGCATTGCTTAGTTAGTTCTTTAAAGGAATTCACAGGAAAATTAAGTCTTATATAGCTGTACTATTTTTTTTTTAATTGATGGATGAATCGAAAAAAATAATTGCTTTGTTATAGTTTTTTTCAGGATTTGCAGTGAGGCCCATTAGCTTTTGTTTGAAGTAAATATTTTATTAGACTGCAAAATGCTGTCTTTATTTTCGAGCTCTTCCATCGACATTTAAAGAACAGGAAGACAAGTGGGAGTTTGGAACCATGAAAAAACCCACCAAAACAACTCAGAAAGGAAAAGGTTAGAATACTTTATTGCTACAGTATAGGTATTAAAAAACAGTCATCTACCACCCAGGAAAATACTCTGGATGTTTCACTCTTTGCAGAAAAAAGAAATTGACTTTATATGTAAAATTTCAATATTCACTGGAGCAAGAGCTGACACTTGGGAATATCCAAAGCTCCAAACAAAGTCACAAAGTTGTTCTTACTCCCTGTGAGTAATTCATAGGGAGAGTTTTGCCCTGATCCAAAATTTACACATTTTTATTCAAATACCCATTTTGTATCATGCATACAATTTGAAAAACAGTTTCTTTCTATGTAGTAAGAACTTAAAACACTACTGGGCTTTGACAAGGAATTGGGACATGTGGGAAAAAAACACAGAGAAACCATTTTCTCATAATTTTTCTACTGCACTCAGTACCTCTGACTTCTTGTGGCCTTAGTATGAGAAAAAAAGATCAGAAATAGCAAAAGGAACTGTTTCTGCACTTCATATATTCCATTTCTGTTCCTTCTTTCTCTGAAACTTCATACCAAATTTGACCCTAACCTGCTTCAGAGTATTCAAACCCATAATTTTAGGCAGTATGAATGGTTTACTAGAAGAAATTGTAGGCTCTAATCAGACTGTTCTTTGAGCCCCCCTGCAGTGGGTTCCCAAAGGGGCAAAGCCTTGGCAGCAGGATGGCTGTGCAGCTGTAACACCAAGGACTAAGTGACAAAAGCACATCCCTCAGCCTTTAGATATAGTGTGCAGGTGTCATAGCCTTCCTCTGGAGCCCCAAAAAAGTGATTTAGTGCTGGAGAGTCTTGGTATTAACCTCATATTCCCACTTCTGTGCATAAAGAACCTAAGCAACCACAAAGCCATCACTGAAAAGAATATCTACCAGTACAAATAAATAATGTGGTGTCACTGTACTATGAAGGAAGCAGTGAACTCAGGTTTTCTGTGAGTCAAGAGATGGTACTGGATTATGTAGCATTTGACAGTTCAAGAAACACCTAGTGTAGGCACTATTGTATTATTATTCCTTCCTTGTGTCCTCTTTAGTACAACTCTCCTTCCACAGGTTTTTCAAGGATGGCAAAAACTTTGCAATTCCATCATGCCATTCAGTGGAATCATCTGGATTCTATCTCTGAGGAGTAGCATTTCATCTGTGTAACCCCTCAAAACAGTTTCTGTATGGAAACAAGTCTGCCTTAAACAGTTTGCATTAAAACTTCACTGCAGTTAATGGGTCAAAATTCCCAAGGACATTATTGCATAAAAGTCTGGCAGTGTCAAATTTGTTCATCTTAAAAATGCTGTCATAGAGCATTGCAGGCAGGAAAACACAATTTGCAGATGTTATGTTATTTTTACATATTTTTTGAATGCTGCCAAAATAGGCCATTCGCAGATCAAATAACAAAAAAGATTTAGCAAGTTTGGCTGAAATAATTATAAGAAATGTTTAGAAATTTATTAGGGCATGTCTGAGAATGTGTTGTGTATGTCAGGTCAACGATCATGATCATATCCTTTTTTCATGTACTCTCTGAAAAACTGTGATATTCACCAAGAATAAGATAGGGAAAGTCAGAAGAGATACTACTTATGATGTTTCAAACAAAAAAATATTATTTTATTTATAAACCCTCTGTTTTTATTTTTAGCATCTTTAAAAATTCTTCTTTTAGAATGCAGAAGGGAGAGTATGGATTTGTTGATAAACAGTCTTATCAACATTAAGTACATTTTGAGTCTCAGCAGTTTAATTCTAGAAAGAGATCTAGGTCAACTGCTTCAGTAGCTTTCTCTTATTGTCTTTGTGAGTCCTTCCTTAAAGTCAAGAGAAAACTGGAAAAAATCAAGATGCTCCATTAGGTACTTTTGTGTGGTTGACACAGATTTCTCTGATCTAGAAAATAACCTGAAATTCTGTTAATAGAGACATTTGAAGAATTTTTCTTAGTCTCAAGTTTTGTTGTATTGTTGGCAAAATATAGCTAATCAACTGGGATTTAACAATAGATGAAAATCTGAGGCATAAAAGTGAGCAAATACTAAATGCTATATTAAAACACTATAATAGAAGTCAGGTATGCCAGTTGATTTATAAATGCAATGTTAGGTCGGGATATGTAAGAGAAGATATAGTACAGAGCATACTGATAAAAAAACCCCTATCTATGTCTGACATTTTTCATTAAAAAATCTGGTCTTGTTGCCCAGTTGTTTACAGCTTTGCTAAATTTGAATTGTTCAGGCTGGATGTCTGGCTGAGTCTGAATTGTTTTTGGAAGTTTCAGCTAGAATGCTTTAAGCATTTCCAAGAATGCGTTGAGAGAAAATTCCTGTTTGCCCATGTGAAAACAATCCCATCACCATTTTACTGAAGAGCTTTAATGTCTCCATGTTCCAGAGTGATCTACTGAAATTCAGCCAGGGAACGGCTCTGTGGCAGCTAATTGACTTTTACCATCCTTGTGAAAATTATGCCAGGCTAAGAGCCACTGGAAAAAGTATTTCACCAAGGATACCAAGATTTCAGAACAGCCTAGTTCCTAAATTCTCTAAATGCTGTCCCACTTCCTCACATTTCACCGGTTGTGTGTGCCATTTCCAGAGAGCACCTCCATCTCATAGTTACAGGGTTAAGTAATTCTTTTCCCACAGCTGCTTCTTCATCTGATGCTACAGCCTATGGCACAAAAAGAAATGAGGAGAAAGCTCTTGTTTTTTCTGTTTCAACAATAGTTCCTCAGCAGAGCCTGTACCACAGGGAGAAAAGATGAGTGGATAGCATGATTACTCTTGCTACCAGGGAGCAACACTGGCAAGGAATAGCACTGTGACAAGCCCTTTTATGATACTTTTGTACCTGTCTGTCAGGATTTCTTTGCTAGTAATAGGTATTATCCATCACCCTTAATATGGAATGGAAATGCTGCCTTCAGGAAGGCAGAGAATAATCAACAATCACACTGACACTTTGCCAGTGTAAATATGCTTTTATTAGGAATTTATCTGGATCTTCAGCTGACTCACATTTGGAAGCAGAATTATCTAAGTTCATGTCTCTCTGTAGTCTGAGATATGTCATTGCACTGTTTGACATTCACCATTTCCTGGCAGGAGAGCTGGACTCCTCTCTGGGTCTCAGAGGCCACCTCAGCTGATCTCTGAGCTGTGAGCTTTGGAACTGTTGATCTCCAATCCCTCTCTTAACAGTTGCAACTCTCCAACCTCACTCCTCTGCATGGCACCATACTTCCCTGCAAAGGTGTCTTCTTAGTTCTGCCCTTTGGATTTGGACACAGGGCAGGCTCCTGAGGCGATTTGCTCAACCTGCTTTACTCTTGTAGGAACAGCTATGGCAGCTGCTGTTCCCATATTTTTACCATGCTCAGTGTTCCTCTTTTCTCTGCTGCACTCCCCCTCAGGAATTCATTCCATCTGACTGTGCCATCTGTCTGAGTGCTTCTCACTTGCTTGCCCTCCTTTCAAAAGTCAGGGCTTTGCAATTCTGCTGTGGTTTTTGTAAAGCAACAACACAAGTTTCCACTTCTCACAGTTTTATCCATGTTTGAAAGCAATGTGGTAACAGCCACACGGAGAACAGTCAAAAATGTGTGGGCGACACTTTGGCTATGTCTATTTTCAGAAAATTCGACAATGCTAGTGCTGGTTCTCTGACCCTCAGTCCAGTTGTCACTGGCTGCTCATACCTCCATTATTAAACTTAACCCTTCAAAACAGGTTGACTGTGGGGGGGGCTGCCAAGCCCTGGCTAGGCTGGCCCCCAACCAGGGACCATTCTAGGAAGACCAGTAGTTAGTCCATACCAAAATTTTGACCAAGGCCTAGCACTGTTTAATCTCCTAATTTAGACGTAATCATCATGTCATACTCACCTGAACTCATCAAATGCCTGAGATCATCTGAACAATCACATAAAACATTTCTGCATTATAAAGATATAATTTATTGTTATTGAATCAGACTTCTCTAAGATTACAGCTAGAGTGACTGCTTTCCAAGCATATTTTGAACTTCCAACACTGCAAAATGCTAACATTGGAAAAGATTTTGTGGCACATGTTTAAATTGATTTTTAGAGTTAGTTCCTTAGGCATTATTGTAGTATATGTTCTCTGCATGCACTTATTTGCTTTCTACTGTTCTGCTGCAAATATCTGTTTCCTTGTTCTCCTTTCACGAGATGAATACAAAACCAAAACAAAACCAAAACAACAAAAAAAGATGAAAGTGTTTATTACAAGAAAGCTTGGAGACCAGTGTTTCCACCTGAACTATTGTAATTAATGAGCACAGCAGATGATACTTTGGTCAGCTGAGTCAAAGCTAATAACACTTCATTGGGTCTTCTTAGTTCCTCATGGACAAACAATGCTTAGAGCTCCAGGCACAAGTGTGCACAGGATTTCACAGGACTATCTCCTTTCCAAAAGGCAACATGTGAACAAGAAAAAAATGCCATCAAAAAAAGTTTATTTTAACCATGTGTGGGTTTTGAGGACTGTCTTTTACTGAACAGCAGTTCAGTGAGTAACACAAAAAACTCAAACAGGTAATTCTGAGCTCTGTCAGAAAAAAAAAAAATCTTAAAGCATCAACAGCTGAACTATGAGCATCCAACAAACCAATGAAAACTCAAATAACCACTTAGAACCCTTGGCTTCAGCAGAATGGAGCACACATCTTTTATGCTGTGGGGACACTGGGCCTTGCAGGGCTTTCTACTCTGTTCCATGAAGAAGTAGAGCACTGGGATTTGCAGCAGCTTATGCAGATTTGATGCTGGTTGAATTCCTTGACCCTCCTCTCCTGTGAAAGAACACACTGATGGTGCCTTAGAGCTGCAGAAGTTGTTCCTGTTTGTGAAGAAGAAACTCAGGGGCAACTTCATCCTGAAGTGATAGCATGAAGTGAAAAGAACATCCCTCTTACATAACTTTGCAATGCCCCATGTACAATGCATGTTTTGTTAAAATTTCAAAGTAATATATCACAATTTTAAAGCACACCAAGAGGAATTTTATCTGCCAACATGCCTGTTCAAATCCTTCTCCAAGAGCTGATGAAATCATCTGACAAAGAGCAAAGCAGAGGTTGCATTCTTTACAGAGCTTTGAGCGATGCATATTTCACCAACTCATCCATGAGAAAAGGATTCTTGAACAAAATGATTATATGAAAGAAGAGATCATTTTAAAAATATGCTTATGTGGAATTTTATTTCTGACATGCACCCTGAATATTGCTAATGATCTCAGATATAAGATTGTTCTGCAACTAAGCAGCTACTCAGTACACTTTTAAATTGTAGCTCTGAAAACATAATTTATGTTTCCAGTACTTTTATCTTGAATAGTCTTTTTAGCTTTACAAAAATTTGAATATGAATTGTTTAAAAACTCAACTCCAGCACTAATTCAGCTGAAAAGTTTCTGAGGAACAATAATTACATCAACAAATATTAATCTCTAAATATATGTAAGATTAAGATGCTTGCTTTTCAAGATATTCACCTTTTATTTTAGGTGCTTGAGGCATTGCTGAAAGCTTAAAAATGTTATTGAAAAGAGTGCTATGACATCTGAGCCATGGCATGCAATTTGTTCACGTGCTCAATGACAAGCAGCATTCTTTGCCCTTCTTTCTGTCCATGGGAAGAGTTGATTTTGGATTTAATTTGAGGGTGAGGCAAGTACTTTTGAGATAACGTTTTGTAGTTCCCTGGTGCTCTGTTCTTATTTTTAGGACCATTAGTTACTGTTTCGCAAGATCAGCTTTTGCACTTGAACTACTTAGAAATGGCAACAATTTTCTGTGGTTTAAGACCAACATAAGTCAGTTCCAGAGCACCTGCCAGGAGATATTATAAATTTTAGCGTACTTCATCTGAGGACACAGTTTTTGTTGTTGTAGGGTTTGAATTACATTTTTGCTTCTAAAAATAGAAGTGTTTTGTATTTGAACAAAACAGTTCAATAAACCATTCTTGGTAAGATAACAATATGCTTTTCATGTCAGAATTATGGTGGGTAAACAAGCCTTCTTCCAAGGTCCCAGCCAAGCCAAGTAATTTAAAACAGCTGAGCATCAAGTCCTTCAGTTTTAGCTCCATGTCCTGTCATAAGCAATCAGATGAAGAGAGAGAAGTTTACTAAATTAGTAGTAGGCCACTGACCGATTTTCCCAAGGTGAGATTTAAGCCTTGTAACTTCTCTGTGCCAACCCCTTCAATTCAGTCAGATGTAGAGAGCTCCACAGCATAACTAGTGGCCGCTGGAGACTGCATTTGTGCTCTGCTCTGGACAAGAAAACAAGCCAACCAACATGCAAAACAGTGGCCGAAAGCTGCTAGCAGGGAGAGCAAGTACATGGCAGGGATTTGAAACTTCCCCTGAGCACTTGGTGGCTCCATCAATTTTCAATTCAAGAGATTGCTCAAACCCAATGTGGTTTATTTGGTTAGCAACCATAAGTGAATATTTCTTCTAAGGATTTCTGATGTCTCCTTCCAAGTCATGTTAACTTCTGCATCCACAGACAAGGCATTCTGCAGATCTGCTGCTCAGTGTGTGAACCATCCCATTCTGTTTGTTGGTAGACATTGCTTCAAAGCCCATGTAAAGGAGAAATAACCAGCAAAAGACAGCAGGTGCCATAACATGACAGGAGCATAACTAGTTTTCTAGGGGAACTCTGTGCATTTGAAAGATGTCAACATCACCCACCTTCCTGGATCCTTCCCAGGCACAGCCAGAATAGGAGGCAGTCAGTTCTGGAGCCCTGTGGAGCCCAGGTGCCTGAGCTGTGCAGAAGCAAGGAAAGGTAAAAACAGACACTCCCTGGCTACTGTGATGCACAGAAATGATCTGATAATTCTGGGAGATCCTTGAGAACAGATTTGCCTTCCAGAGAAAATAGATGAAAAAAATGCACGAGAAATTTTTGCCCAGGGCTCTAACTCTAGAATTAGTACCAGAATTTTTTTGTTTCTCACCAATATTTCAGAAGCTACCAGTCCTTAGGAAGGCTCTACTATACTTAGACCAGTCATAACAAGAACTTAAATCCTACAGTGCTGGAGATTCCTTGGTGAAGCTATCTCTTGTATCAGATAAACAAACATGAACAAAACAATGTGGCCCACTAGGATTTTTCTCAGAATATCTCAGGATTAATGATGTGTCAATTCAGAATCTAATGTCAGAAACTATGTAACTTTTCTTCTGAATATTGATAAAGTTTTCTCTTAAAAATAGCAAGGACATTTCCCCCATGTAAGAGAAAATATTTCAGAACATCAGTCTTCTGAAAACTCATCAGTCTCCATTTATTCATGACCAGTTTGTTTCTGAAAGAGTTCCAAGTATGTGAACTGTTTCTGTTCAAATCAAGAACTAGTTTTTCTTGAGGTAAAAGTAGCAGTTTAAGGCGCAAATAAGACTGTTTTGATTTATATTTGTCATGGAGACTGCTGAGATAAATCAGGAACTTGAAAAATGAATCTCTCTTCTGATTAAATCCTTAATCTTATATAATGGTGTCATGGTTTAACCACAGCTGGAAAGTCAGCCCCACACAGCCCCTCCCTCCCCACTGGTGGGATGAGGGAGAGAATTGGAAGAATAAAAGTGAGAAAACTTATTAGATAAAGACTTGAGAGAAAGACAATTTAATAGGTAAAGCAAAAGACGTGCATGAAGGAAAAGCAAAACCAGGAATTCATTCCAACACTTCCCACTGGAAGGCCAGTGTTCAGCTATTCCCAGGAAAACAGTGCTCCACTATGGGTAACAGTTACTTGAGAAGACAAATGCCATCACTCCAGATGTTCCCTCCCCTTTCATTCTTCCTCTCCCAGCTTTATATGCTGAGCATAAAACCATAGGTAGGGTATTGCCCTTTGGTAGTTGGGGTCACCTGTCCCAGCTGTGTCCCCTCCCAATTCCTTGTGCACCCCCAGCCTCTTTGCTGGTAGGGTGGCAGGGGGAGCAGAAAAGGCCTTTACACTGTGTAAGCCCTGCTCAGCAATAATGAAAACATCCCTGTGTTACCAACACTGTTTCCAGTGCAAATCCAAACCACAGTCCAATAGCAGCAACTGTGAAAAAAATTAACTCTACCTCAGCCAAAACCAGCGCAAATGGGACTAGAAGGAGGGGCTATGATGAAAATCACTACCCATGTCAGAGTCAAAAGTGAAACTGTGATTGCTTAGTTGAGAGAAAAAAAAAGATGTAAAAAGGCATCAAGGAAGGATATTGAATCAGAAGAGGCTAGAGAAGATGGGTAAGTGGATGGTGGATGCTCCTTCACAATACATAAGTGAATGTGCATATGATAAAAAATAGAAAAAAAGAAGAAATGCATGCAAAGCTATGTAGAGTCACATATGTACACAGGCTCTTGATTTTCACCATCTTTGATTAAAGACAGAAGCTAAGAATGCTTTCAAAAGAATTTTTATACAAGGTAAGATGTTAGAAATCAGTAATTCAGGTCTTCAGCCATCCATTACCTGATGACAATGGAGAAATATTTTCCGTTCTATTGGATCCCTTCTTCCTGAGCATCTAATGCTGAATCTAAAGAGCTGAAATCAGCATTGTTCACAAGAAACTGGTGAGAGACTTTTGGGTGGCAAGACAGTGAAGTGCTAATAAAACCAGCAAAACTGATGCTGGGTTTATGAGGCCAGAGGTGAGAGTAATAAGATTATGACACTATTAATTACTTTAAGATATAATATTATAGTAATTTTTGGGACGTCTTCACAGTAAAATTTGCCTACAATTTATATGAAGATAGCATGCCGGTATTTCCACAAAAATTTCAGACAGGAGCTACAGGAAAGTGAATATGTGTGTAATACCACCATGGTTGTAGCTTGGTCCCATTTTGGGGGAGCCTCTGTGTCTATGTGTACGAGTGTGCATCAGGAAGAAATACTTGTAAATTATTCTTTTTAATGTAAACATTTTGCTGCTTTTGGTGAAAGTAGATTTTTTCTAAACTCTTCTTTTTTTTACCCAAAAAATTTTCTGTTTTGTAGAAGTTAATGGGTTTTTACTTCAAGCTCAGCATAAGCAATCTTTTAAGCATGAAAAAAATAGGTATCTCTGAAACCAGACAGCTCTGGTTTTTAAAAAAATGCCTTTCTTCTCTTGTGTACAACCCATGCTAAAACCAACATAAATTAGAAACAATCATAATTCTGTTCCTTTGGCTATATCTTTTGGATACCCTCCAACATAAAATGCATTAGCACAAAAATGTTCCTGTCCTCAATTAATTTATAGCTTAGAGCAGAATACCATAAATAACCATTGAACTTGAGCTGCAAAGGTTTTGAAGCCATGGGTAAAATATTTTCTGAAAAATGTAATAAAGCTAAACAGAGCTGGTTGACAAGTAGAACTAATTATCAATAAATTAAGGAATTTCAGTGATGGACAACTCAATGTAAAAGCCGTTTATTTTGTAATATATTTGAGTTCTATTGAATTTACTGTCATTGTGGGAAAGAAAATGATTTAAATTTTATCCCTACCCTTACTAAACTGAATTATTTGTTTGGGGGGTTTTATTTGTTTTGTTTTTAAATAGCTTGAAGCATATAAAGTATGCTGCCAGATCTTGTTTTGAAGCATGCATGATTGAGGCTTACAGAATCTACATGATATCCTATAGCTTCATATGGGAACACAGGACTGGAAAGGACCTAATGGGTCATCAAATGTATTGCCATAATCATGCCTTATAATCCTCTTCAAAAACTTATCAAGTTCCACTGTGAGTCAGTTTGGATTTTTGCTGCTGTTACTCCACCAAGAAAGTTGTTCCCAAATCTCATTGCTCCAAGTGAACAAAGATTAATTTCTGGCCAACCTGTGCTGTTGGGTTCCCTTGCCAACATTGTCATTTAATTTAAACGGCTCTCCCATCTCCCTGATATTTGCCCCTGTGATATATTTATACACAGCAACTGGATCCCTTAACAGCCTTTATTTTGCCAAGCTAAACAAGCCAAGCTCTTCATTCTGTCTTCTCATATGATAGGCTCTCCTTTCCCCTGATCATCCCAGAAGTCCATCTTTGTACCTGAACAAGTCTGAGGTAATGTGCTACAAATGACAAAGTGCAACAGTCTTGTATAAGAGCATAATAAAAGAAACCATAGCAAACTGAGTAATAATTTCATGCTTGCAAGGATGAGCTGTGCCAAATATTTAGGAGGTTGAGTAAAGGTTTTGAAATCTTCTAAGGGAATCTTTATTAGAAATAATGTGGGGGGTTTTCTGTTGATTAAAATTGCAGTATGAAAAGTTTTAGGGTTTTAATCAAAAGCTGGGAATCAATGAAAATTATTTTTTGGTTGAGACCTTTGGCATACATAGTATGCAGTTTATTAGATTTGTGACAGTAACCATTGAAGAAATGGGTCTGGCATATTGAAAGTTTGACAATTATGACTGAGAAAATTTCTATGAACACTATATAGTATGTGATGAACCTTTCCTGGAGAAGCCACAGTTCCTTTCACATGTTGCTCTTAAGAAGTTTCAGTTATAGGGTTTGGGGGGCTGCTTCCCTGGCATCAGCTCTGCAGAGTGCTCCTCTCAGTGTGAGCCAATGGAGAGCAAAAGAGAATGTGGGTACAACTGATCCCACCACCTCCCAGGACCATGGAGAAAAGGATGTTTGGTCAAATCCAGTATCCCCTGGTCTTTTGTGCCATAGCTTCTTGGAAAACTCCAGGAAACTCCTGACTGCCAGCTGTTAAAACTGTGACAGAAATCTTTTTGAACTTCTATTCCTGACTGAGTTGATAGTTCAATCAAGTTTCAAGGAAAGCTTCAGACACTTTTTCCCAATCATGCTGAGCTCAACATCCCAGTGCTTGGGCTCAGGATCACTGGAGAGTAGGATACCTCTCTAAATGTGAAGGGGAGACATTTAGGGGAGCATTTCTTTTTTTACAATCCTTCTTTTCTCGGGAATAAACATGTTGATTTCTTTTCATCTTTTCTCTGCCCTGTGGCATAAGGTAAAAGAGCTTTTGTAATATGCTGTAGGGAAAGGGAAGCATAAATTTAGGCTACTACATGCACATATGAAGATCAGTGAAAATGAACAGCTTTTAAAATACAAACAATTTCTTAAGCAAGAGCAAAGGGGAATCTAAATGGTGATAGCAAGCAGCTAAGTGAACAATTAAGGATATAAGTGTCAGTATGGGTGACTGCTCCCTGGGGATTGGGAGCAGGAGGAATCCCCATGGGGACTAGAAGGCAGAGGGCAGCCCCAGCCCCAGGCTTTCCCTGGAGATAGGTCGAGCCTGGGCTAGGGTGGGAGCCCAGCTTGGTGGGGTCCACAGGCAGGCAGGGCAGGGCTGGAGACCAGCTGTGCTTTTGTGATCCTGGGGCAGGGGCTGGTGGCCCCAAGGGAGCTGACATGGGGTCCTGGGTTCTCAGGGCACTGATAATAAATTAAATGGAACTGTAACAAACATTTCTGATGAAAACAGTCAATCAAATAGTTGATTTCATAGTGGAAGCTGTTGCATGCTGCCTGCCCTTATGGTAGCCTGTGGGAATGCTCCTTCATGCATCCCAAAGTGTTATCCAGTGATGCTTGATAAAATCAGCTTCATTTTGTGCCCTATGCTGACTATCTGCACATAGCCAGATCTTCACAGTGCCCAGCCAGACTGTCTGCCCAGAGGGACTTGCCCTTTGTTTTACCATCCCCAGTGTGGCAGCTGGGGCTTGGAGCTACAAGAGAATGAAATGCAGCTTCAAGACCTCTTTGCTTTCCCTGGCTATTCCTTCAAGGGTCCTGGGAACTATGGCTTGTAGGTCAATGGGAATATAGGGACTTTCACTGACCCCTTGAGTTAGGGTATCTTGGCAAACTTGCCAAACAAAACTTCAGCTTTCCCTCTGCTAAGTTTGTTTTTCTGAGGCGTGGTGTATTGGGGGAGAGCGGGCATGTGTATATGAATGAGGAAAGATGAGAGGCTTTCTCCAAAACAAATCTACAGAGAATCAATAGCTTTGTATTACTGTGCTGAGGACAACAAACAAAAATTACTCTATTTAGTGCATGTGATAAAACTCTCAGCAACCGGCAAGGAAAATACAACCCAAGAGGCATCCTGCTGTGTAAAGGACTGTGATATTATTGTAGCTCTCTTGGGTTATGTTGCTAGTGAGGCAAAGTCTGCAATCAAAGCTGCTTCCTTCATTAGCCTAACGCATGGTTAGGAGCATTTTGATGCACCTATGTGATGTCTATGAGTGAAATAACAGCTTTATTCGACTCAGCAGGAAAATCCCATGGGCTTTTTAGAACAACAAAATGTTGTATAGTGGAGAGTATTTTAATTAATACAACGCTGTTCATCCTGACTGTTTCTATTGCTCATCATATTTACTGTGGCATCAATTAAAATGGAGAAGAAATGTATAGGCATAAATATTATCTCAAGGTATTTTAAAGTTTAATGAAGAAAAAGCTTTTCCACAGAGTGTAAAGCATTCACATTATCCTGCTGCTTGGTAAAACATCAGAGGATTGAAATTACTCAAGTCCTATCTGTGTTCCAGGATCTCTCTTCTTGAGAAGATTTAAGTGTCATTGTTACACTTGTAAAACTACTTTAAAACAATACATAGTGCAGAGAAAGTATCCTTAAGGGTTTATTTTTAAACCATGTCTTCTGGGAACAAGGTTTCTGGAAATCATGAATAACACCACTTTTTTTCCATTAAAATTTTGCAGATTTTAATCTCATTTAAACTGATGAAAATCTGATGAAAACGTCTTAGAACTCAGAAGAGTAAAGGGAAATGAGGTCAGAATTTGACCTGCTAAGCCTTGGTCCACCATTTTGTATCTTAATAATTAGTATGCGCTAGTTGACAGAAGACTCTTCTTTGTTTCTTATATTGTGTGAATTGTACTGAAAATTCAGCTCTTCGTTGAGAAAACATGACTCATTTTCTTTTATTAGGTCTAGATAATTGCATGTTATCTTTTAAAGACAGTAGTCTTGATCCTACCTCCGTTCAAATTATTGAGAAAACATTTACTGAATTTTTTTGAAGGACAAACTTTTTATAGGCCAAAGAATTAATTTCTGTAACTCCCATGTGCCTTGTACAAATATCTCTACCTTAGTTCTTGTAAGTTGTCATGCCAGATGTGATTCAGAGCTTCTGGGTATAACAGTGTGATAACCTGAATTCTCACACATGTAGAAAATGCTTTCTGCTATTTATAAGTAAGTAAATAGATTGATAATTGCTCAATTTTCTTCAAGAACTAGCTGCTCAGGACTGAAGTTCCCTAAACAAATTTTTTAGAATGTTGAAATATTTATCAATAAAATAACCTTCTTATAAATCTAAGCTTTCTCTAATGTGTTTGCACTAATTTAACTTTGATTACAGCTGGCTAAGATTTCATTGCTAGGTCTAGCCTTATGTTGTTCATAATGCAATAAATCTTTTTCTTTCAATTCAGAGCAAGGAAAAAATATACAAATACCAAGCTGACATTTACTACTTTGCAAGAATTGACATACAGTTTGTTAAGAAATAATGGATAAATGTGTCATACACTGTTCTCACTGGTATTAACTGGCACTGTAGCAGTCCTGCTTTATTCCTTAAATGGTAGTGTTCCTTGTATGACTGTATTGTTATTAGGAGAACTATATAAATTATTTAAATAACAGTCAGTTTGTAGTGTTGAACAAATTTGTTACTGTTTTCTTTAAAAAGATCACAGCTTCCAGAATACTATGTTCTCCTTGCCAAGAAAAGACCTCCATGGTCTCACAGCCCTAAGAATCTCTGTGGCACCACCAGTCCTGCCACTGAGCCTGCCTCGACATGTTTCCATGCCAGCTGTCTCTGAAGTGCATTTGACCTACAAAACTTTGTTTATACCATTACCATACTGCTCAGTCAAGAAGGTCAGGGCAGAGTTCAGGGAATCCACAATGTGGATTCAAATTCTGTTTGTTTATGCAAACTAGTCAAATGAGTGAATGAGCTTTTATCAACATGACAGTCTGCCTCCCTCCAGCGTTGTGGCTCTGTCCCCATATACCCTGCAACATCCCCAGATTTCCAGAAGTTCCTAGTTCCCTGCTTGTCTGCCATACCTCTATGGGATTTGGAGTTGTCACCATGTCCCCACCCTTCCTTTGCTCTGTGGGCTGTGAAAGAAACTGGCCTATAGCTCTTACTGTGCTGCAGGTTGCCCAGCTTGGCCAGCCGAGAAAGTCATGCATTCTCACTGAGCAGGTAGAACTCTACAGCCTGCAGTGTCACTAGTGCATGGACCAAGCTGGACATGTTTCTTCTCTGCTGTCATTTTGTCATGTCATTGTATTGTACATATTCTGCAGAACTGCTCTCTACTCAATGAGGAACCCAGCATATTACCTACCTGCTATTTTCTTCCCTCGTTATGGCTCCTTTTTTGGGGGTGGAGGAGGTTACTTGGTGTGGATTGCTAGATTAAAGCAGAAAGCTGCAACTTGTGGTACCAGCACTTTGGAGGCAGTGGAAGTGTGAGGCTGCAATACTGTCTCATACCTGCAAACATACTGCCTAGTGTATTCTGGCTTCTTCAGGTCACTGTGCTCTGTCGTGGCTTTGGAAACACAGGGATAAAGTCAATGGGAGTTTCTAAATTAAAAAATATAAGTATTTTCAAGTCACTAGGTCTGGAAGTCTGTGTTTTCTAGCTGGCTGTCTGGCTGGCAGAACAAGCAGAACATGCTGCTTCTCTCTTTGTTCCTGGCATGCAGCCCCTGAGCCTTATCTTTTCTCTAGGAAGCAGCAGGGACCCCAGGCAGCTTCAGGTGGGAGCCGCAGAGCGATGGCACAGAGACACCTCTACCCTCGACTCCCTGCTCCCCCCTCCGGACCTAGATTCTAGCGAAGCCCCTGCCCTGGAAGCATCCCTCGACACAGGTATTACTCCCCACCATGGGCTGTTCTGCTGACACACAGGGGCTTCGAGGTGGAGCCATGTTCCTAAACAAATAACATTCAGGAGATGCTGTTGTGATAGCATGGCTGGAAGGCAACTCTTGAGCTTCCTGCAGATGTCAGCTCCAGGAGACAATTAAAATTACTTATGTCATCTCTTGTCTTTCAAACGCTCTTCTGAGTTGCAGAGCTCTCAAAGCCCTCAGGGACTGTTGAGGATTCCCAAGGACATCCTCAATGCACACACTATTTTCTCTGAAATATTTTAGCATAATGAGTTAAAAATGAGCATCCTTAGTTATTGACTTAGTGTAATGAGAAACTCTTCAGCAGGCACCGTGGACTTTTATGACTATACTGGGTTCACAATATTTGTATTGGATTTTGCCTGTCTTTTAAAAGCCCCATTGCTAGTATCACATTGGTTATACTGTATTTGCAGTTTTAAAATGCCTCACAGTGCTGGATCATACTTTGAAATTGTGAACCCAGCTCAAAAACTGGAAGGCAAACACTAACTGATTTTATAAAAATTTCACAACTCAAGCCCAATATTTTAAAATGTCTGAGTCATTTGGAAAACTCGGGATTGTCTGTATCAATTATGGCCCCAGAAGATCTATCTCAATAGTCAGAAAGCAACTCCATTTGTAGTCAAGGATTACAAACACAATCTTCCTGGAACTGAAAGTTGTACATTGTGCAATTTTTATGGCTTGTATAGCTTTTCTATTTTTAGTTGGTTGAAACCTGCAATACATAACATAATCCTCCTTAAATTGTCATTTGTAATGCTAATTGCATTAACACCATAAATTATTTGCTTTCTTAAAATTGTTCAGTTACTGTTTCACCTAACAATGTTACACAAACAAAACTGCATTTTCTCTGATAAAAAGTTGATGTGACTACAAACTACTAATGATGCTTTTCTAGTTATGGACTTAAAAAAA
>JAWWLZ010000118.1:84812366-84835664 GCA_035041345.1 Poliocrania exsul
ACTGCATTTTCTCTGATAAAAAGTTGATGTGACTACAAACTACTAATGATGCTTTTCTAGTTATGGACTTAAAAAAACACAAACAAACTTAAAACTCCCACAGTATTTTCTTTTATTCTTTTAAAAATATGCATGTTGTTATGAAGTCTAAAAACTTTTCCATTACTTCACCAAATCGTTTATTTAATATTTGCCTTTATAGATATTTGGAAAAGTTTCTCTAAGGTTTGAGAAAGTCTAATATAATTGCACTTTCAGCTTTTTTGAAGATAGAATGAGAAAAACAATTCTGGGTTTTTTCCTTTCTAGAAATGCATCTTCAAGGTATAAGAGATCAGACAGTAACAAGTACTTGCATAGAACTCTCCAGCCTTGTTCTTGCTTAAATAATGTCATTTATTTGGCTACCTGCAGAAGTTGTTTGTGCAACATTGCGTCATATCCTGGCTGAGAAGAGGGCAGGGAAGCTAAGTCTGCTGCTGTGACTTAGCTTCCCAGTTTGTGACTTTTGTGCCATAATGCCAAGTGTTGTTGACAACATTTTTATTTTCTAGGCTTTTCTATCCCTTTAATTCTCTTCATTTGCCTTTGACACACATGCTTATTTCAACAAGTCTGAGGTTTATTGAATCCTTCATTGCTGCTCCCACAGGGTGTGGCCAGGTGAATTCTAGTGCCTGAAAGTCCAGTGCTACAGCCAAGCCATCCTGCAACACTGGCATATGCTGCTGAACACTTTTCCATGCAATCTTTTGTCTTTTCTTGATGGCAAAAAGTTAAAACAGTATCAGTAAGTATAATTAGAATAAAGATTTTTTTTGGAAACATGACAGTTACCTTAGGTCAAGTACATGGCATCTTCCCAGCTGTGCAGAGTTTCTCTAAATATGGCCATTTCATAGCAGGGTGGTTTGGTAGTCCTAGAATTGACTCACAAACTGTTGACTGATTTTTCTTTTTGTAAAAAAAATTATGACAGTTTTCTGGCATGCAGTCAATGATGTTGCACAGGATTAATTGAAAAGATTTAGTAGAATACCAGATTTTGGAATTTACTTTGATTAAATGAGTTACACAACCTATTATGGAGGCATAGGGTGCATATATTGCTCAAATTAATTTCATTTAGCAGTGTTTAAAGATAAAAGTTATTAATAAGAGTAAGGAAATATTTATTCAATGTGAGGACTTTGTTCTGAATTCCTGAAAGCCTTGGGAAGTATTTTCAGTATGTATACAGCCATTTCATTTGGGCTTGCATTTTCAGGGCAGCTGTGCTTACCAGTTGGCTACTGGGTGCTCTGGAGAGCTGCCCGTTAACTTCCAGCTGGACAGGTCTGAAAAAAACCTCTGAAATTCCTGCAGTCCACATGTGGACAAATGCAGATAAGGAAAAGTTCTTCTCCGTGGGCTGTGCAGTGAATACTGAGAAGAAAGCAATGGTACTGAAAGCTCACACACTTTCACTAGGGATAGAAACCTGAGTGAGGTTTATTCTTACTGGGAGTAAGACAGTAAGTGAAATGTGAAATGAACACAGGAAAATATTCTCTGTTCTATCTTGTTTCTTAAGATAACTAAGTATATATATATATGTATATATTTATTAGTAAAAAGTGGTGAATCTGCTTCCTCATTAGGAGGAAAACTGGCTAATCTTCCTTTTCCCAAACCACAGCTTGGTCTTGCTTGGTGCCGGTGGAGCCAAGATGAGACAGACCTGCCAGCAGCAACTGCACCAGATCCTTGCCAAGGCCCTGAGTCCACCACACATGCACAGCAGAAGCAGCCCAAAGTAATTTCTCAGTCACCTAAACTTCCTTGAAGGCAGCTGAAAAGTATTAAAGGAAACAAATAAGAAATGCTGAGACATTACATAACTGTTTTTCATTAGATAAAGAAAAACAGTTATGTGTTTATTTATATGCTGCTTTCTTACCTGCTTTCTTACCTGATTTACCCATCATATACGATCTGTATCTTTTAAATTTGTATTCCAAGACCCAGTGATGCCTTAATATTTAGAGACACTCACTGAGATCCATATTGGTTTTCTGTCATACACCTCCACATACAAAATAGGAACTGGAAATTTTTATGATTAATTTTTTTTCAGATTTACCTTAAATATTAAAAATTATTCTCTAGTTTCACTTGCTCCAACTAAAAGAAAGCCAATATAGATCCATTTCTTATTGGTGTTTCTTAAATTACTTGATTTGTACAATTATGGCCAAATTCCCCACACCCTTCCAAGAAAGAAAGTTCAGCATGAGCAGTTGTGACTGGAGAGTCAAATATGCTCATTTTCCACTTAGGGAGCTCCGTGAGGGTGAGCCTTTGACTCTTCAGTTCTTTTTAGAAATCCTGGGTCCTCAGCCGCTCTTAACCAGACATGTGCCTGCAGCAGAGGTCTGTGTATTGAAGCCTTGTAGAAAAATCATCTCAAGCCACTTGAGCTTGTGACTTCACTAATACAAAGTTGGCAGGATTGGTTATAGTAGGGACTGTGAGGGGTGGACCCGATCCCACAGTCTCTGTCATGTCCAAACATTTTCTGTCAAGTGTTTCACCGCGTCAGATGCTGATAATGAGGTGCCAAATACCTGGTATTGCCTCCCCACTCATCAGCAAAATCGACCTTTGTGATGATGCATTTCTGGATCCAGTTCTGGTTTATCCGTGGGCTCACTGATGTGCCTAAATTAAGGGCACAGTGTCTTTAGAGAGGTCAGTGGTGGCTCAGAGGGGCAAAACTGAGACCTCCCGGCAGGTCCCAGGGTCAGAGTGCAGTGGTGTCCTCTCACACGGAGGCTGGAGCAACACCACCCTCTACCCAGCATCCTTCTCTATGGAAAGAAAATCAGGGGATGCATTTCCTGATAGACAAAAGCCACGGTGGACTTTAGCCATGTCACTGGAGCTGCATAACTGAGGACGAGGACAGACCTGAAGTCTTACCATAGCCTCAGAGAGCTCAGGCTCAATTTCAAAGACACTGCAGATTGTGGATGAAACCTAAACTCCTATCTCAGTCACAGAAGTGAAATACTTAAAGCTGAACAGTGTGAATTTATGCCAGTGTAGACGATTTTAACTTCATGTAGGCTTGTAAAACACCCACTCCATTTGTAGTAGCTCTTTTTAACATCTTTCCATGGCTCTGAACTGAAATTACTTTCTAAGAAAAGCAGCTAAGGAAGTTTTACTCCATCCTAGTGGAAAACTAAGAAACTGCAACCTTTTTTTGTTGAAATTGCATTTTAAGAAGTCACAGACATTACAGAAACTTGAATCTGACAGCAGGTAATTTTAGTAATGTTAATGTAAGACCAGGCTTATGCAGAGATATTTATTTGCTTCTTCCTTCTCTCTTCGTTCCCTACTCAAAGCAACTATGCTGTATTTTCAGCTTATCCTGAATTTTTGCTCTGAATTAAAAAGCCAGGTGAGGATTTGAGCAGATTAACAATGACAGGCTGTTCAAAAAAAGATCAAAACCAGCTCAACCTGTACATGCAGGATAACTCTTTAACTTCATTATTTTCAAGTGAAGAATTTGTTGTCCAGGGATTTTGAAGCTTTGACATTTGAAGAGGGACATAAATATGGTTTCTATAATTGAAAGCTATTAAAGCAGGTGCGGCCATGCTCAATGCCCAGGTGAGGTATTTGCAGGTTTTTGTGCTGCTCCCCATCAGTGTGAAGACATTGGTATTATTTAAATCAGTTAGGCTGACATTTACTTCTTTACTTTCTTTGCCACAAGTTCTGAAGTCAGTGGAAAGCCTGCAGGATTACTGGGAAATAATGACTGTCACTGGGCTGGCACTGCCAGGAATGAAGTAAGACTCTCCTTTTACCTCTTTGCAAATAGCAATGACAAGTGAAAGCCAGGGCTTTGAATAATGCAAGGGCCACTCTGGAGTCTCACAGTGTTAGTCCTCTTATCAGTGACATGAAGCAGAAGAGCTCAAAGTTTGTGCCACCAAGGCCAGCAAAAGCCAGGATAAGGCTGGTATGAAGTGGGGATGTTGGGCAACCTCTCTCTCCTTCAGCTGCCCTTTCTCTTCCTGACTCCTTCTGAACTGCTGTATCTCAAACCATGCTGCAGTAGCAATTTTAGAGAATGCCTCTAGAGTAAGTAATAGACTTCTGCATGCCTTGACATAACTTACTTAAAAAATTCGGTTCCTTTTCTATTTTCCCACCCACTCTCTGCCTATTTTCTCTCTCAAGACTGTGTATTTATGGTGAGTTGCACTTTCCCTTTGCACGGCTGATTAGTTTTCCATTTCCTTTGTTTGTAAAGGAGCAGGCTGTGGAAAGGAAGGGCTGTAAATTAAACAGTGATGGGTATGAGTACAGATACTGAAGGTGAATGTCTGTGCTTGTACTAAACTGTTGGAGTGGACCCTGCCACACATTTGGCCAGACCACTTATCACCCTCCTGAACCATTTAAGAGCATGTTTCAGGAGTTATCATGGGCTAGGAGCAATTCCCAGTGGGCAGTGTGGATGCAGCCAGCATGTTATGGATGCTAAGAAGGCTTAAGAGCCTGAAGGATTTTCCAGGACAGCTGGCCTCACAGTTAGAGACCAGTCCTGGCCATGGCTAATCTCCAGAATACATGTAGCCAAAGAATTCCTTTTTTTTTTCCCCTAATGGGACAAATATTATTGTAAAACCACCAAAATTGATAGTGAGACTCAAGAGCAGGTTTAGTATCAGAGACAATTTTTAACTCCTTGTTTTGAAGTCAGTTAAACTTCACAGAGGAGGGACCTTTTGGAAGAAGGGAGTCAGCCCAGTCAAACGAAGGGGGTTAAATTCCCATCTCACCAGACCACCAAGCATTCATGTGCAAGCTGGTACTCTGTGTCTGTCAACAACTGAAACTTCTTACAAAGGGATCACTGAGAGAGATTTGGAACTTGCTGCCTGTTTTAGTTGACAGCTGAAATTTGAGATGCTGCAGATGGGGTTTTTTTACACTGTTGTCTCTTGGAGACAATATTTGTAGAAGATACAGGTCCTCTGTCGGGGTTTTTGTTCCTTTTGTTGTAAAATCTATAAAGGTATCTACATTGTGATTAATTTTTTGGATTTTGATAAAACGAAAGATAAATTAGTCACATGTACTAGTTTCAGTAAACTCAGATGTGTAAAACATGGCTACTGAAAAGAATATGGGATTCACAATCCACATCAGGTCAGCAAGAGACAGCAAAATGCTTACCTCCACCCAAAGCCTGAAGTTTGTTTTTGGGGCATTCCTATTTTTGTCCTATCTCACACATGTTAAAATCTGAGTTAATTTTGAAATAAAAAGTAATTTTAAAGCAAAAAGTTGAAACATTTCTTGTAAAAAGCTAAGGGTTTCCTCATTTCCTAATTGTATTGCCTATTTGCCCCATGGTTCATTTCTAGGTTAAAGTAGGCTTGCATGGACCACAGAAGGACTTTAGTTTCTATGCTGTGTTCCCTCATTGATATATCTGTTTTAGGTATTTTGGTTGGTCATAGAGGGACTGGAAGGCAAGACCTGTGATGATTATCAGCCTGCTCCTGTCTATTGCTGCTTTCAGCAGTTTCCTACCATCCTGGCAGGAGACAGTGCATTCTTATAGGAGCAGTGGTCTTTAGAAACTGCTTACCAGAGATACAGCATAGTTCCTATGTCCACAGTATCTTGAAGGTTATGAGCTTGGTTCTATGCTGTCAACAAAAAGTAATGACTAATGTCTACCTAACACCAAAGATTTCCTATCTGTAGGAGTGAAAAATCTTTGGTAGGCCTGCTAATCTGCATCACCTCTCTTACCATTTTCCAGGCATGTTCTGGCTGTCAGGTGCTAAAATTATTGTTTAGTGGATTTGGACTGGAACTAATGGTGACACTGCTAGCATTGTCTTCCTGTGAAGTTGGATTTGAAATGGGATAACTCCAAAGGGAAGAAAGCTGTAAAATAATATGTGAAAAACTATGATAGGGCACAGTGCTCAATCCAGCCCTCAAAGAGTGTCTGTGCTTCAAGACAGGCTCCATCAGCTGGGTGCAAGGCCTCAGAAAGCAGGGGCATTTCTTTCCTCCAAAGATTCATGCTCTTCCTTCAAATCAGAGGTAGTTCTAGACACAGGACACCTCAGTGATCTGGGAAGAAGGATGAGTCCTCCTCATCTCCCAGCTCCGCTGAAACATGCTAGAAAGGCTACACTGTGGGCAGTTAGCACTGTCGCCACCTGCTTTCTCCTGGCTAGTCCCTTTCAGCCACACAGCCACTCCAGAGAACAAATTTCTAAGCCCTCATCAGCCCTAGTGGCTTGTTTGTCTAGTGGTGTCAGCTACTTGAGCTGTCTCTTCTCTATGACTCCTGTTTGTACTTGCTGGCAGCTGGGAAGCACAGTAATCAAAACAGGGGTAGAGTCATATATAAAAGTTTATTTTTTTGACTCAATAATGATCTAATAGCTTATCATTCCTCATGCCTCATGCATCCAAGATGTTTTTCCAGATGAAGCCTGGGAAACATGAATCTTTGTGAAACAACTCTGTGTTACTCCTTAGTGGGTCAGCATGCATTACTCAAGTAAAAGTATTCCAGATGAAACCACAAGTTTTCCTGAAAATGACAAAATTAATGGAATTATACCAGCATAAACTCTGTTCTTTGTAAATCTGTGCTATAATTTAGCCAGAGAAGAGTTTATCTTGGAATTAAGAAAATGGTGCTAAAGTGATATAAATCTACCTTAGTGATGACTGGGTTTCCTCCTTTAGTTTTGTGAAATCTTTTTCTGCTTTCACACAGATTTTACTTATTCAGGAAGACACCTGGATATGGAATTTTCAGAATCTATTTCTTTTCTTCTCAAGACTACATTTCTATTTATTCCTCTCATTTCTTTTTTCGAGCAAAGGAACTATTGTTGATATAGTCCTTGGTGAATATAGTCAGTGTGCTACTATGCTCCACTGTTACAAGAATCAATTTTAGAAGCTCTAAAATAAATTTTTGATAAAGCAAAAAGGCATTGCTGATTCTCGTGCTGTACCTAAACAAGTGTGTCTGCTGTAACTGCTGCTTTTCCACACTCCTTGCAAACAGCAAACACCTCTACTGCAGTAGTGTCAACAAGACTAACCAAGCATTTCTTATTCAGGGCATGAGGCTCAGCACATGTGCTGGGGTGTTGTTCCTCCTGACACCTGTATGACAAATGCTTCCATGGGCAGCAAACAGACTAGGTAAAAGGATGAAGGCAGCATTGGTGTTAGGTAGCTAGACTAGCCACAAGTCCCCTCCTAGTCTGTATAGGAGTTAAGCTCTGTGGCTCAGTTATTCAAGCTGTTTACTGAGTAGAGAATTGTCCTGATTCAAAAAGTTCTGTACCTCCATGCCAATAGTCCAACAAGGGCAAGCAGCAAACATGTGCTCTCAGAAAAACACACTGGCAATGTGTAATACTGTCAGGAGGAACAAAGACCTTTTCTTGTTTGCTCAAATCAAGTCATGATGCAAATGAGGACAAGAGACTGACGGAGGGTTAGACAGCACAATGGATTAGTACTCTAGGTGGGAGTATGTAGAAATCCATGAAACTCCAGAATTGCTAGGGTAGATATTTGTTCCATTCTTTATTGTGTTAGTAATTTGGTTTATCACTTTCCTCTGACCAACATGACTGAAACAAACACTGGAGTCATCTGCAAAAGCCAAACTAAGAATAAGGTCTGCATTCCCTTGGCCTGGTGTCGTTCACAATCTGGAATATGACACATGGCTGCTTCATGCAGCATTTAAGTCCGACTGCACAGCATTTCTGAGCACATGCCTCCAACAATGCAGCCAGGAGCTCCTACCTGGTCCTATCACAACCTTACTCTATCACAACGTTACTCTTGGTAATGTAATTCCTTTTAACTACTTCTAGTCGGACAAAAAAAACAAACAAAACATCTCTAGAGTCCAGGAGAACAACCTGGAATAACTAATAAGAAAACCAATGATTTTAGTCAATCTCTGAGGTGGTGTGAACAGTTGTATGTCTACATGTTTGTCCTATGAAAGGCACACCACTGAGGCCATGTAGCCTAAGTCGTGGCTATCTAGATTCCCTGTGGCTAAATCCATCCATTCTCATTTAGGGCAGTCCTTGTTGAGCACGTCTAAGCCAACACAAAGTCAGTTTGTTGCCCCTATCTTCCTTTCCTCCTGACATTTGAGAAGTGTCTTCTTTTTCATGTGTTTTCATTTGTTTTGGTTTGTTGTTTTTTGGGTTTTTTTGGCACCTACTACTTGCCGATACAAAGTGATACTATTTAAATTTTTTCCAGCTCGTTTGTGAGGTGTTTCAGAGCTGAGGAAGGTTTTAAATGATTTGGTCTCCATCTTGAGTATGTTTAAATAATTTTTCACTCCTGGTGCTATACATTGATGGGTCATCACTGGGCAAGGATTTGGCTTCCTTGATGCCTGAGTTCTCCAGGATCAACCCTGTGTACCAGATGCTTCTGCACAACACTTTTCTCCATTCCAAAAGCCTGTGCAGCAATGCCTCTGAAGGACAGAGTTCCCAGAGCCACAGCAGGGAAACAATTGCAGTTTTGGCCCATTAGTAACACAGTTGCACTGACCGTACAATACACTGTTAGCCTGTCAGAAACTCAGCCCTTTCATGTGATATCCTAATCAGTTAGATCTGCAACTGAACCCCAGACTACAAATTTATAGCCAATGACAACAACTATATCGTGGCTTTAAATCAACTTTGGGTGTATGTGTATGTATGTGTGTATTACGACATCATTATTATTATTATTTTAAGGGAAAGTACTAGGGAGCCAAAATCAGCATGTCCAATTAGCAAGAGGGACTGCACATGAAGTTCAAAGAACCCTTTTGCATTATCTGATTCTAATAGCACTAGTAACAGAGTCTAATTTAACCTGTTGTTTCAAGAGCTATAGGGAGAACAAATTGCCGTCAACAGGGGAAGGGTCTGGAACAGCACACAGCCTGTCCTCTCCTGACATTCTACTCAGCAAATTCCTCACAGATTTCCTTCTGATGTCAGTAAAAGTAACATAAAGGTTGTTTATAAAATCTTGTGTGGATTGCTAACTTGTGAAAACCAAAGGACCCATGCACAGAACAACAATACAGACTCAAGTAAATAAGCACAGCATTTGTTCTTTGTGCTTAAAGCCTAAAAAGCAACTGAAACAGAGGAGGGGTTGAAGAGCTCCCATGCCAAGTACCAATGCTGTGAGCACATATTGAAATGAGTAGCCAATAAATGTCAAAACTAAAGTGACTGATCACATAAAGTCTTCTTTGACTGGAAACTGTTAGGAAAGGTTTCCAGTCTATTATGCAGTAAGATAAAGCTTGGGGGAAAAAAAATTAGTAGATTTAAATGCTAATGTCATTATAAATCATACCAGCTATTTTTTTCAGGGAACACAATCCCTTCAGCAGATCAGGAATGCTGTAAGATATAGCACTGTGATCAGGGCTGACAGCAGGAGGTCATTTGTTACCAATGTTAGACTGGCAGTGTCCCCAGAATCAATTTTGGAACCCTGGTGAAAAAACCAGATCAGCAAAGTTTTGGGATTTTGATATTTGCATAACAAAATAATGTCATGCAACTGCTCAGAAACTTTTCTTCTCTATCATAATGCCATCAGAAATACAGATGGATGTCCAAAATGATAATACTAAGCACTCCTTTTCAGGACACAGTATTTCAGCCAAGATCACTGGTATGTTCTGGCTGCTTCATGCTACACTCATTAAAACCCAGTCATCCTTACAGCTGCTTTATATTCCTAGAGCACTGCACAACAGCTGGATCATGCCGTTGATTTTGGCCCTTAAACTTCTTGGAAATTACTGTGTGAATATCAAAACTTTGGCCCTTTCTGTCACCAGTTAAGCTTCTGTCACCTGCATCTCTGGCTTCAGGACACAACACATTTGCATTTGATTAGCATGTTGGAAAAGTATCAACATTATAAGGGAAGACAGAGTAAGTATTAGCATTACATTGATTTTGGCAAGCTATTACACGAAGAAAGGCTTCTAGGGGCAATGTCCCCAAGAGTGACAGATTGTCTGCCCCACTCACAGTAATACAGGACTTGCTGCCAAATAAATCTGCAAGTTTAAAAGAAATTTGGAAAGAGGCTGAGTTTGATCTCCTTCAGTGACAATCATATCCTAATTAGGCAGATGAGAAAAACATCAGGTCAATTGGTTAAGCTGATCTGTTGCTGTTTTAATGAATTCTGAAAAAAACATAAATTTGCATCTATCCTTTGTGGACCTATATTGATTTACATTAAGTAAAGCACACTTTAAATAGGCATTCCTAATTCCTGTGTTAACAGGCTTATAAACCTATAGTCAACTGCTCAGTCTTTACATGGCTTCATGAATTGTTATTTCATCTCCCACAAGGACAGATGGGTCAAAATGGCTATCCTGAGTTATGATTTGACAGGGTGACACACCATATTTTGTGATGTCTAAAATGCTCAGCTAATTGTATCTGGTTGAGTATGCAATGCTTCAGGTGGATGATGTGTCTCACCTAGTTTAATTTAAAATTAGTTGTGCACCTTCAGGTCTATCAGTTGAGTCATCTTACTACAGAGAAGTCACTAATATGGCATGTTACAGAATACTGTAATATAATAATCTGTTTTCCACTGGAAAACATATACAAGACAGTCTTTAAATATTTATTCTTAAAACATGTAGGATGTCCTAGAGCTATGAAACCATTCACTGTAAGCCATAAAAAATAGCTTTGGTTTAGAGATGAAAGTGGCTGGAGGCTGTGACCCACAGGGACTCAGAAGGAAACACTTAGAAAATAGAGACAGATTGAATCCCAAGTGCTCTCTCCTGAGAGGAAGCATGGTTGGAAAGTTTAAAACGCATTAAAGTTAAACAAATTGAAAAGCCCTATCTGAGAGGAAACATAGTACAATGTTTATTTTTCCATTACAAACCCAAAACCTAAAAGATTTCCTGAGGTTCTCAGGTATTGTTCATACTTATAATGGAGATCTGTTTTTAGAAAGTGTAACTCATGTGTTTAATCCAAACTGTTTGATGAAAAACACACTGCATAAGCATTCAGGAAGCTAAAGGCCATTGTATACCTGTATCATATATTGTTTGGATAGGAGCAGACCTACAATGCAAGGAATTTCTGTGGAACTCTCTTACTCAAAAACTTTGGGTCTAATTCTCTCCCCATTTATGCTGGACGAATTCCACTGAATTAATGAAGACATGAGTAATGAGTGATAATAAAAGGATAATCTTCCTGCTGAGTGTAAAACTACGAAAGTGCAAGACTACTGTGAGCAAGAGATTTATAACACTGGCCTGATTCAAGTAAGTACTAAGCCATAGCAGGCCTGGTGTAATTTAGCCAAGCTGATTAGTCAATATGTTTTAGGTTTGCCCCATCACTAGTGAACTGCTGCTCTGCAATCCTTACCAGAAAGGTGTGTGTTATTAATGTTGAGAAGCAACTGTCTGGCTAATGAACAAGCTGCAGACTGAATCCAGAGATAAATTTAAATGAGAGGAAATGCTTGGATGAAGTGGAATATTATTCGTTAGGTCTATTGATATAAAAATTTAGCAATACAGTAGGTCAATTGACAAAGCTAAGGAACATTTGATATCATAGTCCAAGATTGCAATGTAGGTGCTTAAGAGGACAGAAATATGAGCATTCCAAAACCACGACCTGACATTTTGGACAAACCCTGAATCTTCTGGAAAGACTGCGCTTATCTTGCCCATTTACCTCTTTGTGATTTGATGCTCTCTGTGCTATTTTTTCAATCTTCTTTTCAACTTTTCTTTATAGCACTTACTGTCTAATAATTTCATGAAGTATTTTCCACCTGATTTACTCTGCATTACCCATTTTTCTTTGCTACCTGGAATAAAATCATCGCTTCACTCAGAGAAACTACAAACTGACCTTTGTTATGCATTTTCATTCCGCTCTCATGGAGAATTTATACTCAAGGAATATGCTTTTCCAAAATTTAATTGCATTTCTGTTTCTCAAATAAACCACAAGTTAAAATAAGATCTACTTAGCAGCTTGCTTTGTTTTATAGTGTTAAGTTGTGAATGACTAAAATATCAACTGAAGGAAAGAAAACACTGGAACATGTTATTTATCATTTTCCTGCATCATTTTAAGTTCCGTAGATTTAAATGCATATTAGCATCTTGGCTTGCTGAAAAAGGTGGTTACCCTTACTTTAGGACTTTGTTTCTGCCACACACAGATTAGCTAAAATGGCTGAGCATTCTACCACAGTCTCTTGGGCATGACAGTATTTTCAGTTTATAGAAGATTGTTGTTCTTCCCAAAGGCAGTATTTCCACTGTGGCTTTTTTTTTTTTGGTAAGTAATTTTGTTTATAAATGCATCTTTATGTTTGTTTCTTTCTAGGCAGCGATGAGATCCCGAAACCAAGGTGGAGAAAGCTCGTCTAACGGGCACTTCTCCAGTTCCAAGCCTGTCATCAGCCATGCAGAGAATGAAAAACTTCAGGAGGATGCCAAGAAAAAGAACAAACCTCATCGGAAGGAAGATGAGGTCATGGCTTCAGCAACTGTCAAACGGCACTCAAAATCACCTGGACCTGCTGAACGAAAGAACAAGAAGTCCATAGAACTTTCTAAAGAGGATTTGATAAAACTACTTAGTATAATGGAAGGAGAATTGCAGGTAAATTAAATATCTTTAAACCATATTTTCTATGTAGGTTTTTATTTTTAGGTTGTCCAAAGAACGCAGGGCTTAAGGACAGGGACATGCAAATTAAAGGGAAAAGACCACAAGGAGAGACCTGTACTAGCTGGTGTTTAACAGGATAGTGACAGCTTTAAGCAATACTTTAATTACCATCTCTATCTGCAGCTACCAAAGCAAAATAAACTGTAAACACCTCTCAGAACTGACAAAGAAATGGAGATCTGCAGATGAAGCAGAAAACAACCACAAGGGAATCAGTTTCAGGGGATGGGAGGGAAGAGATGGGCAAGACAAGCAAATATAGTAAATGCTATTACCATCATTAATGAAAATATTCAAGAGCAAATTTGCAAGTCAGTAATATTGAAAATGAACTTAAGATGTCCCCTGGACCTTCTACCTATTCAGATGTTGCTGAGGGCTCAGCCAAAGCTCTGCCTGTCCCATCTGGTGGGACACTGCACATTCCTTACCTTTCAAAGATTCATTAGGTTTATTTCTTGGAGTAGTCCTTGCTTGAAAGCTTTCTCAATTGTCCCGGTTTGAATGTTAATTCAGCCCAGTAGTAAGTCCTTGATGGCAGTCAGCACTTAACTTGTCCCCAAAATGTCCGTCCAGTTTTGAGATCCTCTTTAATGCTGATAAATCATTGAACTCTCAGTAGTGTCAGCCTTCAGGGAGTTTCAAGATAAGGAGCAGAAACATGGTACTTCAAACAGTCAATATGAAAATTTCTGATTTTTAAAGACTTATCCCCTTCTGTGGTAGAACTGCTTACCACATGTATACATTCTTTTGGTTGTGCTTTAGTGATCTTTTTCTCTGAGCCTATGGACAGGCAGAAAAAAGCTGCATGACCTGTGTGAAAGCATTTTGTCTTAATCTCTTTATTCTGGTTAACCATTATTATTTAGCATTTCATATAAGGCTTTACTTTTCCCATGAAACCACATTCATAACATTTTTACTTTGATTTTGAACTTCTTATCATCTTAGGGTTTTTACAAGAAGCAATTGTATTGTTAATTTCTTTGGTACATGAGTCACTTGAGTTGCACCATTACCACACTCTGAGATTCCATCTTATTAACTATCATTAAGTATCAGTTTTCCTGTACATAATTCAACTCCGGTTTGTCAGAAAGTACTTTCAAGTTACAGGAGGTATGCGTTCAAAATAAATAATTTTGTCAGACAAAAAAAAATGATAATTTTACAAGAAAAAACTGCAGGAGAAGAAAGGAAAAAAAATCTATTGAAATCACAGTTTTGCAAAGGGAGAAAATTACTTCCCAGAACAGTAACCATTTTTATAGTGCTTAATTTTACTTTATACAAAAACTTGTATATATAATTTCCTTATAGATGGAGGTAGCATGCAGGTTCTGTGGTGAATAAAGTTAAACCTCAATATGAATGTGTCATGCTTGTGCTGTTCAGAAAGATTTACCCTGAAGTTATCTTTGTGGTCTGGAAAGGGGAGGTGAAAAAAGTCACTGTGTGACAATAAATGTGGTCTTTATTGTTTGAGTAATTATCCTATTCTTCACCATAGTCTGTTACTTCATGGGGTAGTTACACAACCTTCAAAAAACTGCCAGTGTTCTCATTATCCCTATGGAGATGATTGGGATAGCTGCAATCTGCACTGTGCAATATGGGCTGAACATCCTCAACAAGTTGATACTTCCAGTATCCTGGGCAATACTTTTAGGGATATTCATACAGAGACCCCACAGAGATGCCAGGCAACACTAAAGCTTCCTGACATGACAGCAGGATTGTGAGGACAACCACACTGGTAGCCACAGAGTGTGTCTGTTCTTCTGCTCCTTGTGGCAATAGGAGATTTTAATTTCATTTCAAACCCTCCCATTTTAGTTATTTCCCCAGTACCTGTGCTGACCCATTTCTGAAGTGGGCAAGCTGCAGCACTTTGGCTTATGATGAGAGCCTGGCTTTAACACTGCAAATGAAGATGAGCCAAGGAAGACTCCAGCCAAAGTAAATACTCTGGTATTACCTCCTGGCTCTCACAGTGACCTAATGCACTGAGTCATTTCATGGCTTTTTATTTTCAGATCTCTTTGGACATCTCTGGTTGCTGGCTGGCATTTTGTTAGACTGACAAATCAGACTGTGGTTTCATTCTGAAGCCATTTCAACATTGCCAAAGCAAACATTATATAGGCATATATGGAAGATTTTGGTTTGAGAATAACATCTGGCTTTATCTGTAGGGAGATCCATTATTTTCTGAAGAATAAAATGGGATAAAATACCTTGACTATTTACTGAGCAGCCATGAGCAGAGGACATCTTATGCCTGTACAACCAAACAGTAACCCCAAAGAGAGCTCAGCCATGGCAAGTAACCATGGGGTTAACAGGACAAACTGGTCATGTAGGTGTCACATGCTTAGTCCACTATTCACATTGTGTAACAGCATAGCAAACATAGACCCATGCCACATTGCTGTTGGTGTTAGTTTTGAATCCTTACTTTAGGACTTGATCCCCCAGCTCTTCATTTTGAAGACCATGCCAGAAGATCATCGGGACATGCCCCAGGAGTGACATTTATGTCATAATTTTTAACTTTATTATTTTTTAAAATTATAACAACCTCAGGTAGCTTGCCTGTACTTTAGCTTCTAGGAGCAAGTTGCACTCAGCTCTACCTGTCTTCAGGTTTTGTGGCTAGACCCTGTGCATTTACTGAATATAGAGAAGGAAAGCTGTTCATAAACGTCTGAGGTCACTGTAGCCTATGCCTTATTTTGTAAGAAAACAAAAGGGGAGAAAAAGTGTACAGAAGCTGCGGTGATGTGTCCCAATGTACATGGCAGGGGAGCTCTTAAGTCCAGAAGGAGCTCTTAAGTTGCTGAAGGAGAGTGGGAAGCAAATGAACTGATGACAGGGATTGATTTTTAAGGCCTTATAGCTCAGTGGAGTGTATTTTCTCTTGTGAGATCTAAGTGCTTATATAAAAAAGCAGTGATTACATGGTCTTTAAACCTATATTGAATATACAGGGGAAAAAAATCCATGAAGAATTTCTGCCTATACCTGGAAAAAATTCTAATTTTTAAATCCTGCAAAGCTTATTTGAAAAGAAAACTTTAAATGCCAGTAGAATAAATTAGACCATGAAGGCATGGCATTAATTTGCCTGGTTGTTAGAGTGATTTTAGTCAACCCCACATGTGAATATTATTAATTACAGAGCAACACAGGCAGTGTGGACCTTTACAGTGATAATATAATCCTATCTGTGGTTCAGAGATTTTTGTCCAACGGCCTATGTATTTGTCCTGGCAGGATAAATTCCCTTTCTATATGCTTTCTGAGGAACAGCCATTGATCTCCAGCAATACCAACACTGATTTTCAACATTTCCTAATTGGAGGCCCAAAAGGAAATGAGGAGCAGCATTCATTCACTTTTCTATTGCATGTTTGGAAAAAAAACCCACCACAGAATAATACAACTATGTTTATGAAGACAGCATTCCACCACAAATCATAAAGTTGTTAAGAAAAATAAATTATTAGTCAGGTTCTGTGCCTATTGCTGGATGACAATTTAAGCTTGGGAGACAGTTTCCTGTATTTCACACCAATTTAAATGGCAGCACCCTTTCCACTTGAGGCCTTTATTATGGTCGTTTTACTGTGTTTCTCCAGTGCAAACATGGCATTTGTCCCCTGCAGCTCAGCCACCCATTCCTGTTGAGGACCCTTACAGGCCTTAGAGCTGAGGGAAGTGTTTCCTGAGAGCCTGGCACTGTGGAGGAGCACAGCTAGGCAGCCATGGGCTTTAAAGGAGATGCGTGTTAAGTTGTTAGCTGTATGTTTCCTCTGTTGCAGACCTGAGAATGCAGATGGGCAATATGTGAAATACGATGTCTTGGGGAACAAGGGATATATATATATATATATATTAATCACAAGACACAATTCCTGAGAAGTCTTCAGACTTCCCAATGGTCTAATGTAACATGGGGTTTGTTTGACATTTGAAGGGAAACACTTTGTAGCAGATATTCAGAGGTAAACCAATTTGTATAGCATCCCTCCTTCAAAGGGAAAGACCAAACAACTCTGTTGTCAAAGAAGGCTTTAATCTGTGTTTATTTAAGATTACATTTAATGATTAGTTTGAGGGCTTACACAAGAGAGAGAGCAATAGGTTGTTGTAGTGCAGGTATGGGGGCCTGGTTGCTGGTAGTTGAAACAGGATAGTTGTGAGGAGAAGGAGGTCTCTCACCCAACAGAGGCAGGGGAGCTCATCTTCAGGTGTGCTGGAAGACTTTCTTTTTGAGTGTACCAGAGAATGATTAGCAGAGGTGCGTGAGGAATGTGTGTTTTGTTCTCTCTGTTAAGGTCCTTATGAAACATTTAGATCAGTGGCTCCACATCCTGCCACCACGGAAATCCTCTCTCTTAAGAAAGTCAGTTAACAGGTACTCATATTGGTATAGGTCATATACCTATGACCACCTGTTGTATCCTAATATTTTAGTATTTTACCATCTATCTTTCTACCAGAAAACTAAGCTTTGTAAATGTAAAGGAAAGGGAAATTCTTTACTGTTTCCATCTTTCTGCTTTCTACTTCCTTCCGGTTTGTATAGCTACATATTTTATTAAAACATTTTATTCTATAATCATTCTGTTCTGTTCTCTTTCCTAAGATCTAACTTTCCCTCTTCACTTTTGTTCACTTCCTTATTTCTCTAGTTGTAATCTTATTTTTTATTCTAGCTTTTTGTCACTTCCCAGTTCAGGTTTTCCTCATCCTCATATTGCTGATGCATTGACTGACCTGAGAATCCTGGAGATAAAATTGTAGATCTGCTGTAAATCAAGTCCAAGCAGCTAATTTTTGTAGGCAACCACTTTATTTGTCCTTAATTTATTAAGCTGTGTTTTCTGATTGAGTGAGTTTTTTACCTTGGCTACTCCTGTTGAAAAATAGTCCCAGAACTTAGAAGCTTTAATGTCTAGCTAATTTCCCTCTTTCAATTTCTAATGCAATTTTAATTATATCTAGTGACACTTTTATGAAATTGTGCTATATTGTGATCCTGCCTTGAAAAGACTACCTCTTTTCCTACTGTTTAATGCCTGGCATGTTTGTAGACAGCAGTCTCGCATCCTCTGAGCCTTGTTTTTGTTGTGCTACTCTGATACGTCCTTTTAGTTTCCTCTAGCAAAATAGGCTTTCCACGATTTCCATCACCCCTTGATCAGCAGCACCCTGGGTTCATCTTTCTTGGTGTCCATAGCTGGAACTGCACATGGTGCTGTAGGAGACAGCTCACTGCTGCCTTGGAGATTGGGTTTAATATTTCTCTTTCTCTGCTGACATGGCATTACTTGGCCTTCCCACCACTTGTCAGTGACTAATACAAGGAAAAGAGTTTGACTCTGTAGCTGTAGTTGTGATGTTTTTCTGTCTCTTTCTTCTTACTGCAATATGTATACTTTCATGTATTGCCTCAAACTGCTTTTGTACCAAACTTGACTTCTCCAAGATGCCTTAACAATATTGTGAGAATCACCTAGCTGTTGCTTTGGTAAAAACACTGTACAAACCTCTGTATTTTTCTTTAGTGCCTTTTTTTCATACTATTGCATTAATATTATTAAATATTGAACTGCCTGAAAGCCCAAGTGAAGAATATGAGATAGATAGCTGGGGAGAAACCAGATGTGTTTCTTTTGCACAGTACTGAAATCAGAAGAGAAATTTGGGACAAATTGCCTTAGCACCAGAGAAAGAAGTGCGTAACAGAGTGAAGAGAGGAAGTTTTCCAATGGTCATTAGCAAAATATCACAGATTAACAAGCTGAAGAGGAGCCAGAGTGGAAAGCATAGGTAAAGCCAGAGAAAAGTGCATGTAGAGGGTATCTTCTAAGGTGTTTATAGCTGCAAACTCTTGTTGATTGAATTGAAGTAGTTTAGAATTTCTGAGCATATCATACAGATGAAATACAAATTTCCTGAGAGAAAAACCTTGGCATGTACAGAGCTACAGGGAAAAAGAGAAAATAGGGTTAATGTGAGGAGGGAGAGGTGACTTAAGGAGAATGGAATGAGGAGAGAGAGGCTGGGCAATAGAAGAAAAAGAGGGTAAGAATACAACACAGATAAACAGAGCCAAGCCAGAGACATGGAAAGGGAATATAAAAGAGGCAAGACAATGAAGAGAAAGATTGTACACACAATGTAGCAAAATGAGAGCCCTAAAAATGTCTGGCATCTCAGTAAAATGAGTTAAAAAATTCTCTCCCTTCTTACTGACCCCTGGCTGGTTTGTTTGTGTTTTCCTGGTGAAGCATGCTTTTGCAGCACAAAAAAAAAATTAAATTAGGATAGACTTCAGACCACAAATGCTCTCTTCTATTTTTATTGAATAATTTATAACCAGTGATTAATTTTGTTCAGAATAGTATGGTTTTTTTGTGTAACTTGTAATCATTGCTGTGTGAAGTGCAGGATATGCCATGGGATGTGAGCAGAACTTGTCTAGCAAGTCCCAAAATCATGAATTTTAAAATAGAAACTGGCTGCTTTCTGAGAGGAAAAAACCCCCGATAAGACAGTACACTGAAATATAGTTAAATTGTGCTATTTAGGCAATTTCCTGCTCCCTCTGAAATTAAGGGCAGAGGTAATATCAACCATAATGATGATAGCCATTTTTCTCTTTGGTACTAAAATTGCTATAGAATTATATGTTTTTCAAAGTAAGGATCCTCAGTAAAATGTCACAGTCACTGGAAAGCTGTACGCTGAAAATGTCTTTCACAAAGACATTTTATCATCCTTCTCTATTAATGCCTGAGCTGTACTTAACAGAGTTACATCCCTTGTGTTAGTTAGGCTTGAAGGGACAGAAGAGAGAAATAGATGGTATGTGTCTCTGATCTGTTGAACAGAGTGAAAGGAGGAGTATGAGCAGCTTGCTGGGTTTTTTCAAAAAATTCTTGGTCTTCTCTTAAAAGCAGAACAGTAAGGACCGCCCTGTATCAGGTTTAAAGTTTTGGTCTTGTTCCCATTGGGATCAGTGTCTGTAACTGATCCTATTTTGCAATCTTTTAAAATTAATTTTAAATAGCTGATGTCATTTGATTATTTTTTCCCCACTTACTTAATCAAAACTATCTACTCAGTGTCATAGTAATGAGGAAGCTTATATCTTTTCTCATTTTCCTTGAGAGAAGGTTCACTCTGTGGGAGAGGAAATGGCCAACCCTTTTGCAATCAATGTTAAATGCATGGACTCTTGCTTTAAAATATCTGGGATTCTTGGGAGAGCTTGCAATGAGCATATGTTTTATGTGTCATAATTCTGTCCAGTACTCTGACTCACCAGTTGTTAATTTAACATTGTAGTTGTAGATGAGTCTTTTTTTATTAGTTTTGCTGCTCTAGTTGGGTATTTATTAAGATTTTGTCTGCTGTTCTCCAACTGAGGATCAGATAAGCTCTTGAGAGCAAAATGGATTATTTTTTCATCCAAAAAAAAGCTTTAATAAAAGCAAATGTAAGTCTTAATATAATAATTGTGACAACATGGCTATCTGAGAAAGTGTCTTGTTTCTAGGGTTAAAGGCTCCACCTATTGGTTGACTGAAATGAGGGAAGTGTAATCTTAAAAAACTGCTGGTCCTACTGAGCATCCTGTGTCTTGCCACATCTTATGAAATTGCTGGTTTCAGTGTAGAATGTTGCAGGATGTTCAAAATAAAGTGAATTCAGTGACTTATTTCAGTGCAGATGTGGCACTCAAAATGATGCACTGCTGAGCCACTATGAAGGGAAGTCCTCTTCCTGAGACAGGAAGAGTTTGGATTTTGAAACTGAAGTCTTTCTTATGCTGGAAATTATTAATTTTCTTTGCAAAAAAAAATAGCATCAAGTCTTCCAGGCCAGCAAAATGAGTGGAACTGACTAACTCAAATATAGTTGCATGGTAATTTCCAGGCATTTGTCATCTTCAAGTTTAAACAAGTCACAAACAGAAATATTCATGTGGTCAGCTTCATAATGAAACCCCATTTCCCCAGTACTGGCTCAAGCAGTCTCAGCAGTTCAGGTAAATGGCATTTGGAAGGGCTTCAGAATTGTTCTGGGGAATGCAGTGGTGGGAGGATGGAGAGGGGAAAGGATGTCCAAGTGGGGCTTGGGGAGGGCAAAGGGAAGGACAGACAGAGAACATCAGGGGCATTTTGGAGATGATAAGAGGCTGTGGGGACATTGTGGGCATGGCTGGGAACTCTCACTCTGCGCCTTTCATTGCCCACCCTCTCTAGTTAGTTCACCCTGAGAGTTCACGCCACTTCCCTTGCTTCCTCTGACAACTCCTCTGTTGAAATTATTGGCTACGCTGGTGAGTGCTTGCTGTAATGCAGTCCTTCTCTTTTTGCCCATTCATCAGTCATCAATAACTTAAATGCATATCATCTAGCAGAGAGTCCTGAAGAGCTTGTTGAAGCCAACAAAATGCTTGGACAAGAACAAGTTGTGTATACAGTTTATTGCACATGTACACACACTTATATCTGTTAGTGTCTCAACAGGATTGCCTCCAAACTTCATCATCCTGGTGGCTACAGCCCTGCTGGCACCAGCTTGTCTTGCTCCATCCTGCTCTTTGTGTCCTCATTCCCACTGGAAGGCGGGGAGATCACTGTGAAAAAAAAAAATCCTGGGCAGACTTGTTCCCCTTGGAGAGAGGGTACTTACGCCAGCAGCTTCAAGTGCATCCCTGAAATTCAGATCAGAGCACTTAATTTCACATGCTTCAGTTCCTTTTACAGTCAATGTAGCACTTCAAAGACCAGTTTAGATAAGCTGAGATACATGCCTAATGAAGATTTTTTTTTGTTTTTTTTTCAATGGATTTCAACAACGTGGATGATAGTATAGAAGTACATAAACATGGAGGAAATAAAAGAATATAATGAATGGGGAAGATTAATAGAAGAACAACTATAGTGATGTCAGAATGCCGTATTTTTTGTATCATTCCTAGCATACCTAGATCTTCTGTAAACCTAGGAGTTAAATCTTACAGCATTCCTGAGAAGTATTATTTCCTGTATGGAATGGAAATCAGTGCATGGTGAGGTTAATTTTATGTGTGAAGCATGAAAAAGAGGTCCATGATCCATGGATCTCTTGTGTCTTGGTCCAGATTGGCTAATGTAAAACTAAAGACCGGATGATAACAGAAGAAAAGCTTTTTCTGTTATTAGCTTTTCATTAATCACTCTTTTCCCTCTTAAAGAGGTGCTAACTGATCATAAAAAAGTTGTGGTTACAAAAGGAACATGACAGCTTACTACATGACTCCAACTATATAAAACCACCTCAATGTGAGGAAAACATGCTGCAATTTTAATGACTTCCTTATACTGCTACAGTAGTTTGTGATGGGCCATTCGTCTGGAATGGAAAGCTTCAGATAATTTCTTAGCATGGATAAACCAGAACAGAGACTCAATGATTTTGGTTGTCATGTCTGATTTGGAGCACATGAACCAGAGAGCTCTCCTCTGCCTTTGCAAGCATTGTGATGACTAGTGCTGGTCAGAGGAAACACCTCAAGGTTGCTTCTTTTAACTACCTCATTTTTGGGATGCACAGTGCATCACATAGCCACATACCAGCCCTGAACTGCAAATATAGTAATTCATACATGGTTGTTAATGATTCTTCCTGCTCAGGTGTTTGAAAAGGTGTTTTGACAGATGTTCCTCCCTCTGCTTGAGGGCTAGTTGGATCAATCGTGGTTTCTCCTTGCTGCTTGGGCTTTAGGTCATGTGCAAAATGTTATTATACAGTTAATATTGCCTGAGACAAAAACTACACGACTACAGCAAACCCCAAACAGTGGGTTGAGCCATTGTAATGTATTGCTGAAGCATGTAGAGTATATCCCAGTATGCAGATGTGTGCACACACCTGACAGTGACCCCTCCCACTGAAACCTGTGCTGACTGGATCATGGCACTGTAATTCTGTATGTGCAGTAACTGCCCCATGGTTCGACGATATCAAGCAAAGCACTCTTTCAGTGTGAAAAGACATGAGAAGGTATCCCAAACCCTTATAATTCTGAAAACATAAGCAGTTTGGAGTTAATGCTTCTCAGGGCCTTGCTATGGGAATTTTGCTGGCTATGACCCAGACTACAGATAATTAATTATGTCAGTGAAAGACTCTAGTGGCCTGTTTTCTTCAGAAAAAAAGTGACATCATTCATGGAGTGCTCTGGCAATAAAGCAGAACAAAGCTGTGTGGGCAGGAAATAACAGACAGATGTCTTCTAGTGCTCATTTGATCTGTTTCGAAGCTTGCTGTAAGAAGTAATACATTGCGCAGTGCTGCTTCTCCTCAGCTCTGCAATCTTTGGTGGGGACTTTTTTAAACATGAGAAGCCAAATTAATCTCTGATGTAATTCTTCTGGAGCCACTT
>JAWWLZ010000118.1:84838257-84849660 GCA_035041345.1 Poliocrania exsul
ACACTCCAGGTAGCTCTCCTTGCTTTAAGGGAGAACTCTAAACTGCTTTCCTCAAGGGATGTACTCCCTGTCACCCCACAGTTGCATTTCTTGTAAAATACTACTGCACCTGAATTTTCAAAACTTCTTTCATCTAATTGAGACAATTGTCATCATGTTACTGAAATATTTAGATGGTATATGTATTTTAGATGCCTCCAAACATGAAGCTAAGAAAGAAATAGTTATTGGTAACTGATTTTGAGAGAGACACACTGTGAATTTGCAGGAAGGCTTCTTACAAATAAAATCAGGAGAAGAGTTTAGGAGATGTAGTAGCAAATGATCGTGAGTTGGGTTTTGCTCTCAGCTGACAGTGATTACTTCAACTCCATTCAGCCCATCCTGAATACAACTGAATTTTTTTTCCCGATTTACTAGATGCCTTATGTGAAACAAGTTTGATCAGTTCAGTCCCATTTCCCAGGTGACAAATGGTCTGTGGCAAAAATTCCCCGTTTAGTGGGTGCTGAGTTTTGTCAGCAGTCCCATGGGAGAGGCCAAAGACTGTGGGAATGGGGAGAGAGGGCTGTAGTAAATTGGCAGGGCAGGGCCTGAGGAGGAAGCACGTCTGAACGCCCGGCTCGCGTAACAGTCTTTCCATTGACCGGGAATCTGGTTGCTAGGCTGCCCGACCTCTTTTACAAGCAGCAGAGTCATGCTATTGTTTCCTAAATGGTTTCAATTTTATGCAGGAACCTCTTTACATCCTTTCTATATCTTTTAAATATTTTACTAGGCACGTACTAAAGCAAGGTTTGGAACACAGCCCCCTGCTCTGCTCAAGTTGGTGAGCAAAAGCAAGTCCTTCTACTTTATTCTGGCAAAAAGGGAGTGTTTCAGCGCAGCCCTGTGAAGAGGGGGCTTGTGTCAACCTTCCATCGGGGCAGTTAGCATGGACTCAAGAGAGGAGAGGAGCATCGTTTTGGATTTCCCAGGTAGTAACACAGACCCTGCATCTTAGGGAAGTGCACTCATCAGTGGGTAGTAGAGAGGAGAGAAAGGAGAGCAAGCTTTGTGGGACAGCAGTACTCTGCAGCACTTCAGTCCATACATGGAGTGAGGTCATTAGCCTTTAGATTTTGGCACTCTTAGTAAGCATAAAACAAGACTTAGACACAGTACAAGTTTGCAGCTCCTCCATCAGTAGGAAAGCTGAAGGAGTTAACTGAGTAGAGTGTCCAGTTCTGGCCCTCACAATTCAAAAAAGATGCAGACAAGTTGGAGAAGGTCCAAAGGAAGAACATGATGATGATCAAAGGGCTGGAGAACCTGCTCTGTGAGGAATTATGTGTTTTCTCCCTGGAGAAGCGAAGGGTCAGGGAGAACTCATCACAGTATTCTAGTACTTGCAGGGCAGCTAAGAAGATGGAGGCTCTCTCTTCACAAGGAGCCTCATGGAAAAGGCAAAGTGCAACAGGTACAGGTTGCACTGGGAGAAGTTTCATCTTGACAGAAGAAATTTTTTTACAGTGAGAACTATCCCTCACTGGAACAAACTCTCACGGATGAGACCCCATCACTGAAGTTTTCAAGTTGCAGTTGGACATGGTGGTAGATGATATCATCCAGATTTCCTTTCCCATGAAAGGCTGGACCAGATGATCTTCTGAGGTCTTTTCCAATGTGGGCTGTTCTATGGTTCTATGAGTTTGATGAACTGGGAGTCTCTAAGCAGCCTTTGCTCCTGAGGGAAATGAGCATGGAAAAATAAAACAATGTATCTGGCCTTCCGTGTTTCATGCCTTCAGAGTATTGGAAAGAGGTAAAAGTAGTCTCTTTAATCTGTCTTCGTTGCTCCTACTGCTTAGAGAATCAGGTACTTGAGGGCACTTTATTAATAGAAAAGTCTCTTTATTTTCAAGAATCCACAATCTGAACAATATAAATAGGAAGTTTGCTTGGAGTTTTCTGTGGGACAATTGAAGTAATGAAAACCAATAAAAGTAAATTTTTCAAATTCCATATTTTGACTTTAAAGAGCTTCTCTGACTAATTGCTGTCTTCTGGACTTGTGCAAATAAGTTTCATTGTGTTACAAGCTGTTGCAATATGTGGACTTCTCGAGCCTGCATGCTCTTACTCATCACAGCACCAACAAAACAAAACAAAAAAAAGGACTTGAAAGATGTTTTTCCTGTGCCAAACACGATGTTCATTCTACCAAAACAGCTAATAACTTTCCTCTGGGATTTATATGCAAGCTTACTTCCAAGTGAAATATCTTCCTTTCAAAGGAAGTTTGTCTTCTAGCTTATGATTTACGCAAAACAGCATTGTGCTCTGGGACAAGGGAGGCACTGATGTCCATCAGTAGAAACAGCTTGCCAGCAAGGTTCCTTCTTCTTAGCTAGGACCCCCCACTTTGAGCTTTTCATGTCTCTTTTCAGGTACCTGTGTTGAAGCAGCCCAAGTGTTCCTCTGCAGGATTATTCTGGTTTGTTTTCTGAAAAAGGTCTGTTTCCTGCAGATTGCTATACATTGAAAGAAAATATCTCTATCTGAGCTCTCTTCTAGGCATTTCACTGGAAAATTAGTCATTTGGAGGAAGCCTGACATCAATGATATAGACAGGCATGCTGTTCCAAGCTCCTTCCCTTTACATTATCCTAAGGATTTTCAGAGACACTAACTGGAGTTCACAAAACTTGAGATGGATGGAAGGTTAGGATTTTGCCCAGGTCTCTCTCTCCTAGGTTAGTTGCACTTCATAATCTCCCTATGAGGAGGTTTGTTTCCGACCAAATAAAAGTTAAATTTGTCTCCAGTTTATTATTAGCGTGAGTTCCCCTTCTTGGTCCAATGCCTCCTAGCAACCTGAGAGACTGTTTATCAGTTTGCTTTTCACAAACTGTTATCTTCAGTCCCCTGAAACAGAGTACTTGGTGAATTAGCTGATACCCTTGAAAAAATAATGATAAGAGAAATGGCCAAGCCCAGAAAAGAAAGAAGGTGCTTTGCCATGTTAACGGAATCCAAATCCATAGCGTCAGGAGAGTGTAGGGTGACCAGGAAAGGGTACATGAGAGGGGAGCTGACTGCACCCTTGGGGTTGGTGCCACCCTGCCTGTCTCCAGGCTGGATACCCTCCCCTTGGGTGCCAGCAAGGGGTGTTCATGATGACAGTCTCACCCTGTCCCCTTGGACCTAAGTGTATCACTGCTTGCCCTTAAAAATTAAGAAATGAAAACGGTTTTTCTTCAAAGCTCTGAACTGAGCTTGGGCACCTTTCTTCCTTCTTGGGGTGCCAGTTCTTCCATTCAGCATCACCCACTCCCTTGGCCTGACTTCCTCTGGCTCTTGGGGGAACCCAAACCTGAAGCTCCCAGAACCTTTCCTTAGTTAGCAAGTTCTAAGCTGTTTCAGGGATTCTTATTCCCTCCTGCTAAAGTTGCTCCATTTTAACTGTGAGTGATGATAGACTAATGAGGCCTGAAGGAAACTACACATGGCAGTGCTCAAATGAGCAAGAGCTGGGGCACAACTGGGCAGAGCAGCTGCCTCTGCTGGCTATTTCTGTTTCAAATAACTATTACAGGGACCGGAGTCCAGCTCTTTGCTCTCCCTGTTATTTGTACACGGATAGCGAAAGTTATACATTCTCAAATATGTCTAAAACTTTCAAAAAATTACATTCTTCATGTACTGAGAGTGGCACAGTCTCAGCATGTGATGTACATGCCCTTCTGACTTTCTCTGGGACTAGCTCACATAGTTCACTTAGTTGTGATATCCATGAGTAATGTGCCTTTTCCACTCTCATTTTTAAACAACATGAATACCATTCCAATCTTGCAGACATGTGCAAAGCTTTTACCTAAAGTTACAAATGTTATAAAGTGTAATTGGGCTAGTTCTTAATTGTGTGGCATAATCTTGGCCTCAAGTTCAGTTTTGGCTTTATTTTCATGTTAAACTACATTTTTTAAAAGAAAAAAATAATTAAAGACTCTATGATTTTCTGAAATTATTTTCTTGCTCATTTTAAAAACGTGGTTTTGTAGAGCTCTAATGCCTCTGTGGTACTGGGTAAAGATTTAAGATTTGCTATAGGGATAATATTGAGTGCCATTAGGAACACTGAAAAAGTGTGAAGCATTGGTCAGTTCATAAATCTTAATCATTGCTTACACAGGGGCAGGATTTGTAAAGAACTTTTTCTTAAACTGTCTGAACCTTTCCTTAGTCCTTAATTTACTTCTCAAGCTCACATGCATTGTCAGAAAGGCAGGTGAGAGAAAAAGTGGTGTCCATACTCTTCTACTCCCCAACCATTTGAGCTTGTGGGAAAGATGCTCTCCAGGGAAATCCAGGAGATCCCTTGTGTCCACAAAAAGCTTGTAGGTTTTACAGCCCTTCCCTGGACCATGGCCTTATAAATACACCTTGAAAGATAAGCAGGTGCCCATTTTACAGATGGCTTAACAGAGGTTGACAAGTATCATTAGAAACAGAGCTCTGGATTAAGTGTATGTCCACAGCATAGCTCTAAAATGCCACTTACTCACAGAGAGGCGACCTTGCAGAACACTCTCATCATGCCCAGATGTCTACTCATGCTGCCTGAAACTGGGGGGTCCCAGTTGGGGCCAGGGGCACTCTCCTTCACCACAGGAGCACCCCTGCTCCCAGCCTCCAGCTCCAGGGTCAGCAGCCCTCCCCCACTGCCAGGAGGGTTTGCTCAACCTTTCCACATCTGATGCCAGTTGTGCTGGTTAGCCATGGTCTGCAATATTTCTAGGGTTTTGTTTAAAGATTCTAAAGCTAGAAAAACTTATTTTTAAAGTTACTTGAAGAGTGTATTTAGTCATAAATTCAGGTAGAAAGTGATTTGGAAGTACTTGATTCAAAGCTGTTTGAGAAGTATTAATTCAGCTCACTTGTGCTGCTTCTTCTATTCATTTTCTTATCCCAGTCAGGGAACAGCATGGACAACAAATAAGATGAAGTATATGAAGAATAATGATGTTCCCTGGCTATAGTGACAACCCATAGAAAAATCCATATCATTCAAATGTAATGACAGGCAGGAACAGAATAATTAATGCCTTTAAGGACAACATTTATATTGCACAGATCATGTGTACTCTGATACCTCTCAATGTTTTTATATTTGCATTGACAGCTCGGCATTTTTCTAATTTAGTTTACTTTTGTGTATGCAGTCTGTACATATGAAATGCCCCTATTTTCCCTATTGGTTAGTAGGTTGGCTTATAGTAGTGATTTGCAATATTACAGGCAAGGGAAGATGTGATCCACATGCTGAAGACAGAGAAAACCAAACCTGAAGTTTTAGAAGCTCATTATGGGTCTGCAACTCCAGAGAATGTGCTCCGAGTGCTACACAGGGATGCCATCCTTGCCCAAGAAAAGTCTGTAGGGGAAGACGTCTATGAGAAACCAATTTCAGAGGTAACTGATTGACAACACTATATCTGTGCATGGGGAATACTAACCAGAAGTGAGAACTCACATATTTTGAACATGTGTGAAGCACTCAAGAGGATAACACAGAATTTGTACAATGACAAGAAATCAAAGAAAGTCTTGTTCACTCAAATGCAGAATAATTTGTAAGGAAAGTCACTGGATTTGAACACAAACCATAAAGAGGTTGTGTGCTTCTTAGGGCTGGTGCTGTTAAGCAAGACCAGAATCTTTGGGTGTTACATTTCTGGTTTTTAATTTTTTTTCAATTATAGGCTTCAACCTCTACTGCACACAGCACTGGTAAGCACTCTTTGATTTTCTTGGCATACAGGACCACTATCATGTGGGTAGTCAAGAAAAGAAGACCTTGGGAGATTGACAATATAGGATCATAAATCCATATTCACCTTACATCACTTAAGCTCTAGAACTCCAATGTCAGTTCATCTTCTAAAGGAGACTTATAGGACTTGACCCTGTGCTTTAAAATCTAAGCAATAAATGAATGTAGAATAGACCTGGGAATGTCTGAGGCCACTGTGAATGCCAAAATAAACAGCCACTGCTCATGTTTATAGTTTCACAACAATCCAGGACATGGAGAAAGTGCGTGCAACATCATACAATATAACATACTGTAGTGGCTCCCCAAATCTTCACAGTTCCTCCTATTAGAACATTTAATTTGTTCCCTAGGAATTGTGTCTACCATGGGGTATCTTTATACTGTGTATTTTCATTGAAGCATCTCCTGGAATTTTTGGGAAGACAGTAAATAAGGAAAGCGAACCTTAGCATGTGGGAGCAGGCATAAAATACTGTCAAACAAGATTAAAAGAGCTTAATAAAGCCTTTTTCTAAAGAACCTGATAATTTGACAGGGACCTCAGTAAAAAAGGTAAAACTTTGTAAAGTGTAGGTTCAGAAGGGTTATGGTGAAACTAAAATAGAATGGCAACAAAAATAAGAGCAAAAGATCTGCTCTCAAAAGCTGAACCAAAACGGTCTCTTTTATAAAATGCAATGACTGCTTTACTTTGACTGATATGGTCAGCTACTGGAGACCAAATTGCCAGAGTCCTCCCGCTCTCTTACTTCCCTCAGCTTGCTGAGGTGCAGCTGGGGCCAAGGAAGATTCAGTTCTCAGGGTAAGGGCTGGGGATGGGCAGAGCAGGCTCAGCCAGACACCCTGCCAGGGGCAGGCAAGCTGAGAAGTAACCCTAAGGCTTATTATTAATTGTATTTGGTAATGTAAAACTGGATTGGTACTGAATCAGCAGTTTTACAGATGTGCTGAGGATGCATAACTCAAATTTTAGCCCTGAGATTACACTCTAAATGTAGGTGTCCAGTCCCCATATAGGTGCATGAACTCAGGCTCCCAGGGTCTGAGGTCTGAGCTATAACTTTTCCCACGTGACATGAAAAAAGTGTGCACATCACCTCACCACAAGGGACATTCTGCCCTGCAATGGTATAACTTGTTACCCTAAAACTAAGTTAAGTTCTGCCCTTTGTGTATCTGAAAACAGTGCAAATGTTTATTGCTAATATGTCACCCCCAAAAAATCATTACTCTCACAGGACAGTTACTCTTATTTCTAGTCACTGCTTTATGTAAAGCCTAAGACATAAAATTATGGGACTCACACTTACCAAATACAACATTGTTGGTTAATAAATCAGATGAAGTAATCAAGGAGACCTTTAAAACCGTCTGTTCTCCTTTCCTACAATCCAGCTGGACAGACTTGAAGAAAAGCAGAAAGAGACGTATCGGCGCATGCTGGAACAGCTCCTGTTGGCAGAAAAGTGCCATCGTCGCACAGTTTATGAGCTAGAAAATGAGAAACATAAACACACAGATTACATGAACAAGAGCGATGACTTTACCAATCTCTTGGAACAGGAGCGGGAGAGGTGAGTACTTGGGGCAGTACAAAGACTATCCATACCCAGTGTCCCACGTTTACAGGTTCAGCAGTGATTTGGTCTGATATTTTCTGTGTTTAAATGACACTGAACTCAAGTGTAAACCATTTGTAAATGTCGGTCTTTTCATGTTATTACTAAGTACATTGCTGTGCAAGTCTAGAGCTGGAGGAATACCACTGAATGTTCCTGTAGTGTGTGCTTGAATTAAGAACTGGATTTGTTTTGAATTAGTCATGCCCGTTTTGGGTTCACCTCCAGGTAGCTTTTGATCAGATGTTATTTATGTTGGCCAATTTGGGACAGGCTTGCTTAGCTAAGTGCTATGTTTGGTGAATGACAGAGCACTGTTGCCACAGCAGGAAGACAGGATAGGGAAAACCACAACACACAATAGGATAGTTGCACACAAGTGATGAGACTTTGCCATGCCCTTCACATTTAGGCTTGCAAAGTCACAAACCATTTGCATTCTTTTTCATATTCTTGAAGACACATGCCTCAGACAAGTTCTCTGTTCCCCTGAAAGAAAATATTTTCATGTTTTACAAAACGTGCCCAGCCTGCGGTATCTGCCCAGCCTGGTGGTTTCTGCAGTGTTTATCTCACTCCAGATTGTTTTTTCCTAGTGTTTATCCTGCTTGAGGGAAGAATTATTTCTCCTCTATGACTCTAACAAAAGAAAGATCACCTAACTTAGGTGAAACTGAGCACTTAGTTTTTCAATGTGAAATTTTCATGCTCGTACCAAATTGCTTGAAATTAATTCATGATGTTATGTTTCTTTTTTTTATTTCCTTAAAGAAAAAAAAAGAAAGCTCTGAGAAAAATATTTAAGGCAAGTTCAAAGAAGAAATGCTTTTGAGGAAACCACAGGCTTGTGGCAGACATTTGCAAAAAGCCAGGAGCAAAATTGTTTAGTGTACTTCCTGAACTCAGTTCAGCGCCAGCTTTGAGTAGGTGGCACATGAGCTACAATGACCATATTTCCTGGTTTAATAGTTGTTTTTCTGTGTCTATTTTGCTGAATTGATTGGCAAACTTTAAAGCACAGAAATGCTTCTGTAGCTTAGCAATTTGATTCTCATAGTAGAAAATAAAAAATGTGTTGTATTTCCAAGTAAAGAGCAATTTCACATCTGATTCTCAGAGGTGCTGTTTCCTCTCTATGCTGAACATCCATGTATGTGTGGACATGCAGCCACTAAAATACTACAAGAGCAAAAGTGGTATTAAAGTACCATTTACATTAATCTTTAAATTTTATATTAACATTAATTTAGCAATTGTTGTCTTCTTATTATTCCCTCTCAATTCATGAAGGCCATTAAATAGTCTAAGATATAACCTGGTTTGAACTGACTTCCTTCAATGAAGTGATTAAAAAGATTTTTGTCTTACATTAATAGTGCTGAGATATCAAGTCCCATCTCTGTGGGCATTTTCTCTTACCCCTCCTGCTCTTTCAAGCTTCAGGTTTTCTACATTTTACAATTTTTGGAAAAGCAGCAAAAAAAAAGGAGAATTTGAATATGGATTTCTCTCAAAACCAGACCTTTAAAAGCAATTAGACCTGCTGACTTTAGTCACCAGTGCCTCTGTGCTGGTGGCTGTAGGGAAATAATTGCAGTGCTGAAGACCTTTTCATTTATGTTGAGTAACACCCGATGTTTGCTATTTAATCCACTTTTTTTGTCTACAGCACTAGTGAGAAAATTTTTTTCAAGTTAATAGCGACCAAGTAGAGAGAACATGGCATTTAGCTAAACATAGAAAACTAAGATGCATGTCCCTCCCTCTTCAGGGTCCTCCTACCAGGTCATTCACAGAGCAGATCAGCAAAATCAGAATGGGCTGGAAACCCCTCACTAGCATATGGTCTTAAAAGATCTCAACAGATCACCTTTGTTTGCTGAGTGCACAGGAAACTGAGGGTGCCTATCTTTGTAGGAATTAAAAACTAGAAGTATTACTGTTTGAGGGCTGTATTCATGAAGAAAGAGAGGGTGATGGGACAAATTCTTAGGAAAGCCACAAAGTGACAATAGATTTTGTCAAAAAGAAAGAGTTTGAAGTGGAAAGATTAAGTTGCAATAGGTTAAAACATAGAAGAAACTCATTCCTAATCTGCATATTGGGACACAGAACTGACCTGCCCAAAGGCATTTTTCAAGGTCCTGCATAGATATTCTTGTTTTATAAGTACCAGTATGTATATAATTCATTTTACTGTGGTGCTTTGAGGGTTATTTTATTAAGAGCTGAACAGACTTGCAGTCTCCATGAAAATGAAAAGGGACACAGAAATGAACTTTGCCCGTCAGCCACTCTGCTGCACTCACAGTTATAATGTTAATGAGACAGGGTGAGCTGGAGGAAGAACAGTGCTGTGGGATGGACATCTCACAGCAGTCTGCTACAGCGAGAACAGTAATAATTCCTGTCCTGAATCTAAGTAATTTCAGTTATTTCTTTCCTCACAGTATTTTATCCACCTTTTCTTACCATTGTTGTCCGCATCAACTTTTGCAGGCCACATCTGCTTTTGCTGTCTTGTGAATGTTTGAACAAAGGAAAAAGGGGAATTATCTAAGAGCAGAAATATGCTTCAGTTCTAATGTATGTCTAGCACTCTCTTAATGTATTTATTTTGGAAAATGTTTTTACATACACTTTCATATGTTATCTCTAATCCATCTACAACAACATGATATGAAAGAAAACTGTTCCTGTGAGGGACTAATTACTAGGTCAGCCTCGCACAGGAAGCAAGTAACAGGAAAATATGATTTGTCAAGAATCATTATGCATGAAAAGTATAAGAAAGTGAAAATTGTACATGGGGATATTCAACATGTGGGCAGCTGGGGGGGTCAAGGGAGAAAGCTGGAGGGCCTGACTGTTGGTATTAGCTCTGCAAGACCAAGGGCAACTCACCTGAAGAAAGATTGTGGAAAAGGTTGGCATGTTACAGGAAAAGTGTAGTGACAACCATTTGCCAGACAGAGATGAAAGAAATCTGGTATTTTAGTGGAAGGTGCTTCTACAGACATGGTGGCTGAAGTGCTTTGCAAATTTCCCTATAGTATGCTACAATCATATCTAATTATGTTTGAAAATTGCAGACAGTAATTTCTATTTTTCTATGTGACTAAATTTCCCTTTTCAATGTGTGCCCACCTCAGCTGCTGTTCCTGTAACATTAAGTTGTCCTTGGGCATCTCCTATGCTCAGGAATGCAAAACCAGACATCTTCCTGAAGCCTCCTGTAGAGACTGAGGACTGTGGAGAAGAGCTGGAGGCCCTCCGGTCCCCTCAGACCTTGGGTGGCATATGGTGGCATAGGGAGTCCCTGGTCTGACAGATGGAGAATGAGGGGTCTGGTCAGAAGTGCACTGACAATGTGGCCTGCAGTTGACACTTGACCAGGCAGCAGCAGCCTCAGGGATAAAATTAGCCTTCCAAGTGCTGGTGGCCTGAGTTTGGGCTGAGCTGGCTGTGGCTAAACCAGCTATTGGTACTTCCCTACTCCAAAAATTCTTGTGCAAAGCAGGCTTAACAGGAAATCGTATTTGGTTATTCTCTGTTCTGCCTAGTCCCAGCCCTCCTGCCTTCCCCTTTAGGCAACTGGGATGGGGGGGTGTGGAGGGGGAACTTTAGGATCAATTATAAACTTTTTAATTTGATCAGCAGGGTTTTTTCTTCTGGTGGAAAAGGGTAGAGCTCTGTGTAATCTTAGCACTTCTTTGACATCTCGATTGACCTACGAGATGAGGTTTAAAATGCTGCCATTTTTAGAGGTGCTAATCTCTGAACAATTTGTCTTGTACCCTTCTTTTAACCCCATTTGTTGACAGCACATTTTGCTGCTATTAAAAGCACTGGAAAGCTCCCATTGAGTTTAAGGGTTCAGAAATAGGCTTGCTGTGAGGACTACTGCCTTGCAGGACTGATTGAAGAAACAGTCTGAAAGCCTTCAAAAACGAGGGGAGTAGGGAG
>JAWWLZ010000118.1:84849760-84891470 GCA_035041345.1 Poliocrania exsul
TGCTGTGAGGACTACTGCCTTGCAGGACTGATTGAAGAAACAGTCTGAAAGCCTTCAAAAACGAGGGGAGTAGGGAGTAGGGAGCTTCTTTATAAGCATGGGATGTGGGTTGCCGAATAGAGGGTGTCATGTGGCAGAAAGGCTTTGTTAGAGTTCTGTTATGGGGGATCTGTGTGACTGCTTTGTGAATAATTTGGTAATTTCCACCACGATCCATGAGACTGCTGAAACTCTGTCACCCCAACACACAAGGTGTCAGTAAATATACACCCAGTATCTAAGTGTTGTCTGTCCTAAAGCATTGACATTATGTTTAGCCATATTTCATTGTAAGATTTCATTGAAGTGATGAAGATTTTTAATTTGCTCTTGCTTTCCTCGCTGCTTCAAATTATTCTTTACAACCACAGTGACAGTGTTCCCAGTGCACTGAAGCATTTCATGTTTTCCTCAAAGGCAAGGCTGAGGATTCAGTCTGTACTTCCTAAGCATTGCTCTGCTAAATCTGGTTTTAGTTAAACCCTCTTTTTGAAGTACATGGCCATAATTAGATCTGCTTAGAGGAGACAGCAAGACTATGACCCCAGATCTTTCCTCCACAAAGTTTCCTTTCAGTCTTCACGTAAAATTGTCTCTTCTTTGCCTCCCCCATTGCAGCACCCCCAGCAAGGAATGCACTGGCAAGTCCCTCGGAGGTCTGTGATAATACATTCCTCTCAGCTTCGGTCATCCTGGCACCAAGATGCTTTTGGCTGCTCTGCTGGTGATGTAATTCTGGGCCCACATCACCTGCAAAGGAAACTGATCTGAGAGCAATGAAACACACAGCCATCTTGAAACAAAAATGGGAGTGTTGATGTTAACAAGTTTTTAAAATCCTTCTCTTCCTTTTATGCATTTCTGCTTTTATTAACAAACTTCTTCTTCCTTTACCCACAAGACGGCAGCACCAAGTCTTTCATTGGGAAGTGCTTGCCTTTTGTTTCCCTCTATTTGGACCTAAGCAACTGCAAAAGCTGGAGTGTAACACAGCTTGGAGACTTTGTGTGTGTTACCTTTCCTGTTTATATTTTCTCATTATTTTTATGAAGACTGTAAAACAAAGAACCTGGCAGGAAGACAGTGGGGCAGAATATCCATCAGTAACTTACTCAGAGAATAATCAAGATAAAAATATGGTGTTCAGACTAAGAAATCACTGGGGTAAGAATAGCCCCATACAGAGATATTGGGGTGAGATGTAAAGTCCAAACATGTAACACAGATTTTAGCCTGTAATTGTGTACTCTGTTGGTGATTCTTTTAAAGCCTGTAAGTTAAATTACTTTACAAAAATATTTTTGCTATTTTTTCCCCCCCAAGAGTTCTTAGCCATATTGGTACTCTGGCTTTTTTCTCATATGGTGATAGTTTGTGTGTCCTGGAAAAGCCAGCCCAGTGGGACTGTGGGAATTCACCATTGCCTACAGTAATGACTCATCTGACTGCACATTACTACTGGCTGTAGTAGAGCACTGAGTCACTCTCTGTCTACTTTTCAGGAAGTGCATCTCTAAACTTTTAATCTTATAATTTAGAATAAAAGGGCAGCAGTACTTTAGTTATTCTTTTCTTTTAGGCTGACATGCTATGTGTATGGTTTCGAAATGCTGGCTATTGTCTGTAAGTGTAGTATATTTACAGGATCACAGATCACAAATTGTGTGGTAATCTATTAAAATAAATAAATTAACACCCCCAGCAATGACAAATACAATTTCTGCACAGTTAAGTAAATCTGAAGGTCATCCATTTTGCAGGTCCTGTTTTAATGCGCTAGCTGACTGCAAGGCAATGACAGTTCAAAGTTTTATGTTTTTAACTGATGAATCTGGTCCCAAGTTCCAATAAAACAGCTCCAAAGGTAATTTAAAAATGAGAGAACAAACAGCCACATCTGACTGTGGAGAAACAATACGAAACTATTGCAAGTCTTACACAATGTGAGCTGGGACTAATCCAAATCCATCTCTTTACACTTGGATAGTCCTCAAAACTGTCCAGTCTTTCAGTCACTTCTGTGATTATATAAAATGGCATCATGTGTTGTTTCAGCTATTCTTCCAAATTTTTTTCTAAGTAGGCATCAACTTCACAGCCCTTGAGAGAGAATTATTATACAAAACTATATGTAGTTCATTATTCCAAAACTTTGCTTGCTAAAATCATCAATTCAAATGCTCCCAGGGTCAGACAGGGGGAAAAAATTACTTCATTCAAAAATCCACTCATGAACTCAAACTCTGTCCAGGGTGCAATAGGTAACAATTTTAACATTTAAGGGGTCTTTGGCATGTTTCAGAGTTATTATACTACTGAAATAAATATCAGTTCACAGCTCTACAGAGGCCATCTTTCTAAGTTGTCATTTTTTTAGGCAAAGAAAACAAGAATTGAATCAGGGTCATGTAGGGAAATTTGCTTCCTCATTCAGAAAGATTAGAAACAGGTTTCAGTTGAAGTGCCAGGTTTCAGAGTATTTCTAAAAAATTTAGGTAGATGCCAATTATTTACAAGTACAAATATATGACAATAGGCACTCAAGCTTGCACATGTTGGGTATTGGCTTTATGTTTACATAAACGTTTACCTGTGCAGAGATGTGCTTGCTAATTAGTGAAGTATATGATCTAGTACTTAGATTAATGCCCTACTAATATTCTAAACCTGTTTAATATGGTCCAATAATTTCCACTAAGTTGTGTGAAGAACCTCAAGATATCGTCTGACTAGGGGCAGTTATTCTGACTCACTGAGCCTATAGAGAAGCTTTCCTAACCCTAAACAGATGTAGTGCTTTTTCCACCTTCTTTCCTCAAAAGGGTGCCAAGTTGTGCATCCCTTCTCATTCCTGCAGTATCTTCAGCAGCTGTGGAGAATAACAATAAGTTTTATATTTGCATCATTTCAGTTTTCATTTCTTTTTAAGGCTTATATGTGGAAAAATCTTAAGGCAGAAGTAAAAAATCCATGGGTTGCACATATCCAAACAAAGCATTCTTGTGAATTTTGCCAAGGCCTGTGCAAATGTGTGTGTGTGTGTGAAAGTGCAAAATGTATAATTCACCACAAAGTACCTGAGTAGGTGCCTGATTATAATATTGTGATGCCATAGTTAGTGTTTCAACTAACTTTTAAAAAACTCATTAAAACATGCCATTTAGGCTGCAAGATTATTACAAATGTGAACAAAGAAAATCTGGTGGCTTAATTCACAAGGCTAGCTAGTCAAAAAACTGTATTAAATAACTCTGTGATTATGTCATTCACTTGGATCATGGGAAATTTTCAATCCTTCAGTCAACCTGTTGGAATCTGAATCCAGCTCCTTGAGGAGGCCCTCCTGGTCACATCACTGGTCCCTTGGGGTGTCTGTTCCCATTCTTCCTGGGCAAAATTGTTCAATTTTTGCAAGTCACTTACAGAATTTTGAGTTCTTTTCACCAAAGAGGTGAAAATCTTGTAAATCAGTGTCTGGGTATTCAAATTTCCCCAGACACAGGAATTCACTAGTTGAGGCAGGTCAATTCATCTTCCGAAAAAGTGAGGATTTTTCCCATATTGATTTGGTAAATTGTGCCAAGATATGGTCCTCTCCATCTGTTGTTTTTCTTAAAATGACAGAAATGAAATTACTGATTTGAGATAAATATTTCACTGAAATAATGGAAATACACATGAAACACTTTTTTCACTGGAATGAGAGAGAAAAAGAAAGACTTTTTTTTTCTTGATACTTATTGAATCTTTGTTAAAGCTCTGAAACTGAAAAATCAATTACTAACACAGCTCTGTTATTCAGCTGCTTATGTTAGGGAGTGATTAACAGTAATGTAGCAGAGAATGTAATGCCCTAATGAGAAAAGATAAAGAAATGAGCAGAAAATGAGGCTAAATTATAGCAGAATGGAAGCCATGTTTTTCTGATGATAGCAATTATGTCATAGCTGAAAAAGTATCTCTGGTGACAAGTATATATATCACAGAATGAAAGTTCCTATTGAGTTCCGTTTAAAGTGTTTATTTTCAGAGGAACTGGAAAGGGATAGATGAATTCTCTTTTATCATTTATATGTCAGTCTTTTCCTAGATTACATAACTTGTTTGAAAATGATGCATAGCTTTCAACATTTTTTTCACTTTGAAAATTACTGGCTCGGATACAGCCCTGGTTTCCAAAAACAGTAGGGGAAGAACAGTGTCCATACAGGCGAAAGGCAGGTGGGTGGTGTGGAGGACAGGGCACTGCAGCTTGCAGTTGTTGCACAGCTCATGTGATGTGGGCATGGCTAATCCACAACAGAGAAGAGTCTGTCCTGGTTTGACTGGCTCATGTCCTTACCTGACAGACCAAGTGGTGTTGGTCCAACTTGCTTTCAGTGGCAAGCACTATTGCCTTGTGCCCATCATTAGCACACCAAGCTGTCTACATCCAGCTTCTTCAGTTCTTAGGAAATAATTAATCTGTAAACATGCCATCCGGATGCTGCATTTTATGAGCACAAAGCTAGCATTGTTGCAATTCCTTTGAAGTCTGTAGAGCATTTCTTGATTAATGGGATTAATGACAATTAGAGTAGGAACTCTAATGTGGGTATGCATGTACCTGTAGAAGTCTATACATGCATATTTAAATGTATTACATGCAGCAGTTTCTTGAGTGGAGTTATAGCTTTTGCATATGAGTTTGCTCTCCAGAAAATTAACTTATCAACAATACATATGTCCTGTAAGATTATATTTTCATATGACTTCTATATGCATTTTGTTTCATAATAGTAATAATAGTAGTAGTAATAATAATAATAATATTAATGATGAAAACAACATTAAAAACAAACATTAACAAAAACAACAATTTTTTTCATAATTTCTGCAGACAAATTATGCCCTTGCATTTTGATTTTTTTTTTGTCCGTATTGCTAATTGATTCTATGAAGGAGGCTGTAAGCTTTTGCTTCTTTGTGCGTGTGGCATCATTTGCACCTACGTCACTATAAGACTTTTAAAAGTAATAGTGATTTGTAAGTGAGGATGCTCAGTGGAAGTCAGCAGCTAAGGACCAAATACTTGACTAGAAAACAACAGGGCCAGGTTGCACAAGCCCTGTAGTTATTCAGACCATGTACCATGTCTGTAGACATGGTAGAAAGAAATTTTATGGCAGAAGCAAGCAAAGTACCTTCTAATTCACATTTAATGTATGAAATTGGTCCAGTTTCTCCTTGCTTGCTCTCCATCTTGTAACTTGAATTTTCCCTGTCCTTTTTTTCACCATTCAAACACCCAACAGGCTGATGGTCAGGACATCACCTTGGAAAGGGGTAGTGCAATCTAGAATTATTTCAGACAGAGAAGAGAAATAAAACCAGATATGCCACTTCTGGAGCAAATAATACAGGAGTGGTGGTGCACGAGTCATGTCCCTTGTTAAGTCTTTCTTTGAATGGAAACACCTAAGGCCCCCATCCTTGTGTGATGGCTATGGTCAGCCCATGTTTCTTGTCCTCAGAACAAGGCCCTTGCTTTTAAAGACAAGTATTTCATAAGGCCCAAATAGCCTCAGGAGAAGAATGATGTTCGGCTCAGGCAAGATGATGGGACTACCAAGGATGTACAACAGCAAATTTGGACAAGCAAAATACAGATCTGCACAAAAAATCCACTGCCTGTGAATATTCAAATTTATATGTGCATTGGTTGTTTTTTCATTTTGGTTTGCGGGGGTTTTGTTTTTGTTTGTTTGTTTTGTTGTTGTTGTTGTTTTGTTTTGTTTTGTTTTCTCCTTTCCTTTTAAAATTCTTCATCGATTGCACTCAAGATATCTGTGAGAGTCTTTTTTGGATCCTGCTCTAAGTAACTAGAAGCAGAAGGTTAATATAGCAGTCTCAAACCTTGGGCAAGTCTAGCCCCTGTGTGAGGTCTGGGGAGGTGTGCAGTGGGGACAGACTGTTCTATGATTGTCTCTCAATAGACACAAATCTAATGCCATCAGCAAAACTAAGAATTGCATGAGCTGTTGTGAATAGCTATGTGGTAGTCAAGAAGCTCTATGTAGGTGTAGGGGGTTTTTATTTTTGGTGGTTTTTTCACAGTTATGATGGGTTTGGTTTTTGTTCTTTTTCTGGTGGGGGGATAGGTGTCCACTTACACTGCACCTCCAGAACACATGGGCAAAAAGCACTAGCAAAGGTGGGGTTGTGAGGTGTATATGGTAGGCAGGTGTGTGGTCTTTTGTGTTCAGGGCAACAGCTGAGGGTCCAATCATGAAAATTGATGGAAATACCTTCATAGCCTTTCAGACTGAGTGTTGAGACATGGCATATTAGCATATGGTGTGACAGTCAGAGATTACTCAGTGCTGATGTTGTTAAAATTTATCAGTCCCTCTTTAGTGCATAAAAGCAGCTGCTGAGTGCTCTTCCATAGCACTTGAAATATTTACTGGGTATTTATTCTTTGCTAAGTCACTGAATATGGCACTCACAGGAAATCATGTTTAAAAATCATGAAGGAATCTTCATAAGATTAGTTATTTTTCTCCACTTTTATAGGTGTGTCTTGTTCTACTCTTATGTTAAGTTGTGACTGAGGTGGTCAAATATGATATAAGCAAATGCACACACAACTTGTATTTCTAAAAATGTGTGAGACCCTGCATTGACAGAGATGAGGTTTTGTACTGAATACCTGTGAGCACTTACTTGCTCTCAAGCTACATTGCTGTTGTACAGCTGTGTGAGCTTTTCCATGCTTGACTAGCCCAGTGCATGTAATGATATGAATGATGCTATTTCCTAAATCCAGATTTTAAACGTCTTCACTGCTTTTTTTTGGTACACTTCCCTATGTTTGGAACCCTCTCATGATGATTCCAGACACCATCACTTGAGTTGTTTGATGCTAAAATGAAGCAGAAATTCTTTGGAGTCTGTTTTCTCTCATTTTTTCCTGGCCACTTGTTTTATTCACTGTGTCAAATACATTATTTCAATGATGTGTCAAATGGGAAGCAGTGAAGTGGACAACCTTTAGTTTTAGGTGTAGGACTCAGGTGCCTTTCAATGCATTTTGACGAGGGTCAGTGAGAAGAAGGACAAAGGAAAAGGAAGTCCGGGAAAGGTCAGCAAGCATTAGACCAACAGGGCAAGAACTGAACTGATGGGCCTGGAAGGTAAAGGATGAGGAATAGCAGAGAGTTTAGGCCAACAGAACAAAAGCAACACAAAGGTGAAAATCAGTCAGGCTTAATCTCATATACCAGATCCAGCTTGAGCAGAAAAGGCCAAGACACTCCCAAAAGACTAATTCTGTCCACATAAACTGAGAACTGACATTGTTCTCCCTGCTTTCAAAGCCTCAAGCTCACTCCTCCATCTGTTTTTTCCACATGAGCATTAGCACATTAAAAGCCCGTAATTCAGAAAAACGAGGGTGGAGCCCAGAGCAGGTAAAGACAGCATTAGTGGGGTGCTCTGATGGAGCACAGGTAGGTGAGGCAGACAACACTAACAATGGCAGGTCCACAGAGGACAGCAAGGAACCATCCTGCCATGTGCACTTCCCTGAGGTCTTAGACACCTCTTCCCCTGGCTCCCAAAATGCTTTGGTCAAAGGCTCACAGCAGGTTTCTATGAAACTACTGGAGCTTATTCACAAAATAGTGATCAAATCATACTATGAAAGAGTAACCTTGACATAGATGGGTCGTGCTTCAGCTGCAATCACTTTTACTTAAGGGATTTGCACCAGTGTTGGAGATGCTGAGCTTTCTCAGCTATGAGAAGGATACACACAAGCGTTAAGAAAGGAAAAAAATAAAAGGAAGGGGGGAAGGGAATGCAACAGGAAAAAACCAAACCAAACCAAACCAAACCAAACAAATAATTTTGTTAAACTTTTGAATCATGCTTCCCTAAAAGGCAGCAGATCCTAACATAGGGCAATTTTCATGCTGTAAAGAGAAAAATAATTTAAAACCTAGGCAGCATGACTTATTTAGAAAGACCTGAAGAGTAATAAAAAAGCCTGTGTGCAAATGTATGTTGGTGTGTGTATGTACACACAATTTCTTTAACAGCTGCAATGGAACAACCTGTTTTAAATAAGTACAAAGGTGAACAAAGCCAGTTGTCAGTGCAGCTCACCAAATGAAGTTTTTTAATGTGCATGACGTATGCTATATAAAATGTATTGCCTGAGATACAACAGTACAGAGTCCAACTTGAAGTCTTTTTCTCAGGTTTTTCCTACAAAGTCATGTTTCAAGTATTTACTGCATTTATCTTCATTACTTTTTTCTCTCCAAAAGGCTAAATGGATCACCTTGTTCACTGTATCTTCAGCAGCAAATTAAAATCAGTCTCTTCTCTCCCTCAGTGTTCAAAATGTTCATCTTCTATCAAGATGCCACTGAATCAATTTGTATCTGTTGCATTCAGAGTAGGTAACTGTCTAAGTAGAGAGTGGAGGTCAGTCTGATTTAAAAAATGAGTTTGACTTACCAAAAGAAGGGAAGAAAACAAAACAATGATGGAAGATTTTCACTGCTTTGAAGGTTTTTTTGAACAAAAATCCCAAGTCTGACAACCACACAGTGTACCTTTGCATATATATAAGTAAACACAAATTTAGGAAAAGCTTTGCTTTGCACAAACAGAAATATTTGGGCTTTTAGTAACATGCTGCAGAACTTGGAGAGAGTTGCAAGCTCTCTACCTTCACCATAAATGTTACATGTGTTTCTGCACTGATGAAGAGCAAACAGAGAGCAGAGCAGTCTGCTGGAAATGTTACAAAGCTCTGTTTACAGAAAATTTTATAATCAGGCAACCATTTGTTACAAGTCTCTAAGATCCACAAGAGGAATCTATTGTTGTGCAAAGTTTAGGAAATTTCTGAAGAGAGCAACTTATCAGAGAAATGTGTAGTCTATTAGCACATCATTAAATTGTTAAACCAATTCCATCTTTTGCTTCCCAGTTACTCTCCTCTACAGCAGACAACTGTACCAGATGCACAGAATAATTTCTGACTTTCAGAGGTAAGCTGGAGTTTGGGATTCCTATCTATTCCCTCTCCTGCTTTTCTTTCTTTTGTTTTGTTTTTTTTTTCATCTGGCCTCACAACGTTGCAAGTGCTGCTTTACTCAGGAATGCCTTTCTTGGACTACTTCATCCCAATGAAAGCATGAACAAAAAGATTCATGAGTGAGTTAGATTTTCCCAGCCTCTGATGTGACTTAAAGTTGAAGGTACTTTTGAGAAATAACAACAAATGGAGCACCTTTATATTTTTACATAGAGACAGATATGTGATTTCTATGCAGTAAAAGAAAAGCTGTAAATATTAAAGGCCTCTTTGATCTTAGCTGTGACATCCTACATGATATCCCCTATAGCTCTGGTACTGTCATAGCAGTGGGTACCTGGAGTAGTTGAAATGGTGATGGAGAATACTGTGCTTGTGAAGTCTCGTGGTGGTACAGACATATCTCAACCAGTGCAGGTGTGTAGGCTCACCACTACCACACTGCACTTTGTCTAACAAATCTTGAAGCTGGCCCACATCCAGACCACTTTGGCAACTCTAGATCATATTTCCTGTTCCTTTATTTCTAAGTTGCAGAGTAAGGTGAGGGAGCTGGCAGTCTGGGATAAGTCTCCTTTAGGGATCACTGGTGGTGACAGGTGCCACTGGTGATTGCCATGAGGCATTGTATGTGGTATATATCTATTGTCTTAGCGACCCAGCCCAATTTAGATTTTTCTCAATATGAGGTTGCTCAGGGCCTAGAAAGGATGCCCAGAGAAGTTATGATGTCTCCATGCTAGGATGTATCTAAGTCTCAAGTAGAGTAGAGTGGGCCTTGTGCAACCTGCTCTAACTGGACCTGCAGGAGGCTGGACTAGGCATTTCCAAGGTCCTTTCCAATCTCAACAATTCTGTGGTTTTATGAACTGGTACTCTCTAGAGGGCATGCATTTCTTGATGACTCTGCACCTATCTTGACTTACACTGGGGTGGGTTCCATGGAATCCTCTGAGAATCCCCTTTAGCACATCTCTTGCCAGGTACAGCCCCTGGCAAAGCCCTCAGTCACCTCCATTGTTGTGGCACATTATAATTCTGGCTGCTGGGGTTTTTTGGTATGAAGTTTGTGATGGTTGGAGGCAATCTCTTGAGATCTCTGGTGTGGGCAAGAGTCCACTGCATGGTTGCTGTGATTGTGAGTGGCTGGACCTCCTGAGATAGGTGACCCCTTCTAGCCTGGACCTCCAGCGCCCCCTCCCTTCTTCATGTCACATCTGTACAAAGCTGACTGCTATAAACTCATGGCTGCTTTTCTAATATAATTCTTAGGAACCTCTTGATATCCCTGAACTTTCCACTCTGAGCTGAGACCATGAAAACATGGGTGAGGGGAGATGTGTTGCTTGCAGTTTCAGCCTGGGCCAAGTGTGGCAACATGGACAAAAGAAGAGCCAGAGCAGATATGAGAGAACACATAGGAGGGTTATTGATTTGGGTGAGGTGGGGGTTACAAGTGGAGTGCAAAGGTGAGGAGAACCTGAGACTGAACAGTGGGTGCAGCAGGACTGGGACAAGCTGTGCAGTGAGCTCAAAGCCCAGCGCCAGCCAGGATGGGGTGTGTGACCAGATACCCTCCTGCCGAGCCAACAGTGCCGGTGGAACAGAGCCTTACTCTCAGCTGCTGATCACAGCCAAACCCATCTGTCAGCAGATAGTTTTCAAACTTGCTTGCAAAGTGCTCTATGCCTTTCTAGTATCAAACTGCCTCGAGGCTGACACCCTGCTATTGCTATCCATTATTTTGTTAACACAGATTGCAGACTTTTATGCCGGCAATATAAGGCATCTAAAATCTTCTGACATCTCCTAAAGTGCCCATATAATGCCATGCCATAAAATTTCAATGGTCAATATCTATTTTAGTGTTTGCCATTGTGCATGCCATTTGCTCTTTTTAAAGAATATTTAGCTCTACCAAACAATTGTTAGGATTGCAAAGGACACAGTAAGTAAAATAAGCAGAATATTTGTCTGCTCAATGCATGTGATCATTTGTGTTTGCAAAATTAAACGTGTTTTGTATGGAAACCTTTCCTCTGACGCTGGAAAAAATAGAAACATAGTGAGATACATCAGCTTTGCACACAGGAAGAAAAGATCTCTCTGTAAGACCCCAACTTCATCTTTTGGAAAGTATTTAGTAAATGGGGCAGAGGAATATAAAATAGGAGAGAATGATTAAGGCTAGTATATGTTTCCCTGGAAAATATGACTTTACTCCCATGTGACGGATTTCCTACTTGGTGCTAGTTAAGTCATGTGAAGCTAATTTACATGGCTTGTGAATGGTTTTCACTCTAAGAATGGCTCTCATTCGGGCGAGCTTGTTGCATCTGGGCCCTGATGTGCAGGAGTCTGCAGCACCCCTGCTGGGAGGAGGCAAAAGGGGCTGTGATCTGAACACATGCAGCACCCACTCTACAGCACTCTGAAACCCACAGCCTATGTACCCCGGAGCAGGCGTCCCAACCAAAACCTTAATCCCTTTGTGCTTCTATCTCCCACCCAGAAATGAATAATTCTGTTCTCAGTGGACTCTGAAGAGGGTGTGGTAAATAGGGCCTCGAATAAAGAGCATAAAATCAATCACTAAGCCCTTGCTTTTAAAATGAGCTCTGTCCAGTCTGTGTGCTGAATGAGAGGAGGGTCCTAATGAAAAATAATGAAAGAACATGAAATTAGATAGTTTCTCAAAAATGTAGACACACATTGGTCCATTTTTAATGGATAATAATATTTGACATGATAGCTTTCAGTGTTTTGGCTATTAAAAGCTCAAGAAAAGTGGAAGGTGAACAGGAAGTGAAAGAGGAAAGCAAGGGTGAAGAAGGAGAAAGGGAAGGGGAAGGGAAAGGGAAGAGTGGTTTCTAGCTCCTCTTGTAAAGACTGAAAAGGTAACTGTGAGCAATCTAGGGAATTACTACGCAAATAGAAGGAATCTCCAAGTTCTTTTATGTTGTTTTGGGAACAAAAGAAATGGTTTAGGACTTCTTTAATGCACAGAACTATCAGAATGGTGTTTTCCAAACCTCACCAGTTAGCCTTGCTATTATGCATGGATTTTCATAAAGAAACATGCGTGTATATTAAATCCACAGGGAATTTTTTTCCATGTATTCATGCCTTTATCAACCGATGCTAAGATCAGCCAGCACACACTAGAAGTAGTACTGCCACTTCAAACACCGGGAAGACAAGAGGAAAGCAACAGGAACTTTGTTGAGCCAGAGGAATGAACCGGCAGCTGGGACTGGGAAGCATCCCTTCGTGCATCCCAGTTAAACAAAAGCAACTCACAAGGGTTCTCTGCGATCAAATTTTTTTTTCTTAATCGTTCACCTATAAACTGTAGCCATAAACAGCCCGGGGCGGCTGTCAATAACAAACTCCGGGAAAGCGGTCCCAAAAGGAAGCGGGGGCAGGGGCGAGCCCCCGGCTCAGCAGGACCCTGTGCCCTGTCCTGCCCAGCTCCACCCCTCGCCTGCCCCCGGGGCAGCACCACGCGGGGCGCGGCCGTCACCTGGCAGCGGCGGGAGCGCGCCGAGCTGTGCCCCGGGATCCTGCGCCTTTATTGTTGTTTCGGTCGCTTTAAAAAAAAAAAAGAAAAAAAAAGGTGGGGGAAAAAGGTCTAGTTCTAAAGTAAGAGAAGTCAGATTTTAAATGTACTTTTAATTTGAGCGCTGCTAATTGCTGTGTACATGCGCACTGCGCTGGCTCACTGAGCGCACTGGGCATTAGCGTAGGCGCCGGCGGGAGAGAGAGAGGCTGGAGCGGGGTCTGCGCGGAGCGGAGATGCTCGGTGGCTCCGCTGCTGCGGCTGCGGCTGCGGCTCCGGCTCCAGCCGGGCTGGACTGACCAGGGCAGCGCCGACGGGCCGGGCCGGCCCCGGGCTGACAGTAGCGTTCGGCTGGAGCCCTGGAAGGTGCACCTGGTGGGGCTGTGCTGCCGGCCTGCCCCTGCCGAGCAGCGCTCCGAGGGGTCAGGGGAGGAGAACCACAGCCCCGAGACAGGTTTGGCAATTTTCATCTCTCAGCTGAGCGCTGCTTCGCCTTTGCTCTCAGATGCTGTTTGCGTACTTTATGTGCAACCCCCTTCCTGTCCTCTGATCTTCGAAATTAATGTGGGTACCATAACTGGGGGGGTCGGAAAAAATGCCTGTCCGGTGGGGATACTGTTGCGTAGTCTGAACGGGTGTCGGTCGGGTTTTGTTCTTGAAGATCTCTGGTGCTTTTTTTCTGTGAATAAAGTGCTGGAAAGGTGGGGGGTCACTGAATGTACCAAAATGCTGCCTTTAGCCACTGTTCAGTTGGAGTAAGACACTTTCAAAACAAATGAACTTGTTCTGCAAACTGGCTTTTAGTTTTTACAAAATCAGTGTTAGAAACAGGAATAAAAACTGTTGTGGGTGATAAGCAATGTGTCCTCCTAAGGAAGAAAACCTTTCTTTTACTTTCAGTATATTTTGGGAACTCTCGTGTAGTTTACAAGTAGCAAAAATATTAATTTGTTTGTAATATAGTTTGTTACAATCACTTCTCAGAAGTTAATTCAGCAGCAAAGAATATGCACTTTTTTACACTTTGAGTTTGCATATTATGTAGCCACAAAAAAAATCTTTAGATTTACTACAACCAATAACTTTTTTTTACACGTTTCTATTTGTTTTCAGGGTTGACCCTGTGATAAACTGAACAGAAGCTTGGGAAGTTCTCTAGGAATGTCATTAGAACATTTTTCTGGTTGCTTACCTTTAAAGTTTAATGGATAGAAAGGAGAAAGTAACACAGATGTGCTTTATTCTTTTGCTTGCCACGGGGTATGAGCTCATTTACATCTTTCTTCTCCCAGATGAGATAGATATGTGGGAAGTAGTGAAGCTGATAAATTGAAAGTGTTACTTAATTTTGAATTGCCCAATTGAAGTTTTAGGCCAGATTGTTTTGCCTTCCTAGAGAGCCAGACCACCTTTTGTCTCTCTTTGATTTTAGCTGAAAGTGTAAGTACTCAGAACTAGCAAAATTCAGCCTGGCCCCAAACACAGAAGCACTCTGAAATAGTCCTGACATGTGGAGGATTTCCCAGTGGCTGTAGAAGCAATCTTCAAAATCAGCTGTTGTACATTAAATAGGAAAAAAAAAAAAAGAGGGAACTCCTTTATTAAGTTAAACCACCTCTTGCTGGTTTTCATTGTCCTGGGATTCCAGCCTCTCACATCCCTTAATGGGCAGCAGCTTTCTAGCTACCACTAGGAAGTTGTCTAGTCTCTCTGACTTTGCATATACAGTAGCAAACTATTTGGGTTTAAAGTGGAAAGATGAGCTTGTGAAAGCATTTGTTTTCCCCAGTGGAAATTCCCTTGGGATTGCTGTGTGAGTGGCACGGAAATGCTGCTGGCCCCTCAGGAGGAAGCAGCCTTCATCACCCTGTCAGTCAGCTCATGCTTAGAGTGACCAAGTCCTCATTAACATACCTTCCTTAACCCCCTCTGACTGGCCATCCAAAAGATAGGTGAAAAAGTGATTACATCGCATCACTGCAAACTTTTTGGGATATAAATGGCAAAATAGGTACTACAGGAGCATGATGTTGGATGGCTTTGTGCTAGAGGAGCAACGAAGGGCTTTGTGTATCTTCAGGTTGTTTATGAACTCGGTTAAAAAGACCTTACTTGCTTCCCTCCTTCCCATCCTCCCTCTTCTAACTGCTCTTCCTCCTGCTGCCAGTTTTGATAGCAGGGGAAATAGCTCTAGATTTCCCTTCTCATTCGCCCCTCCTGTGACTGCTTCATTAAACACTGGGAGATACCTTGGAAAGCTTGGCTTAGTCTGTTTGCAAAGCAGAAGGCTAAACCAGGCCAACACAGCTGAAATTTGGTGCCAAAATGTTCACATGCACACAAACCACAGAGGCAGCTCATGCCCTTTCAGGGTATCCTCTGGCTTGCCCTGCCTTCCCAGGCTTTCCATGTGTAGGTAAGTGCCCATTTCTATGCTGGAGATGGAAAAGGTCACATGACTATTGGTCATGCTTTCTCATCTTGGTGTAAGGACAAATGGAAAGAGATTCCCACATTTTTATAATTTTCAGTAAATGCTTGAGAGGCTATTCACTTTTGCATGCTCTGTTTTAAATACTCTAAAGTGAATGTTTTTGTTGAGGAGAGTGGTGATTTTTTGGAAATCACTGAGCATCTTTCCTCTGATAACTGAAACTTCTTTGTATCTTCTTAAAATATTCCCTCTTCAGAGAATGGCTTCTCATATAAGCTGTCATTGCTAAGCAGGATTTTTACAGTTACCAGTTTGCTAAATTTATTATATTTCAAATGTAGTCATGAAGTTTATTATCCTTCAGAAGTCAAGAAATTGTTTACTGACTGCTATTTGTAATTTCTTTTGAAAATGTGAACAAGAACTAATGACTGATTTTAGCTAAGGTCTTACTGCTGTTACTACTTTTACTATTTACAAATACAATAAATCCTGTCTAAAATCCAGTAATGCCCATTGGAGCTTTCCTGTTGTGAAGCAGTGTCTTCTAAAAACATGAAAATATTATGGAGTCTTGCTCTGTTCTGAGAGACTGTAAAAATGATACTGTGGGTTTTCTTCTTTGTATCTCAGTGATTGCACTTGACATGTACACATAAAACAGGAAAAACAATGTATGGGTTTAAATGAAGTCTGTAGTTTTATTGATACAATGAATTGATCAGTCTTAAAGAGAATCTTAAACCACCCTTATGGCCAACCAGAAAAGTCCAGCAAGAAGCCCTTCAACCACTGCATTTCTCACTGGAGAGAGGAGATACGGCCATCCATGTCCTCTGTCTCCTGTCCTTCAGAGCAGTTCTCAGGGACTCACTTGCAGCAGACCAAAGCCCTGCCTGTGATGGACACCACTTCCCAATGTACCCAATATGCTGTTTTACAATCTATCTCTATGCTTAACCCAGAACTGCCTCTTAAAATACATTGACAGGATAACTGGACTTTCTGGCATGTGGTGGCTAAGGGTGGGCAGGAGAAAAGGGTGTATTTTAAGGAAGAATTACCATCCAAACCTGAAGGAGTGATGAGCCTCAGCCTGAGGAAGGCAGTCAGAACTGGTAGGACAAAGCTCAGGAATATAACCATAGTAAAAGAAAGGAAGATTGATTAGTTCATAGCTTGGAGAAGGGAAGGGAAAGCAGAAGGACTATGTGCAATGAAATACTTCAGCACCAAACCCAAAGGAAGGAGGAGAGGGAGGACCTTGTTACTGCCCATACACTCCTGCCTTCCTCCTTGCTGCCTGCTTCCAGCACACTGTTCATGAAAGATGTTAAAACTAATTCCATAGTTAGTCTTCTTCCACTCTGGTCCCTGCTTTCTCTGCAAGCTGAGATTGCTTGTTGAAAGTCTTCAGGCTCCTCCTTCTTTGGAATGGCTGCCCACAGATCTCTCTCCTGCTGCCCTGGCACTGCCTGGTGTGGCTGTGAAGGCTGTGGAGGGATGCAGGAGATGCAACTCCCTATGCAGCATGGACCATGTGAGGTTGCATCCGTGGCTTCTGTAGTCCAGCATCCTGTGCCATACCAGCCAAGCATCCTTCTTTATGGTTCAAAATCAGGGAACAGCATTGTTCTTTGGGTGTTTGGTTTTAGCTGAGGCAGTCAACAGTTTGCATATAGTCAGTCATACGTAAGGGTTCACTACTTCATTTATCCAGTACACTGCAAGGGGTAATGTGATCGTCTTGAGTATTGCACAGCTATGGGGCACCAGTTGTTCAAATACTGTGGGGAGGACATAGTAAGGAGAGGGAGGGACCACCAGGACCCTCACAGCAACAAAAGACCATGTATTCAGGGAATGACTTGGGCTGTAGGCTTTGATGTGATACTTGTGGTAACCTGTGGGGAAACACAGACTTCAGCAGTGCTGTCCGCAGAGGAGCAGGCAGCGTGGTCCCCCTCTCCACAGGGAACTGGGGCACATCTGCATGCTGGGGTCTGAATGCCAAACCCTGAGATTTTTACTGATGAATACAGGTTATCTGATTGTATCCAAACATTTCTTCCCAGCACTAAAAAAGCCACAAACCAAGACAGCAAATACAGGGACTGGGCTGGGGCTACCAAATAGTTGGCTTGTCAGTGTTCTGGCTGTATATAGCCCCATGTTTCGTTATTAAAGGTTTTGATTTTGACCCTGAATGCAGGTGCTTTCAACCTCTTGCCCATCCAGAGTGTAGCTGCTCTGGATAACACATTGATGACACACGTGCTGGGAGTCTGAGGGGCTTTTAGTGTTCCATTGGAGTGGTTCTGCATTACTTAGCAAACATTAGCAGCAGCAGTCAGATGAGAAGCCTGGTAGTAAATCTGCTGTGAGGGTCAAGAGGGGACAACCTCACCCTGCAGTCCTACTGAAATTCCAATTTAACCACTGAGGTATGGAAGTTGTACAAGAAGGAAAAGCAGGAGCAAGCTTCAACTTAGCTTTATTTCAGTGTTTAGAAGTAACACTGAAAAGGTGTAGATTTTGGTAATTCCTTTGATAATTAACACACAGATTTGTGTGCTGCTTTCCCATCTATTCCCCACGGAACCAGATTTTAGAAGCAGTTCCCATAGACATGGAAAACAGAAATATTGTCAAGTATCTTCTCTGAAAGTTCACTTGTCAAATCTAAGATAGTGTTGTTTCACCATGTTGAAGCTGAGGCAGAATAAAATGCTGCATGTTGCACGTTGCTTCCTACCTTGCTCAGCACAGACATGTTAGCAAATTCACTTCCATGTATTGGCGCAGTTACAGTGCTTTGTTTTCCCAGAGGGGCCAGGCCAGTTACACCCCACTGCTAGCTCTCCTGCAAAGCAGTGACAGGGCTAATGTGCTTTCTTCTCCTGTTACTCAGTCTCATGACTGGCATTTTTTTGTCTTAGTTTAACAGATATTTGTGTTTTCTTCAGTGTCTTTCTTGGCAGTATTCCCCAGTAGACTCTCGGGTAATCATGTGGGGCCATGTGTTGCCAGTGAATCATTTTGCACTCTGCTTAGCAGCCTGGCTGGTGTATATCACCTGGAGCAACTGCTGGGTGAAAATCACACGTGAATGCCTAGGAATTAAAAGTCATAGGCAGTTTTCTAAGCATCTCTAGATAGGCTTTTGAGTGTGGGACAAGGGAGGCTGGAAACTTTCTATTATTTTCATTACTTTGGGAGATGGGTCATTAGAGCACCACTAGGTTACGGTAAATGCTCTGTAGTGGCAAGTAATATTTTGTGGAAGGGTACATACTGTTTCTTTAAAAATGTAGCCTGGGGGAGATGAGGAAGAGTTCTTGGCAGAAACATTTGATCTAAACAGTGTGATAGAGCAACCAGGGAATATATTGTATGCCAATAAATTTCTTTCTTCAGTGTGAAAAGTGCATGCTTTGTGAGTGACAGTGGGTCTTTTTTACCTTTTGATGTTCTAACTTGACCCATAATGAAGCATCCACCAGTACGCCTTTTTAGTCCATTCCAAAGAGATGCCAAAACTAAAGAGGGTTTTTTTTTTGATTTTTTTGAAGAATAATCTGTGACCCAGCAAAAGGTTGGCTGTAAGGTTTTTTCTTTCTCCCACTAGTTCCTACTATTCTCTTACTCGCACACTCTATCCGACTCTTGTTTTTAAATGCATTCTTCAGCCTTCTCCCTCCCTACCTACTGCATCCTGTGCTCTGCTTGCTGACTTCCTTTTCTTTTCTTATAGCTTTTCTTTCCAGTTCCTTTTTGTTCTGGTCCCCGAGGAGCAAGGAGTGAAACATTAACAGTTGCTGGAATACCAAGTTAATACTGCTGTTTACGAGTTTAGAGTTCAGGTGAGGGCTTCACGGGACATCCTTTGTGTATGACATTGTGCCCTGGAGCCCTTTGCACTGCACCATTGCTGAGGGAGCAGAGAAGAATATGTATCTGTGCTTCACCTGCTACCATCTACAGTCTATCATTTAAGATAAAAATACCGAGAAAAGCTGATCCTTGGTAAGATACAGATGTTCCAGTTATTGCAAGTTAGTTAACAGGCATAAATTGCTCTGCTATTATCACTTTAATGCGCGTCTCATTTATAGAAAAGAAGCTGAAAAACTTCAGACATAGAGTAAGCAAAGCAAGTGGATTTGAATGATCACACGTCTTAATAGGGGATATGGGAGTTCTAAGTACTATATATAACAGTGGTTTGGAAAAAGTCATTTCACAGTAAATTCAGCATGTGTACTGATGTCTTTCTAAGTTGGAGTGCTGCTTTTACAATAAGGCTCTTAGCTTGGTAGGAGATACATCCCTGTGTTATCTGTACTTCTTTGTCAATGAAGGGTCACCATCCTCAGAAATCCATGCTTACAACATGTTCAGGAACTTCCTGTGCTGATGTCGACATATCCTGAATATACATTACAGGCATAAAATACTTGTCTTACTAATAATTTCTCCATGTTGCATAGGTAACGTCAGAAAATTTAGGTCTCTTATTATCTTTCTGAGGATACACTTATTTTGTGTATAGCGAGCTTTTATAGTGTCTGACAATACAGACCATACAGAGAAGAGCATTTTCGACGTGAGGTTAGCTGCAGTTTGTGTTTGATTAGTCTGATCCTTGCAGTTCACAAAATCTACTAAATGAAAGTGTGTCTGGACGAAAAAACATAAAAGCACTGTGCTAGCAAATTTATCTTCCTGTTAATTTTGTATGCCTGTGATGCCCAGATAGTTACCAGTTATGTGCTATTGTAGTCTTCTGTCCTGCTGGTTTATTTACAGCCAGGATTGGTCCACTCATGTGTGGCTGCATATGGCAATTACTTTTCATTTTTTATCTTATTTTGCACATTTTTTTTATTTGCAAGACATAAGGAGGAATCCACCTTGTAAAAGAAGTTTTATATAAATGGATTGGTAAGTAGCTAATACCTGTCCTGTTGGGATATTATAGACTTCTACTAACACCATCCTAACAGAGAAATAAATGTAAAGAAACTAAAACCTGATGTATTTTTTATCTATACATGTATAAAATTTCACTGTGTTTCAGATTTCTAGATGATTTTATATATTTTGCATTTAAGTTTTGTAGTTTAAAATGATTGGTTTTGGAATGTAACTGTAGTAGCTAGTTATTCTGCGATTTCTTGAAAGACTACTTGAAATAGAAGCTAAAATGAAGGTGACTTTAAAAACAGAGAAATACACACACGCATATAAATATATATATATACACACACACACACACATATATATGTATATATATATAGTAGTTTAATGCATCTCTTCTAACTTGTTTCAGGTTGAAGAAACTTCTTGAGCAGGAGAAGATCTATCAAGCCCGGAAGGAGAAGGAACATACAAAGAGAATCAATAAACTAAGAGAAGAACTGGTGAAGCTCAAATCATTTGCACTCATGCTGGTGGATGAAAGACAAATGCATATTGAACAACTTGGTCAACAAAGCCAGAAAATACAGGACTTAACCCAAAAGCTAAAGGAAGAAGAAGAAAAGCTTAAAATCATTAGTGCAAAAACTAAAGAAGATGGGCAAAAGCTGATGAAGTTAGAGGCAGAACTTGAACACAAAACATCCACATTTTCTCAAGAACATGAGGAGATGACTGCTAAACTGGCTAATCAAGAGTCACATAATAGACAGCTAAGGCTTAAGGTAGTGGGGTTGACTCACAGAATAGAGGAGCTGGAAGAAACTAACAAAAATCTTCAAAAAGCTGAGGAGGAACTTCAGGAACTAAGAGATAAAATAGCAAAAGGAGAATGTGGGAACTCTAGTTTAATGGCAGAAGTGGAAAACCTCCGCAAGCGTGTGCTTGAAATGGAGGGTAAAGATGAAGAGATCACAAAAACTGAATCCCAGTGCAAAGAGCTGAAAAATAAACTGCAAGAGGAGGAGCACCACAGTAAAGAGTTGAAACTTGAAGTGGAAAAACTGCAGAAAAGAATGTCAGAACTAGAGAAGTTGGAAGAGGCTTTCAGTAAAAGTAAGTCTGAATGTACTCAGCTACACTTAAACTTGGAGAAAGAAAAGAATTTGACTAAGGATTTGATACATGAGTTGGAGATGGTGAAGACTCGAGTGAAGGACCTTGAGACATCAGAAAGCAAGTTGGAAAAGGCTGAAATAAGTTTAAAAGATGACCTTACAAAGCTGAAGTCATTTACTGTAATGTTGGTTGATGAACGAAAAAATATGATGGAAAAAATAAAACAGGAGGAAAAAAAGGTTGAGGGTCTAAACAAGAATTTTAAAGTTGAACAAGGGAAAGTTATGGATGTAACAGAGAAATTGATAGAAGAAAGTAAGAAATTTTTGAAACTGAAATCTGAAATGGAGGAAAAAGTGTCTAGTTTGACAAAGGAAAGGGATGAGTTAATTGGCAAACTGAGAAGTGAAGAAGAAAAATCCTCTCAACTAAGCTGTAGAGTTGACCTGTTAAAGAAAAGAATTGATGGTATGGAGGAAGTAGAAAGAGAAATTACAAGAGGTCGAACCAGGAAAGGACCTGAGCATGGTTGTCATGAGGATAACAAGATTAAGGAACTCACTATTGAAATTGAAAGGCTGAAAAAACGTCTCAAACAATTGGAAGTGGTTGAAGGAGATTTGATGAAGACAGAAGATGAATATGATCAGCTAGAGCAGAAATTTAGGACTGAGCAGGATAAAGCTAACTTTCTTTCTCAACAGTTGGAGGAGATGAAACTCCAGATTGCCAAAACTAAAGCAATAGAAAAAGGTGAAGTGGTGAGCCAGGAGGCAGAGCTGAGGCACATGTATCGTCTTGAAGAGGCCAAAAGCAGAGATTTGAAAGCAGAAGTTCAAGCTCTTAAGGAAAAAATCCATGAGCTGATGAACAAAGAAGACCAGCTTTCTCAGCTCCAAGTTGATTACTCAGTTCTGCAGCAAAGGTTTATGGAAGAAGAAAACAAAAACAAGAGCATGGGGCAGGAAGTTCTGAACCTAACAAGAGAGCTGGAGCTTTCTAAGCGTTACAGCCGTGCTCTGAGGCCCAGCATGAATGGACGAAGAATGGTTGATGTCCCTGTGACATCCACTGGCGTGCAGACAGATGCTGTAAGCAACGAAGCAGCAGAAGAAGAAACTCCAGCAGTGTTTATAAGGAAATCCTTCCAGGAGGAGAATCATATCATGAGCAATCTGCGACAGGTAGGTCTGAAAAAACACATGGAGCGTTCTTCAGTGCTTGAGAGATATCCTCCAGCTGCAAATGAGCTTGCTATGAGGAAATCTTGGATACCATGGATGAAAAAGAGAGAAACTGGGGCTCAGGCAACTACTGATAAAGGAGTCCGGACCCAGAGTAGTCCAGCACATCCCGGAGAAGTTGTCGTTTCACCAAAGCAAGGTCAACCGCTTCATATTCGGGTGACACCAGACCATGAAAACAGCACAGCAACTTTGGAGATAACCAGTCCAACTGCAGAGGAATTTTTTTCAAGTACCACTGTCATTCCTACTTTGGGAAATCAGAAGCCACGAATAACCATCATTCCCTCTCCAAATGTTATGCCACATAAAGGAAAAGGCAGTGAAAGTCCCATGGGCACAGATCGTTCCATATCTCCAGTCACTATAACAACATTCTCCAGGGAAAAGTCCCCAGAGGGAGGGAGAGCACCCTTTGCCGACAGACCTACATCACCAATTCAGATTATGACCGTATCAACATCTGCAGCACCGGCAGAAATCTCTGTCTCTCCACAGTCACAAGATATGACCATGGGAAGGGCTGTCTTCAAAGTAACACCAGAAAAGCAAACTGTCCCGACTCCAGTCCGCAAGTACAATGCCAATGCCAACATTATTACAACAGAAGACAATAAAATCCACATCCACTTAGGTTCCCAGTTTAAACGTTCTCCCAGTGCTGCACCCGATGCTGCAAGTCCTGTGATAACCGTCAGACCAGTGAACGTAGCAGCAGAGAAAGAAGTTGTGACCGGTACTGTCCTTCGATCCCCTCGGAACAGCCTGTCCTCGCGACCCACAGCAAGCAAGGTGACAAGTACTATCACCATAACGCCTGTTACAACGTCTTCTACACGAGGAACACAATCAGTGGTAAGTGGCCTAGTCTCATGATGTAGCCTTCATGGTAAGGAAAAGGGCAACTGTAGTTTGGGTTTGAGATGCCAGCAGGGAAAATGAGTGGGGTGAGGAGAAACTCTTGACTTCCCTACATGTGTTTCAGATAGGAGCTTAAATACAAAATCAGAATTTGCCCGATTCATATATGTGTGTACCCGTGTTAGATGCTGATACACTTTTGGAGTTATCTTCCAAAACAGTAATTTTCAGAGGAAATTCCTTCAAAGTTCCTTTCAAACTATTTTCATAATGGCAATCCAGTAAAATTGCAGAGACAAAGGGACAAATAACGATGGAGATGACAGAGTAGGAAACTGTATTTTTATTTTTGGTGAGTGCAATTTCTGACTTTTGAAAATATTCCTCATGGTTTTTTGCCCAGCTGGTGGGTCGTTAGACTCTGATTATGCAGTCTGGTGTTTCTTTGGTATAATCCCATTATAGTTATAATTCAGTTAATGTCTGCTATAATACTGAACTCTAAACGAAAAAGTAAGCAGACGTATTATCATTGCTTACAGCTCCAAGCCTCTTTCAGCCAGGGAACAGTAAAGCTTTTGCTGTTCCTCTGAACTTTTGCAAGTGCTCTATTACAATAGTGCTTCCTCTAACTTATTTTCTTCTGCCTTGGGCTTCTGTGGTAGTACCCCAGTTTGTTTTTCCTGCTTAAATCAGCCTCTCACCTCTGTCTTTAACCACAGTGGGCAGTATATATTGATAGTCCCCCCCCCGCCCCGGTTTATTACTGGATACAGTTTTGTGTTGCTTTAGTTGGAAATACCCTGGGAAAGAAGAATTTAACCAAAATAGAAAACCATCAGTACTGTATTAGTCCAAAAACTTACTTAACCAGACAGAGTGTGCAACAGATGCTTAGGGAAAGATTATTTTAAGTGGGTAAACACACAGTGATGTCTTTGTCAGTGTCTGTTCCCAGTTTTTGGCAATAGGTAGTTATTTCTTTCTGAACCAGGGCCTGCAGCAACATCTTTGTCTCTAACAGACTGTGGTGGAGTTTTCTTCTATTTATTCTTTTAATTGCTTTTTGAACTCATTTATACTGTTGTTTCCACAACATCAGGGGACAGTGAATTCAGTTGTGGGGTTTGGGAAAAGTGATCTTTTGTTTAATACCTTTTATGCAATACCTTCCTTGGTTACAGCCTCTGTCTTGTATCTTGACAAATATTGAATAGTCATCCCCTGTTCATTGTCTGAGCAGCTCAGGAGTCTGCAGACCCCTGCAACATGCCTCTTCAGCCATCTCTTTCTAAGCTGAAATGTTGAAGTGTGTTTAAGATAGACTTCCACACTTTTGGAGAGAGGCTGCCATTCCCATTTAAACCTTCTGACTTTAAGAAACTTGCATTCATCATACAGATCTGTTTGGGATTGGACATGTGCTCTGTCTCTCTCCACATATATAATGTATTGTAGATACTTTACTGTACAGTGTTTTCTTACATATTAGAAGCAACTGTTCATTTTTTTTAAAGTCTTGAATTAATTAATTTACAAACTCCTTTTGTCTCTCAGAAGCTTGGAAAACTTGTTTTTAAGCTTTTCTTTTTAACTACATGTCTGTCTCTACTGTGATGATGCACTGAACCATGGCAGACAAAATTTTTTTGTTTTGTTTTCTTCTGGCTAAAAACTGGCTTCTTTCTTCACTTTATCCTCTCTGATTTGGAATGTAAGGAAAATAGTTCAACCATAAGATTTACTTTATCTTATGCTTCCCTCTGCTTTTTAATGTCCCTAGTCAGATAAGCAGGCAACTTCGAACAAGCCCAAATGTGCCTTTTCCTCCCCAGCCTCCTGAAAAAAAAAAAACCAACCAAAAAACCCAAAAACTAAATTCCAGACAAGTTGCATGTTCCCCATCTGTTTTGCAAATGACAACTTTACAAACACATTTCAATACTCCTAGTCAGAAAAAACAAGTTTCTGACCATTCACTCAGTAAACCTAGAGGAAACCAACATTGATACAGTTTTGATGGTTTAAGTTAATAAATTCAAAAAAGACAAACTGATACACAACTGCTTTCTTTAGATCACTAGGTTTCATTTTTGTCTTTACTCTCCTCATACAAGATGCTTTGTACAATGTACTATTGCAGTGCCAAGCTACAAAAGAGAAAAGAATTCTGAAAGCCCTAGCTCTCATCTGTTCTTATAACAGATTTGCATTTACTGTTTTCCTGGTTGAAAACACTTAGCTTTTCCAATTTGAATTTACAGAGTTATCTTCAGTACTGCAGGTGTACACACAGTACCTTCAAAGGTTCAGTCTGAACTGTGGTGTCTCCCTGCATATATGAGTCCAAAACTAGAGTCTGTGATTTCATTATGGACCCTCATGATTTTTGAATCCCATGAATCTCATGGATTAAGAGGCACTCTGGTTGTGCTGATTTTGCTGATATGCACTCTAAAGTATCTAGAGATCCAAGTCCTCTTCTGAGTCCACAACAGTTTTGATTTAGTTAAAATAAGACCCTGGTTTAAAGAAAGACACAGGCATCTGAAGGAGAACTTGGGAAATTTTTGAGCACTTGGTCAAAGAGAATAAAAGAAGGCACTGGTCAGTGATAGTGTCTGCACTGGCACCTGGACTCACTGGACACAAATGTTTTGGAGGCGCTTCATGTTGTGCCTGCTGGACAAGCCCAGGGCTGACCCACTGAGCCACCCAGGGGTCTCCATGGCAGGAACTGATGTGATGGAGCCTGTTTGACCAGTTGGATTGAATTCTGCATTTAACAGAACCATCATTGCTTTGATGAAAAAAAAAAAAAAGACCCAAACCCTAAGATGGTAATTGCCTTTTCTATAGCAGCCTATAGATTTTGACAGTTCCCACAGAAGCGGAAAAAAGAGGGTTTGGTTCTCCTTAGCTTGATTAGAGTCAAACCCATTCCCAGGGAAGTATTTGGACTGGCCTAGCAGACCTAGGAGATGGGGTTTTTTTTGTTACAGATGGACCACACAGGATATGGGAACCAAAATGAGCCTGCAGCTGTAGCCTGGGTGCTAGTCTTGCCTTAGCACATTGGCCCAAATTCCTGTTCCTAAGATAGGTCATATAGTTTACAGTAAAAATTCCACAGAATAAAAAAAAATATTCTTCATGAAAAAAAATCCAACCAAAAAACAACGGTGGTGCCTATATCCTGTTTTTTGATTTAGGCCTTACATTTGGTTGTAGCATTGCTGGTGAATTTGGATCTTCTTTGGCTGCTGGGATGGGTGTCAGTCCTATAATCACTTAATCCCTGTGTTCCCCACCTCCTACAAGCCTGGCATCAGTGCCAGCTCTTTATGCTGTCAGGGTACACTGTGACTTCAGTGCCATACAAATCTACAGGGAGCAGAGGGAATCCTGGCTGCAGCAGAGCCAGCGTAGTGGCACAGCACCAACCACGCAGAGCATCCTGTGCCCAGGGCAGGAAGGCACAGCTGAGAGGTTCTTGGGTGCCAGAGCAAACTGGACACATGTTTACACAGCTGTTTGGGCAGCATTTAGTCTGAGGTGGGCATTTACATGTAGCTCTTTGCAGGTGTCCCATGTGTGCTAGAGCTGCTGGAGATGCAGACTGAGTCAGCTCTCTTCCCTGTATGGGGTGTGTGGTGCCGGCCGCCTGCCCTGTGGCAGCTGAGACACATGCATGAGGCTGGCAGGTATAACACGAGCCTGTGTCTTTCTACAGTGGCAGCTGATGGGATACCTCAGATGGCACAGGATGCCTCAGTATGGGCAACTGAGTCAGTCTGCATTCGTCAGTCCCCTCATCAGCGCTGAGGCCTGTGTGCTGCTGGCTCTGTGGAGACTGGAGAGTGATTTCAGCTGAGACATGGCAAGCTTCAGCGTGAGCTCAATTGCCCCCTGCGCTCCACTGACTGTATTGACTAGATCTCAAGTCTCACCCTTTCACGATTCAGTTGTCTAAACATACTTTTTTAGTGCTATTTTAAGTGCTGTTAAGTCACCTACCTAACTCCCAGCTGCTTTATCAGAGGTTGGAGGTCTCCTTGGGTCCTCATTCTTATCTACCAGCTCTGTGCACACAGCTTGAGTAGCCCAGGGCATCTCAAATTGCAGTAGGTGTCTGTTAGTTACTGAACTGAACCGTTTTAGTCCAGGGCAAGCTGGGCCCTGATCTGATCGGGAGCAAATGCTGAAAATCACCTTTGTTAAAATATTCCAGAAGTCAATGTGTGCATGAAAGGACTCTTTCTGTGTGTCAGTAGAATGAACTAAGCAAGATCTCTTATAAACTACTCAGACACGCTAAATGTTCTGTGAATTGAAATTGCTTTTTTTTTTCTTTAATGGGACTGTACAGCCTTACTTCAACTTCACAGGTCAATACACCTGCCACTGTCTGCAGCGAGGGCTGGCGATGAACCGCAGCAGCTTGCTTAGCAGCTGTGTGTATTCATCTCACCCTCAGTAATGTCTTCAGTAACCTCACTCGGTACCCTGTGCTGTTCCGGCACCACGTACTGCGTTGCCAGCCCTGAGCCAGCCCACATCACTCAGCGTCCCGCAGGGTCACATCTTGGGCACTCCATGCCAGCTGTGTAAGAGTTCCTTTCTGGCTGGAGCCGCATTCCCAGATCAAGCAGAAGGCAGCAGCCTACAAATAGGGCTGGAAGGAATGGCCTAGAGCTTGGTTCTTGGAAGACATTACAAAGAGAAAGTCCTGTGGGTTCTCTGCCATTGGAGAGTGTGCTCTGCTTCCCTGCCCTGTCATGTGCCCAAGGGGACTGCTGGCTGGAGAGGCACCTTTGTGCCATTTCACTTGGCAAACACAAAATGCTTTTGCAGCTACGTGTGAGGAAAGCAACTAAGAAATTTAAAGCAAGTTAGAGTTCTTTTCAAAGTGTTTTTGAGTGATTTAGGCTTGAAATGAGTAACTTGAAAGCGCCCAAATCCTTAGTTAATAATTTACATGTGAATAAAGCTGAAGAAATGCCTGAGATTCCAGCTACTCCATTTGATTGCCTCATGTTTACACACTGTGGAACTCTTTCAGGCAGTACAAGATGTTTGTCATTTGGGTTCCCTGGGATGTTGACATATTTTCCAAGGCTGATGGAATGCATTTGCATGTTTTGCCCTACAGAATTGTATGCGCCTAACTTGTTTTGACATCTACATGTGAGTTCCATATTAGCCTTTACGCTGCTATTGTAAATGTTGCTTTTAGTTACTGAAAATGGCTTCCTTCCTGTCAGGCAGACAGCATTCAAGTTTTCCAATTGTGATTTTTTTTTTTGAGTGTACACATGGGGTTTTGAACTGTTCTTAGAAGATTAAGGAATGGTTTTCCTTTGCATACCCAGGATGCAGACAGAAAGCTCTTACGCAACTGGCCGAAAAACTTTTGAGAGAAAAGTGCTCCTTCCTTGAGCATTCTTAAGAGCATTTTCAAGTAAAAATGTGCAAATACATGTTGCAGCTGACACGATCCCCTAATCCAATCTATTTCAGTAATTTAGTTTAATTTTGCTTGTATGTCATGAGTTGCAGGGTTTAGTATTTAGCAGATGGGTCTAGCTAGAATTCCAGGATCTTAGGAGAATTGTTCCCTTTGTGAGATCAAAGTCTTCATCCATTATCTGAACAGAAAACAGTCACATATGAAATTCCACCAAGACAGTGAAGTTGTCACTATTAACATTTGTGTCTGTATTGCACACTGCAGAGATAAAGCCCATTTTTCTTTCAAAATTGTTATGTTTAGAAGTATTCTCTTTAGGTCATGGTTCATATGGGGTAGCTTCCAGTTTTGACCTTGCAGAGTACGTGCATTATTATCTGGCCAACACAGACAGAATATAGTTGTTGGCCGTTTTGAATATCTTTATCCTATCCAAGTCCTCCTTGTGTGTTTACATGGTGGGATTCAGTTCCTTAAGTGTATGAAATTATTGCAGTTTCCAGGCTATGGGATAGCCCTGGCCTGGCATCTGGCTGGGACTCCAGAAGGGCATGTGAGCCATGTTGGGTCTGTCAGCCCCAGGCCAACCACTTAGGCCATTTTGGGGTTTTTTCTTTTAATTCTGAAATACTCACACTTGAGGATAATTGTGCTTGGTAGGCTGTTGTCCAGGGCAGCAGACTGGCAGAGACAATAAAATGACCATGTCCACACTGCCTTGAGGTATCCCTGGAAATCTGTGTTGGCTGCTTCACCCTCACCAGAGTTCATCAAATTGTGGCTAAGGGTAGAGGGGGAGGACCTTTTCCCACATCCTTTCTATGACAGCCACAGGAAAAGGAAATCCAAGTCTTGCTCTGTCTGTCTCTCTCAGTGCCCTGCTCTTCCCAGTGCAGAAATAAGTGGCCCCAGCCATGCCCCAGCATATGTTTGGAAGTAAAATTCAATATTATCTATAATTCTGAGCAATTGTGCCCTAGCTCTGAAAATATGGCAGTTACCCTGACTTCAGCACTAGCCTTACAGGGCTTTACTGTTTTGAGAACCCTTGCTAATCTCTGCATATGATGCTAACATTGGACCTGTCTGACAGCTAAGCCAGCATTCTGGTATCCTCTAAGGATACCACTGTGTTATGCTGTGGAATAGGAAGTTTGCAAGGATTCCCATTCCTGTGACGTCTTGATCCAAAACACTGGACTTTAGATCAGGGAAATTCATTTGATCTTTACTGTACCTTCAGCCATACTCTAGCAGTATGTGCAGTGGCCAGATTCCACATGTGAACATTACTTTGCTTATAGGTATGATTTGGGATAGTGTTGCATGAGAGATGAAGAACCAAGAAAAAGTACAAGGTAAGCATATACAAGAAGAAAAAGGCCTCCATTCATGACATTTTTCTCTCTCTTTTGCAGACAGGACAGGATGGGTCATCCCCGAGACCTACACCCACCCGCATTCCTGTGTCAAAAGGTATGAAAGCAGGAAAGCCAGTAGTGGCAGCCCAAGGAGCAGGAAATGTGACAAAATTCGAGCCTCGTGCCGAGACTCAGTCTATGAAAATAGAACTGAAGAAATCTTCAGCCAGCAGCTCTGCCTCCCTGGGCGGGGGTCAGGGCTGATGGCAGTGGCTCAGGGGGTACGTTCTGCAGGTGTTACTGCTACCATGGAAGTCAAGCCCCCTGTCTGTATAGTTGCTCACGTTTGCCTGTACTAACGAAGTCCTGCAGCTGTCACTTACAAAAAACTAATAAGTGTGTGCACTGACTACTTAAGTAACAACAGCCTTTTGTTTTCTTACTCAAGTTTAAAAAAGGAAAAAAAAAAGCCATCAAAAAGGCAGTTGTTGTATACCAGGTAGATTTTTAGTCTAGTAGGTGAGAATGGGGCAACTGCACTACGTTATTAATCTAGTTCAGGAATTCTTAAATATAGACTTGGTAATTTTTAGTAGATCAAAGGAAGTTTGGTCACTTTTACTGATTGTCTTCCACCTTAACGGATCACTCTCCACCTTTGCTACTGCATGGGACACTTTCCTTCCTGCCTGTGATTACATCATTGAATGCCACTTGGCCTAGGGAAGCAATGCCAGGAGACAGTGCACTTGAGGTCCTGAAAGCCGGTACCTCAGGTGTCGGAAGGAGGGGAAGAGAGAAAGGATGGGGACTGTGCAACCCACCTGCTCTCTCGGAGCCTCCTACCCAAGTCAGCGTTTCTCAGTGGTGAGCTGCTTTCTCAAGATAGCTGCAGAACTCAGGCATAGGGATGTAGCATGAAGTTTGGCAGCAGCAGTATTAAGCACCAATTTAATTCTTCCAGAGGGGATTAACACTACTTGTAGACAGTACTTAAAACCAAGTCCATGACTTACACACACTGGAATACTGCCAGTTCAGGGCTCAGATGAAGGCGCGTGAGCTAAAGGGTGTTTACTCTTCAGCAAAAGCTTGAGAAACACTGATCTGGCTAAAATCAATACAGTCCATTTGTGCCTGCTTCAAAGACCACTAAAGGCTATGAAGCAAGTCACTTCATTGCCCTGACTAGGTTTTCAGTTTTCCTTGTTGGGGTCTTATGTTTAAACCTTAGTTGTCAAGCATCCTTATGTCTTGGAGGGGAAGTCAGCACAGACTGCTGGTGGGAGGAATTGCTCAGGTACAGAGAGTGAAAGAGAGAGGGTTTGGTAAGGAAGTTACTCTCAGTTTTCAGTTCTTTAAAATATTTTGTCAATAATACAGACTGCCTCACAATACCATGGCAATTAATCATTTTTCCTTCCATCTTTGTGATTTCCTCATTTACATGTTTGCATTTTTTAAGCATGTTTTAAGGAATTCTTCCAGCATGGAAATAGTGTGAATGTCGATGATTGTTATGATTGTTTATTTAAAAACAGTAAAGTTATTAAAGGACATTTTCATTAAGCAATCAATTTCCACAGAAGAAAGTCACAACCAAAAGAAATGGAGCTAAGCAGACTGATAAGTGATGTGTTTGTATAATGCTTCAACCATCTCAGCAAGCTGTGAAGGAAGGACCCAGTGGTTAAAACTGCTTTCAGAAAACAAGGTGGGAGTACCACCAGTAAATAATAAATACAATTCACAGAAAGGAAAATGCTTCAGTGGGTGAAATATGAAATGGCTTTCTGTCTGGGAGAAGAGATTTGATGGAAGAATCTGGCACAGAAGATCAACAAAATTAGATTCAACCAATGTTGTTTTCAGACTGTGCTTTTCACTGCTTTCCAGTTTAAGATCCAGATATAGCAATTAACTGACCATAAAGCTGGCATTTTGTTATTCATTTGAAGGCCATTTTTTCATTGCTACATCAAAAAACAAGGTTTCATTTTTTTATATGTGTAGCACCTACAATACCTGTTAATTTTAAGGTTCTGGTGCCTAGGACATTCAAAAATCAGATTAGCATTTTTCATAACACCCTACTTCCAGTATTTCAGGTAAAACTTGGAAATTGGAATTAGCAAGCAATGTGAGTTACTATTTCAGAAATACATCAGATGCTCTCAAGTAATTCTTATCACTTGAAAGCCTCAGTATGTCAACAAATTGTTGCTTCTTACTTTTCTTGTTGTAACAGACTTTTTAGCAGATGTTTGAAGAAAACACAAGAGCTTTTTGCTGGATAGTCACTCTAAATACTGGCACTGAAGCAAGTCTTAAGGTCAAAACAGCCATTTAAATGATATTGTGAACACGAGGCCCAAGCTAATGTGTCTTGATACAGTGATGAACTACAGCTGCCTTAAGCGTTTCTTAAAGAAACTTAGTTCCTTAGTTAACTGTGCTACACTCAAGGCAATGTTCTGTGCGTGCCTGTGGTTGAAAAATTTGGTTTTGTTTGAGGTCTAAGAAAGTTACTCACCTAAAGAAACAAGCCAGCCTAACAGTACCTGAAATCCAGGGCATACAAACTGGTACAGCTAGAGCCAGAACTGCAGGCACAAGCTGAGGATTGCTCCTGTGGAGTCAGTAGGATTTGATGAGACAGATTTGAGAAATTCCAGACAGGTCAGTCTGAGGATCCTGTTACTTTTTCCAGGGGCAGCACAACAAAAAGAAACTTTTGCTCTGCAACAGAAGCCTAAAAAGGTGGAATCAGGCAGCTGGTTTAATTGTTAGCTAAAAACAGGTATTTAGTAATAACTTTTAAAATGGATTTTAATTGACCCAATATTTGTTTCTTAAAGGAAGAGCAGGGTAAGATGAAGAAAAAAGAAAGCCTAGTTCAGAAGTCTTAAAATTTGAAGTATAACTGTCTGTATTATCTTGGAATTTCCTCTAAATCTGAAGACAGTTATGTTTAGTGACAACATTAAGTTTCTCCATTCAGCTCCAGAAGGCAGCTTAAGCAACCAAGTCTAAAGACAGTGCCTAAGCCCCAGAGGCATCTTGAAGATCTTCCTGATGTTCCTCCACTGCCCTTGTCGAGTCAGTGTTCCTGTTGTGACTTTAAGCTAGCACTGCAGCCTCTGAACCTCGCCAAGATCCATGATGCAGGTATTCTTGTATTTCCTCAAAGGGCTTCTAAGTGAAGCCACAATTTCATGGTCACTTAAAGTCAGGAAGTAATCCCACACTGTTCTTAAAAGCAGTACTCCTATCTTTGTCACCTCCAGCCAAGGAAATACTCACTCAGTCTCTCAACATGTGGTTGTCCCTCGAGCTGGCGCAAGTGTTTGAACTTAACTGGGGAACTGATCTGAATTAAAAGGAATCTGGCAAAAAGCAAAAAGGCTAGCTTCAACTAGCTTAGTTCCTGGCTCTCAGGCCAGAAAAAGAAGGAAGGAAGGTGCAGGAAACCGGTGGCTGTTTTAAAGTGCGTGTGGAATCAAGAATGCCTCCTAGCAGATCAAATACCACAGAAATGCATCAGTGGTGCTGCTTATTTTAAAAAAGCTTTTGATTGAACTTCTTTTCAAATGTAGGAGACAGGTCCCCCTTCTCACCAATATCTGAGAAGACTCAAACCCACATCAGCTGCAGGCCAGTTCACCAATGGCACTGACGGCTGAGGGGGAAGAAGGTGGCATTCTTATTCCCTTCTGTAAAGGCTGTGCTGTTCTGCTTGGAGTGCTTCAGTATTCACTGAGCAGAAACAAGAGCATGGTTGAGTGGTCAGGATATTGAACTCAGAGGAGGGAGCCCTCCTGTTTTCATGTCCCTGTTCCAAAGGCTGCCTTTGAGCCTGGCTTTTTGTGAAATAAAAGCTTATAAGATGAAGTGTCTGTGTTTATCCATCCCTCCATCTCTCCTTCCCTGATGAATAACACTGAACACATCAACCAATTTCAAAACCAAACCTAACACAGCAGTAGGGGTCTCCAGAACAAGACGTTTTTCTAGTTTAATGAAAAGGATGGCAGAGAAGAGGAGCAAATTCATAGCAGTGCCCCACTGCACAGAAGAGTGGAGCATGAGCTCATCTTCCTACAGCATCAAAGAATGAACACAGGAGAGTGTCAGAAGTACCACAAGGACAAGCTTTGTTCAAACCTCAGATTTTACAAGGCACCAAAGAATCAAACTGATACACCAATCCACAGGAAACTACTAGGGACCTTCATTTACAGGGCTTTTGTGTATTCTACGTTACTGGATTATAATGCAGAAAACAAGCCTTTCTAAGTGATCATCTGGAATCACTCATCCTCATAGTTTCTCTTTCTTACCTTTTTCTCTGTCATTTTGTTTGGGTTTTTTTTAATGAAATGGATTTTTTTTAATTGCAGTAGAAAAATACACTTAACTCAGGGTCATATTGATAGTTACAATGCTTTGTCAGGAAACTAAGGTGGCTGAAAACCAATCTTTGCAATTTTAGTTGTACTCAATGTCAGCTGCAGAGATACTCTATTTTGGCTGACAGCATGGCCAGATAAACAGTTGTGATAACCCAAGCTGAGCAGTGGGAACATATGGCTTAGGACAGCAGTAACGTGGAGAGGGAGAAGAGCAAGGAAACTGCCAGCCCACTCATGAGCAGCACACATGGTCTGAGAAGGTGCACCCTCAGTTCTCCACGTGATCTGATTTTAAATCTAGTTCCTAATAAGTTTCCTACTGTGTTTCCTAGGTTAGATCCCCTCACTGGAATTACTGCTACATATGAGTACTGCTGATGTAGTCATTAGCAGATCAATACACTTGAGTAAGTGTGACTAAAAATGAAGGAGCACAGAGTTTCGACCCTCATGCCTGGGGGATTTCTCTCAAGATCAGTAAACATGAAAAGTAAATGGTAGAAGAAAAACAGATTTTTATTTATTTTGCCCATGTTATCCTTTTGTGACACCTATTAGTGTGATTTTTCAAAAATCAAACACTAGTTTGTGATTCTTCTGAATATACCCATAGAATATGCATGTTACTGTACTTAAACCTCAAATCACTTATGCCACATAGTAATTAGCATCACATGAGTAATCCCTAAAGCCACATTAATATGTTGGTTCATGCCAACTGGATGCCAAGTCATAGGTCACTCCCTGAAATACGCTACTTAAGTTCAAAAACATGCTCGATATTTACATGAATATTCAGTAATTCAGATCAGATGTGGAAGAACATGTCTTTAAAGAGAGTAAGCTACTGTCTTGCTGGGTTTCAGGTACTTGGCATAAACTGCAACAGTTAGGACAATTTTCAGACCAATTATATGTTCCTATCACACATCAGTGGCCAATTTCATTGAGTTCCTTTGAAACATGTCGTTTGCTGGCAGGAGTTTCTGTGAGCTCATCTTTCAACTTGTTTTCATTTAGGGAAATGGTTTTCTCCCCTATGTCAGTGTGAGTTATTCTCGTTTCTTCAATTTTGCCTGAGCTCTCTCAGGCAAAACTATATGCAACATTTCTCATTATAGATGTTAATTTCACTTTGAATCTTACTCCCTACATACTGCTCGTAACTTGGCTTTTTTCTGAAAATGCCACCAGAGTTAACTACTGTGAGGTGCAGAGCTATCAGCTCTGGGAGTCAGATGTGAAACTCTCAGGTGTGAATTGTTCTCCAAACAAAAAAAATCTCTTTGGGATTTTAAAAATAGAAATACTGATGTATGATCTTTTTCTGTTGCTTGGGCGTGCGCTGACTGTGGCACATACATTTTTGTATTATCTGGTGTTACTTGTTTGTATATTTTGTAAGAAGAAATTAAACTTTGTATGTTAAAATGTCGGTTTATGTGCTTCATTATATGAACTGGTATCCTGATGTGTTTCCTGGAGAAGTTCTGATTTACATCAGTGGGACTGAAAGCAGAATTAGCTGTTTCACATTAACTTCATTTTCTTTTCCTGTCATTAAAATAAATTGTTTAGTTCAAGTTAATTTATAGCTCCTTGAAATATTCGCATCTATAACCCTAGAAAAATTTATGTAATCATATCCTTCAGATATGATCATATTCCTACAGAGATTGGTCCAAAAGAACTCTTACAAAATCTGCCATACTCTAATTTTAGCCTAATAACTGCTCAGACACCCCTTTCAGTAACTACAGACTCTGTGTTTATAATATATATGTTTATATATATGTAGACATTTCAAATACGAACAACCAATTAACAAACTTTGAGCATATGTTCTCTACATGTGTGAGAAATTAATACTAGTGGAAATTTTTTTTTTTTTGCTTCTCCTACTCTTTTATGCACAATTGCTATATTGGGCCTGTAGCAGGAAGACTGATAGAGAAACCTACTGTAGTTTTGCTGTTCATTCAGTGACTGAGCCTTAACAAGGAGTGTGGTATTTTTCTGCTACTCATGTAGTTTTTAGAATTTTGTGTCTAAACTCCATATTAATATATAATGTGCATAGTGAATATTAAGAAAATAATGGTTTCATACAGAGTTCACGTGACTCTCATTGACATTAAGGGAAGAATTTGCCTGATATTATGTAAATGCAGCTTTAACATAATATTCCGCAAGAACTTCAAGTTAGAACAACACTGCTTATAAGGAAAAATCATAGTCTGTGCTTCTTTCATGTTCACTGCTCAGATTTGGTAGAACTGGAATACATATCTTGTTGAAAATGATTTTTTAATGCTAAATTGTTTGGAAAATAAATACTTTCAATTTGGGAAGTTCTATTATTTAATTTGCCTTTATGTATTTCTTGGATGTCGCCTCAGTCCTGCTTTTCTGATGGATGTCTCCTTTTCATGCATGAAAAGCAGAACTGTGATCTGCCATCTAGTGGCAAAATTCTGTCACAGAGTAAGAGTTAGAGGACATGGAAACTATTTTCGTTTCTTCTAATAATGTAACTTAATCAAACATCTTGCAGATATTAGTTAGGAAGCAAAGGCAGAAGTCAATAAAAGTGCAAAAGGCAATAATGATATGATTAGTTTGATTTCTTGGGTCATGTAAATTAAATCCTCAGACTTTTAAGAAGGGAAGGAATCTTAAGAAAAATAATTTCAATTAAGCAAATTAGTATTTCTGAAAATGTATTATTATATATTTTAGTTAGCATTGGTACAGTTACAGTATTTGAAATGCGTAACACACCTTTTCAGAGAAAAATGTCATTGCTAGCTAAATTCTTATATTAAAAAAGTTGTAAAAGCCACCTATATAAACAGAAGAACAGGTCATTAGTACTTCAGCAGAGCCCAGGGATTAATCAGGATCAGAGACCTTCTATATTACACATAGGATGAAGTTAAATCCAGCTTTTTGAAGAAAATGCCAACACTTGCCACATGCTGTGGCTGAAATTTATCCTCGTTCAAGGCAGTAGCAAAATTCAAGAAGATTTGCTGAATAAATCCAGCATAGGTTTCTAAGGCAAGTTTAAATAGAAACAGTGAGAAATGGCCCTGTACCACTTCCTCATTTCCATTGCAGAATTGCCACCAGATTTATGATGGATTTGCTTAGACAGGATACAAGACACACAACTCCAGTGGGAACTTTGGTGTCCCTGTGGTTTAATACATTCATATGTATTACTCTTTTTTCCCTATGGACAACCCAATGACAGTCTTAAATTGAAGTGGAAGCCAAGGGCCTTTGGGCCCTTGACAGGTACTAATTTAGTTTCCCTCTGTAGCATCAGCCAGGACAGTTTTATCAAGCAGTGATATGAGAGTAAGTCTGTGTGACAACTTTATAATAAATGCTGAGTCCTGCCATTGTAATTGTTCTTTAAAGTAACTTGCAATGTGTTTGCAGTTTCATAAACCCAAATGTTTTGCTCTCTTTTCTTTTAGAGAGTGTCATCATTCACCAGTTACGCATGAACTCTAGATGAGTTACGGCCCCGCTAGAGCTCTGCCCTCCGCGCCCGTGGATGGATCACTGTAAAGCTCTGTCATCAGCACCAGGGTCACTTGTGCTACTGAGTATTCATGGCAGCATTACTGCTTCCTTTAGATTTTATATTTTTTTCTTGGTAGAGCTTAAAAAATGAAGGGCCTTGCTAGCATTTTGAAAGTACTTAGTGAGAGAGAGAGAAGCAGTCTTTCTGCCACCTGAATTTCACTTTTATTTGCAAGGCCTAAGGCATATGCTTGATTTTGTTTGATATTTGCCATATAATTTATTTTTATAATACACTTTGTAAAGTAACTGTCCAAAAGTTGCAATTCCTGTTGCTCATAGCACATTTATTTGTAGAATACACTGTCAAATTTGCAATTTGATATTTTTGTAATACAGAGTATGTAAAGAAAGGAAAATGTAACTACAAAGTTTTGAGTTTAAATGGAAAAGTATTCAGCACATTTTTCTTTTTTTTGCCACCATGAGGTTCTGTGAGACTAAATACTCTGAAGACTGCTGTATGGAATTTGTACTATTGCAGAATATTTCTTGCACTGTGTGATGTTTTGGCATAAAATTAGGTATTAAAGTCCAATGCCTTGAAATACATCCAGATTTGCTCATTTTAAACAATGTAAGCCAGTTTTTAAAGCTGTGATTTTTTTTCTATGTAAAGTATGTTTTTACTTCTGCCTGTACCAAAAAGGTTGATTTTCATTACAGTGTAACTAATAAATTTTCACAACTATGCAAATGTAATCAAGTGTTTGCATTTTAACTCTAGTTTCTTAAGGTTGGTAGTACTCATCTATTTTTTTATGGGGACAGAATTACAGGCTTGGAAGTTCCTTTTTCTGACTTGTGTCTCATATGCTGTCACAGTGTTGTAGAGTAAAACTGATCTATAGAATCCTAGAATAGTTTGGGTTAAAAGTACCTTAAAGATCATCTAGTTCCAAACTCCCTGCTGTGGGCAGGGATTCCTTGCACTAGACCAGGCTGCTCAGAGCCCCACCCAACGTGGCCTTGAACACCTCCAGGGATGGGGCAATTGTAACTTCTCTGGGCAACCTCTTCCAGTGCCCTCGCCACCCTCACAGTAAAGAATTTCTTCCTAACCTATTGTCTTTCAGTTTGAAACCATTTCTCCTTGTCCTGTCACTACATGCTCTTGTAAATAGTCTCTCTCCATCTTTCTTGTAGGCTCAGAAGTTTAGTAGAGGCATCAATCATCAAGCCCTTAATGACTTAATTGTTTCTAACCTTGTGCTTCACAGCACTGGCAAAGATGTTTGACTGATACTGTCAAAATCTTCAGTCCTGGACTAGCAGGTCTGTAAAAATTAGACACTATGCACTCTGCCACACACTGAAGGGTCCCTTGTACCCCACTGGCTGTAGTTTCTCAAATAGCATCCCAAGAGCTCTGTGGCAGCTATACTTAAGATGATCTTGAATGAATTATATATAAAGCTACATACAACCCAATCAGGGTCTTTTTTTTTTCTTGATATATTTCATAATCAATTCTTTTTAATGTAAGTCATTGGCACATATTTAAAATACTGCAGATTTTTTAATTGCAGAAGCTACTGGGAGAAACTACCTTTTTGGAAGGGAAAATGGTGATGCTTGCAGATGTGCTGTGAGATGCCAGCAGTGCATTAACTCAGCATCCCACTGGGATGACTAGGTCAGTCCATCTTTGAAGCTGGAATATCACACTGCTCTGTAGTCAATTTGGTCTTCATTAGAGCCATGGGAGCTGTTTTTCCTTCTACATATATGAGTTCTGCAGCAAATGCTGGTGTAGAGAAGCAGAGTATTCTTGGACCTGTATGAACTTTCTTGGAGTTGATCTCCATTGTAAAGGGTTAGCTAATACACCTACACAAAGGACTCAAAATAAGTGCTGCTTATCCTGGCAAAAAAAGTAATTTTGTTGGTATAGCTTATACTTAGCTGGTACAGCATGTTTTTTAAGGAGGGGGTTTTATTTAGTACAGCAGACAATGCATGCCAATAACATAGCTGTGTCTGTAGATCATATTTTAGCATGATGTGAGAACAATTCCAGCTTTCAGAGAGCAGTACAGCTGAGGTGAATAAAGTTTAGTGTGTGCCACATAGTGTGCAGTAGAATGAACATTGTAGTGACTCAGATCTATTTTCAAAGCATCACTTTGAAATCAAAACCTTTAAGATGTACACTGAGCTCATTTGGAATGAAATTCCTGGCTATTTGAAAGTGACAGTGACACACTTGAAATAAACTTGAGCTTTAAAATATGAGTAAGACATAAGTAAAATCTTATTCTGAAACTGAGTCAATAATCCAAGTAGAAAATATTTTTTCTTGCCTAGATTTTAATATAAAGCCAATTCAAATGTAAGTTCATGATACCTAAACAAATATATACGCATTTATGGTTTTGCAAATACACGAAGTTTCTAAGCTTTGCAAAATAAAGGTTTATTTAAAGCATAAATACAGTCATGGTGTATTTGAAATAATTTAGATTCTATAATACTTTTGATGAGCTGCAGCTCTTTGGAGTAGGAGACTGGTGATTTCATCTTCAATGCATTTATGTTCCTGGTCAATTCTTCACATTACCTCATTTGGATATGAATCTAAGACAAGTAAGAAAGTACATTAGCCATGTAATTAGCCATATTTTGGGGACACTCAGGAAGAAATCTATTACTGTAGACTAAAGGTGATTAATTTCTGCAAGTATTTTCATTCTAAAGGAAGCAATCAAGAAGTGCTTTCAGACTAAGACAATGTAGAGGCTACCTTGGCTATAGATACCAATAGCTTTAAGCAATAGAAAACCAGTGAAAGATCTACTTTTGTCTTAAAGATCTCTTGCTGTCTAGAGAGGATTGAAAGGCTTGTTTTGGTAGAATTAGAGGTGATAAAAGAAAACATTTCAATCTATTAAAAAAATCTCAAATACTTTGATTTCTTGAGATAAATTCTGCAGCCTGTGAGTTTTCCTTTTACCCTGCTGTGAAATACAATGGGGCAATGCCCTTTCTTGCCAGTCCTCTCACACCTGGCAGCATCAGGTCCCAGTTTCTCAATATGACCTCTCAGTTATTCTGCTGCTGGAGAAATTTCTTGCCATCTCTCAGCACAAATGTTGTTCTCTTGGGGTCCCAGGTTGCACCTCCCTGATTATCTGTGAGGCTGTGGGATTAAAAGCTGCTATTGCTGAAGGTGGTAATTGAAAATAGAAGATAATAAATAAAAGAGTGATATTAGGGAGAAGGAGCTTAACTATGGGGAATGGCAGCAAAAGGTGGGGCCCAAAAGGTAATGGAAGAGATAAATGAGGAATAAGATAGAGTTTTAGCACAGATGCCACAAGGAATACGATTAACTTTTGTACCCTATACAATTATTTAGGCACCGAAATAGTTATTAAATTTTAGATGCTTATATGTCCAAATTTCCTATGCTGTCTATGACACGAGGCCTTTGGAGCCTCCACAGAAGCTCCTTTGCACAAGTCATTTGCTCCCCCCAGTGGTCTTGGCTGATACTCTTGGTGCTCCACAGAACTAAAAGGCATTTATTTTAAGGAAACTCTTCCACAGGCAGCTGAAAAATCTTAAAGACTGGATTACATGCTTGTAAAGTTATTCAATTAAATA
>JAWWLZ010000118.1:84894118-84911351 GCA_035041345.1 Poliocrania exsul
GGAGAAGAGACCAACCCCCACCTGGCTAGAACTTCCCTTCAGGTAGTTCTAGACAGTGATGAGGTCACCTCTGAGCCGTTCCATTAGTATCTGCATCATCACTGGGATAGCTTGTGGCAGTGGATTATATATCTTCGACTGTGCCAAAGTAATTGTGTTTTAGGACAAAGTGTTGAATGTATTGCTGTAATTCTTGTGTGCACAGATGGTTTAACGTTTCAGGTGCTCTATGGGAAACCAGGGTGTCCAAGGTAAACTTGGAAAGGAGGATTGAAGAGAGCGGCTTTTCCTAATTACAGTTAAAAAACCCGAGTCTTTTACATCTGATAATTAGTCGGGCTACTGCTGTGAAAAGTTGCTGAGCATTAGTAGGAACTGTGTATTACAAGTGTATCCATTTGATAACAGAATGACTTTGTGTTGTACATAAGAGAACAACCTGCAGAGCTCAGGGACAGCCTTGAGAGGCAAATTGACGGCTGTGATTAGTTTCAGTGAGCTAACCTGACCGAGACTGATTGTAGGGAAAAGTGTGTAGTTGTTTGTTGGATTATTGTTTGGAGTTTTGTGGATCAAGTAATTCTGGTTTTTGGAGGTATGCTGCCACTTTCAAATAAGTAATGTTCAAGACAGTGGCTTGGCTAGTGGTGATAATGTGGAAGGGAAGCCAAATTAACCAAAGAAATCCTGAGGCAGGCAATTATTTGTATTTTCATATTTCTGTTAAAATGCAAATAATGTCATAATAAAACCAGTTTAATTGTCATTTTATGTTAAGAACTAAAATTCCAGTCAAGGAGAAAAGCAGAAGGGGAAGAAAATGAAAGCCGAAGTGTATTTTACAGTGTCTAAATCTGTATTTAAGCATACTTTTTTGAAAAGAAGTCGCTGCTTGTGCCAAATTTTGGGGGTATGATGAACATCTGAAAACTGACACAACTGCTTCAGAGAACAACCAAGTTATTGTGAGCATGTAGATGTTTAAATTGTCACGTTATAGCCATATTTAAGGCAAATACAATCCCATGTTTTCAACATGACACTCGATAGAAGTAAAAAACCAGACTCAGTAGCTATGATTTTTTGACAACTGCATTTAATATAGCAATTTCTATAGTAAAGCAATAATCTTAGATCATAATGATTGTAAGGTAAATATAATTGGAATAATATATCCTTTTTTTCATTATGGCTGAATCTGCATTAATTTGTAGGGACCCAAAATACATCAGAGCTGTGTGAGTCCAAAAATGTAAGCAACTTCTTGTGCCTGTGTTGCTGCTGTGTGCATATACAGCTCAGTCAGGTACTCCTGGTAAGTTCCACTGGAAGTCAAAAACTGGATGTTCCCAGCTAATGTTCTGCACAGAAATCTTAGAAGAGCTGGGAACATGACTGATGCTCGCTTGTGCAATCAAGTTGCACATATACAGCAGGAGTATCTGTAGGGGAAGCCAGCTGGCAGGTGCTGGCCTTCAACCCTCTCTAATTTCAAGTTCAAGACTGGGAGGGGTTTCATTTGTTTGTTTGTTGTGCTGTGTGGGTTCACTCTTCTATCATTCACCTCACTGTAGTTCCCAAAAGTCCAGTTGTTAGGCTTTTGTGAGGACAGGAGGGACAGATTCCTTGACTTCTGAGAGTGTACTTAGTCAGAATGGGGAAACTTGAGTTCTGTCCTTTGGTCCTTGTATGGTTTTATCAAGTGCTTGTCGAGTGAGATTATCTTTCTAAAGGCAGCTGAATTTTGGAAGAAAGAAATTTAACTCAGAAAAGGCTTTACAGTTGCAGCAAAAAAACATAGGTAAAGCATTTTACAGACCAACATTTGGGCTCTGAACACCAGTGAGGGATGCAGTGTAACACACTGCTGTCCACCTATAGGCATAGCTAACATATCTCCCTTCTCAGAATGCTGGCTTTTGTTATAACCTCAAAATGTTATTCACAAATAGCTGTAAATTTAGCTGTGGGAGACAAGACGTCGAGAAGCTGGGAGCAGTGACTAAGCTTTTTTAAAAATGTAACTGGAGGAGGAAGCAGAGGTAGTTATTTACACCTGCCTCCTAGCAATGGCATACTTGTTAAGTGTGTGTGTGTGTGTGTGCATATATATATATATATATATGCTTGTAAACTTATTGTATTGGAATTGAATGGGATGTATAATTTATAACCCTGAAATTCATATTTAAGTTCAAGTCACCCATTTCTGGAACAAGATGTTACAGCCATCACCATCTCTATGAACTGTGCTCGTCTCTATACAGGTGCAAGGACTGAGCAGCAAAATGTCCCTCTTCCATTGGTTTCCTGTGTGAGTGCTCTTGAATTCAAACGTGGAAGATTTCCAACAGCTGAGGTGTACTTGAATTATAGCATAGTAATGTGTGGTAAAGGTTGAGGAATATCCAAAACATGAACCATGTAGGAAAGAGATCTTTGTGCTGTGTGTCCTGCTGCGAAATGGTAATAAAAAAGCTGGATTGACTGAAGGCAGGGATACCAATGGAGAACTGGAAGGACGTAGATTACCGTTACACCAACTGAATAAAACCTACAGAGGGGAACAGCAAAGAGGACCAGAGATAGGGGATGCCTTTTATACAAGAAGAGATCAAATAGAGGAGGATAAACATATGACAGCCTATGAAGTCTAGAGAATCATGAATGTTTTGAAGAATATGTGTGTGCAGCAGTTACATTATTTCTGTACCACAAATGTGTAAATAAGCTGACAAAGGCATTAACAGCCTGAAAAGCTGTTGGTGCAGGGTAACTTGGATATACCCAGTGTAATTAAATCAGGGTTTGGGAAAGGCTGATGGGGAGTTGTCATACTTAGTTGCTGGCTGATCCCAGGGGACAGAAGGTGGGGTCAAGTGGCTTCCTGCTGTGGACTCTAAAGTCAGTCCTTCAGTTGTCAAAGTGATTTCGTTACTTTGTCAAGAGGTGAAGATGGATGCCTTTATTCCTTTAAATAATCTCTCCTTTAAATAATCTCTCCATTAAATGTAACCTGTAAATGTGGATGCAGAAAAAGACACTTGTGTTGGCAGTTACTGTACAGGAAAGCTTTTGGAAGCTGACAGTGGTCATCAGAAGGATGGTTCTGCTTCAACATACATCAATTTCATGCCACACAGAATTTAGTCAATTAAGTTTTTAAAAAAGAAGTCTTTTGGTCTTTTTCAACCTTACAGTTTGTTCCTGATCTAAAACTTCTCCAACGACTGAAGAACTAGCTCAAGGTACGGGGATTTAATTTCTTTCTAAAGGAAATGCTTGCTTCAGCTTACTGTAGCAGAACACACCCGGCCCCTGCGTTAGCCTTGGACAAATGAGATGCATTGTTCATTGAGAGCAGTGGTCTGTCTGTCTGTCAGCTGTAGCTAAACAGAGCTGTTCAGGGCTCTGCGGTAGTGCTATTTCTAGATCAGCATAAACTCAGCATCTTGTTGAGCCGAGGAACAAAGATTATGTGATCCTCTCTCTCTGTGCCAGCTAATGTTTCAGCTAGGCTCATTAGGGTGTAGGTCTTGTCTGCCAGAAATCTGGCAGCAGAGCAGACGTCAATAAAAGTGCGGATGGAAGGGCTTCAACTTCAATAGATACTGAAAAAATCACAGGAAGGGAGACCTTGATGAAGATCCGGAGGAAAACAGACTTCATGAACCTTGAAACTCTGTGTTTGTTTTAGCTAACCTTAATATGGGTATTAGGACAGATTGTAAATCACTAATTCTTGGTAATGCCTTTCTCTACAAACATAAATCAGGACAAACCATTTGCAGCAGCTTTTCATAAAACTCTATAGGTGTGGTCCTGCCTATCCCGTATCGACCTTTTTAGCCACCAGAATGCTTGCAGCAAACGTGGGTAGTGCTTTTCCCAAATCTTCGTTCGCAAAGCCTAGCCATGATGATGATGATAGGTGTGGTAGTTTAAATGCTACTGCCATTAAACAGTTTTTGGCATAACTTGTTGTATAGGGCACCAGTCTGAGAGTAAATTCTAAAATAGACAGTTCAGAGTAAGTGTAGACATAATATTGTTTATAGTTAGATGGAAGCTTTCCCCTGCTACACTTCCTGGAGCTGCACATGCGGTCAAGCCACTGGAGTTGGCTTGCACTGCTGAGGGTATGTTACAAACACTGCCCAGGTAGCCTGAATGTACAGAGTTCAAATAACACCTTGTTTCTTGGACTACGCTGTTAAAGACAGATAATATTGTGTAAGCCAGACTAATACTAATCATCTTTCTTGTCCATGTACTGGTTATTTTTACCATTCCTGGCAAAACAGTATTGTTGTCTTAATCTTTCCTTATTTTAGGGCAATTTTTGGGCATTAAGTGATTTTAATGGTTTTTTTTTTTTAATCTTCTGACTAATTAGGGGCTAAAAATGGCCAACGAAAAAGGTTTCCTAATGAAAATCTTCTTTTTATTAAATACCTAGCCTTTTAAAAGCTTAAGCTCTCTGGAAAGCATATAAAATATGAGATATGCTTGTCATATAGCGTGTGTGTTTGGAAACTTTGTCTGAAGTGTCTGCTGTTTGTGTTTTGGTGTGGGTTATTTGTTTGGGTTTTTGTTTGGGGTAAGGGTTGTTGTTTTTGTTTGGTTTTGCCCCAGCAGTAACCTCACCTCAGTGTCAAATTGGTTTGAGTCTGAAATCAAGAATACAGTCAGAATCACAAAATTGTTTATGGAATCACAGAATGGTTAAGGTTGGAAGACACCTCTTGAGATTCTCAGATAGACCTGAATGGGCCTTTGGTGTTGAGGTATAATATGATTGCAAAGTTAATGCCACAAAAACTCTTTGGCTTAGTAATAATTTTTATTCACTCTCTCATTGTAAATTAATGACTTTTTTTTTCTGTTATAGATTGACTATACAGGAACAGAGCCTTCTAGTCCCTGCAACAAATGCTTAAATGTGTCCTGGGACAGCACACCACCCTGTACTTGCACCATCAACTTTACGCTGGAACATTCATTTGAGGTACACTGCCCTGGATGCAGCGTGATGTGATCTATTTCATGTTCACAATGAAAGTTTTAGCACTTAAGTTTTTGTTTTGTTCCTATTTTAAAGAGTTCTGTCTAGTTCTCCTATGAACTTGGATGGGATTTTTGGGTCCCCTTTTTCATTAGCAGGGGTGAGATGTTTCTTAATGCATCTGCTTATCTGGGAATGTTAAACAGTAAATGGAATGCTTGTGTTTTATACGTCCAGAGTTACTGTATGTGTTGTATGGCTGGAGAGTAGAAAGCTGTTCCTGCATGATATACAAAAACTGAGTTCACCAAGAATTGGAAACATCAGTTAAGTGCATTCTGACAAATTAGAGGCAAATGAGGCTTATGTGTTCTACATTGAACATGACAGGTGTTGGGATTAGTGCTGCTGAACATCACTCTGATAGTGGCACGTTTATACTGTTCGACTTCAGGCTGCCAGCTTATATTAGGACAGTACTCTCATGTACTGAGTGTGAAGAAAGGATTGGGGGTCTTACTTCATGAATGTTGCTGTAAATGCAGAGTTTAAGAGCTTAAAATCGAAGGTTTGTGTGAATGAAAACTTTTTTCCCCATCTTGCTTTTTGTAGAGCAATGTATTCATGTATTATGGACTTTCGAACTTCTATCAAAACCACCGTCGTTACGTGAAATCTCGAGATGACAGCCAGTTAAATGGAGACAACAGTTCATTACTCGTAGGTATTCATGCTTAGATATGAATAAGCAACTAACTTTACTGCATAAATCACCACATACAGTATTTAGTTTAATAATAATGAGATACTAAAATTTTTGCATAACAGAAGTCAACCATAAGGAATTGATACTTTGTTTAGTGAAAATAACTGTAAAACATTATAAAATGTTGATTATTTCATTAAGCAGACAGCAGTGCAGTACTTGCAAACACTTCTTACATTGGAATAGTTTTAAACTGTCTTATTATCTTCAATAATATCTGTTTGTACCCATTCTGTTTGAAGCTTTCATTTTCAGCACAAAATAACAGTCAGTTACCTAGCATTTGGTTTGAGTATTGCAACTAAATATCATTTTTATTGGCTCTAGTTCAATATGGGACATAAGCAATATTGGAAAATACCAGTTCTGTGTGTTCTGTTCGAGGCACTGTAATGTTTAGGGCTAGACCTCTCCTTTTCCTGATTTTTATGAGGAGTGGAAATAACGGTTGAGTTCTCGCTCCAGCAAGAATGATTCTCTTCTTTTACCTCTAAACTTTAAAAAAGGGGAGAGTTTCAAGAGGCAGCATTAGATGACTGACACAAAGTTTAGTGGGGGGCTTTTTCTTCTTGCATTTTGGCACGCTGATGGAGGTCTTGCCGCTTTTTATATTTCATGTTGTGCTTGCTTTCTTGTTATAGTGTTACTTTCCATAACACTGATGCATATTCAAATAAAACTCTTTAATAAAAGAGTACTAGAATACTTCATGTTGGACAACTGTTTTTATTAAAAGATAAAAGTTCTAATAGCTTCCAAGAAAGCCTTATTTTTACTATGACTACGATGGGATTCGGACTTTATTAATGTTTTATTCCTGCCTGTAAGAGAAAAATCAATCAGGCTAACTAGCACTGAATGCTGAAATATTTGTAAATAACCTGCCTTTCGAAAAGATTATTTTGTGGTACATTTAAGAAATGCACGTTATTGAAGTACTGTAGTAAAAACCAGGTTACTTGGTTACAGCACAGACTCATTTGCCTTTTTTCTTTCTGACTATCAGAATCCAAGTAAGGAATGTGAGCCTTACCGCACAAATGAGGACAAACCCATCGCTCCCTGTGGAGCTATTGCCAACAGTATGTTTAATGGTATGGTAATGCTTTTGAATTATCATGTAGATGGTTCTGTAATCTAGTGTATGTTTTGTGTAGTGTTGCAGATTATTCTGAGCAAAGACACTGGGGGCTTGCATTAATGCATTTTCATTGTTCAGAACAAAATATCTTGTACTGCTCTTACTTTTTTCAGAAATGCTATGAGAATTTTGAATCTCATAGCACACAAACAATGGAAATACCTGTTGTGAGAAGCTGCTACTGCTATGAAGTAGAAACATAGATATTCTATATGGATAATACACTGCTATCTAATATACTGGTTCTTACAGAACAACTTGTGATTGTGGCAGGCAGGTAATAAATGCATTGTTCAGGGTTTGGTTTTGTTTTCTCCTGGAGGTAATTGTTTTGCTACCTGTCATGGTTGTCTAATGAAAATGTCTTCATCTGGTTTTCTAATTTGATATTGTCTTTAGATACACTGGAGTTATACCGCATTGATAATGACACAAGGACTCCGATTACTTTAATTAAAAAAGGCATTGCATGGTGGACAGATAAAAATGTGAAGTTCAGGAACCCTACAGGAGATGGAAACAACTTAACCGCACTTTTCCAAGGTAAAAAAAGAAAAAAGAAATGTCAAGAATAACAAAATGCTTCAAAACACATTTTTGATTTCATTGAGTTTTGCTTCATTTACATTTTATCAAATGTACTGATGTAACTCATGTTGTGGTTCAGTGAAGAAATCGAAGCTAAGGACTACTCTGCTATTAAGAAAAGTTGTTGTTAAGTAAGGAAAACTGCAAGTTTCAGTTTCATGTGAAAGTGTTTGGATTTATCTTTACTGTGATCATTGCTTTGGTTTGTTTTTAATTTCTGATTTTTTTTTTACCTTGAATACTAAAAAAGCCTGTAATATGTGCACTGCTGTGATTTAACCCCAGCTGGCAACTAAGCGTCAAACTAACTAACTAAACAAACAAACAAACAAAATCCCCCCAAAAACCACAACAAAGAGGGAGGAAAATCATCATCATCATCATGGCTTCACGAACAAAGATTTGGGAAGGGCTCTCCCCACATGGGTGAGCCCTTTGGGCCTGCGCAGTGGATTTTTTAGGTGAGGCACAGCGTGCGCAGAACTGGCCCCACCCTTTAACTCCTGAGGTTCATCTGCCATGGCCGAGTGAGCTTGGACGGTGCCAGTGAAGTCCTCAGGACTAGAACCTACAGCCCCCGGTATTCCCCGTAGGTCTCCCATTCAAGTTCTAACCAGGCCCGACCCTGCTGAGCTTCCGAGATCTGACGGGATTGGGCGTCAGGGTGGCATGGCCATAGTAGGGAGAAAAATAAAACCCAATAAAAACAATTAATACAAAAGAAAAAGAGTTGCTTCCCACCATTTGAGTCCGCAAGCAAAGGCAGCCCCTCTACCTGCCCGTTTTTATTGCTGAGCCTGATGCCACATGGTATGGGATATCCCTCTGGTCAGCTGGGGGCAGCTGTCTGGTCTGTGCTCCCTCCCTGTCTCTCATGGGCCCCCATCCTCCTCACTGGTGGCGTGCAGTGAGGAGCAGAAGAGGCCTTGATGCTGTGCAAATACTGCTCAGCAAGAACAGAAACATCCCAGTGTTATCAACAACTTGTTTCCACGACAAATCCAAAACATTCTTCTATACCAGCTACTGTGAAGAAATTTAACTTTTTCCCAGTCAAGACCAGTACAACTACTATAATGCTTGGATTTAAATTATAGAGAAATACTGCAGTTGTTAAATGAAACTCTTCATATGGACTATTCATTTAAATGTTTCTGCTGCTGGATTGTGCTAAGTTTTCTAAAATACCGATTCTTCTTTTGTGATTAGAAGTGACTGATATCTTTTGGCAAATCAAAGTTTCCTTTGGCTACTACGTCTGAAAATAGGGCTCTAAGTGCATGTGTGTTTATGCAAGGTATATGATAACTTCAGGTTTAACCTGATATGGGTTTCTTGCTTAATCACAGCCAAATTACATGTTGCCAATGGGATGGCTACCCTTGGAAAAGCAGATGCCTCACCCTAATATAACGTGGAATTGTATTTCCGATAATCTTAGCAGAAGCATTTGTACAAAATCAAAAACATCATACACAATTTTACTTGCTTTTGGTTCAGGAAATGGTTCTGAAACTCTACCAGGTGAGCAGAGGAGCTGTTGTCATAATGGAGAACTGTCTCACCAAGTATTGCTTTGAGCCATATGAATGTATAGGGAAGGCAAAATTGTTTAAACAAATGGACAGGTGTTGTCATGAATCAAGCTATTTATTTATAGAAATTAAACAATTTAAACTGCAAAATAAAAAGTTCTTAAACAGCCTGGTGTGTTGCAATAGTAGTGAGTCAGCCTGTCTGTTTATACTGTTTAGAAGTTAATGTTTTTTTTGTACTATGAGAATGAATTTTGATGAGCCAGTGTGGTACTCAGTCCTGTATTTGAAATACTTTGTTGTGGTTTTTTTTTAATAAACCTAGGCACAACGAAACCTGTGAACTGGCCCAAGCCAGTGTATATGCTGGACTCAGAGCCTGACAACAATGGCTTTATCAATGAAGACTTCATTGTGTGGATGCGTACGGCTGCGCTGCCAACGTTCCGCAAGCTGTATCGCCTCATTGAAAGGAAGAACAACTTACAGCCTACCTTGCAGGCTGGAAACTACTCTTTGGAGATTGCCTACAGTATCCTTTCAAAGGCCTTTGAAAGTGGCTAAGGGCCTTAGCTGGATTACACAGGCATATATTAGCAAGTTCAGATTAACTAGCCTTTTTTCTAAAAAGATGCTACTGAGTTGTTGTTGAAAACTGGTACTGAGAGATGGGTAGAATGTTACTATCTTTTACTTCTGTGCTAGTTTTATAAAATGTGTAGCTTCATAATGAGAGGGAGATCAGATTGCTTGGGTGTTGTGAAGGAATTGAGAGATGCATAGGAAAGAGGGAAGAGCAGAGGTAGGTGGTAGCCTATAAATTTGAGAACTGCAACTTCAGGGTGAAATGACAATATATAATGAAGGGCAGACACTTTAGAGGTTGGAAAAACACCATAGATGTGGATCAGGTAGAGGTCTGTCATTCCATTTTGGGCAACTTAAAGACTAGGAAGAAGAGCAGGAGACTAGAAGAGGAGGGTTGTCATAGTTACTGATTTCTTCAAATTCAAAAACACTTAAAGATCATTTTTATACAGCGACTGCAGTATTTTCCTTTGATGCAAAACTATGAGGACTGTGTGTAAAACTGAATGAACATAGAGAAAAATTTTGTACTAAAATATATTGAAGAATCAAAATTTATATTTTCCTCACTTTATTGAAGCTGCTTTTAAAAGCCCACAAAATCATACATTTATTCTTCCCTTAAAAAGGAGTTAACTTCTAGTGGGGCAGTTTTCTTGAAGTAGCTGACAGTGCCCAGTTTAGTCTTAGCCTAAAAAGAACAGCTGAATGTTTCATGTTTGCAGTTCCAGTATTCAAAAGCAGCAGTTTGTATTTGGAACCTGAATGAAATTGCCCAAAATTTTCCTGTGCCTGACCACATCAAGCTAGGTTTGAAAACTTGCTTCTTGTTTTCCTAAATGTTTTTCAGATTATCCTGTACACAGTTTTGATGGACGAAAAAGGATGATCCTAAGCACCATCTCGTGGATGGGAGGCAAAAATCCCTTTCTGGGAATTGCTTACATCACTGTTGGGTCCATATGCTTCTTCTTGGGAGTGGTATTGCTCATCATCCATCACAAATATGGCAATCGAAACACTAGTGCAGACATTCCCAATTAATCTTGCATTCTGAAAATAAATGTACTGCATGTGCATCAAGGCCAGTCCAGAATGGATCCAGTTTTTGAAAGATAAATCTCTGCCTCTGTCACTTCTGAGACTGGGTGCATAATTTTTATCTAAAGCTCCCTTTTCCCATACTGTGGATTAACTCTTGAAAATGACGGGTATACAATTAGCTCTATTGATTGTATCTCTGCCTATGTCAGAAAAAAATTTTCTGATGTTTGCCTCTAACTGGGCAGGCCACATGATGCATATAGCTCCCGTTCCCTTGATGCATCTGCTGCTTGTTCATGTGCTGTGTAATGTTGGTATGATTCAGTACATTTAGGTTGTGTGGAGAAAGACTGTTATAAGATACTGTAAATTGTTAACTATCCAGAATTCAGGTGTCAGTGCTGTTGAAAGGAAAAGTCAAAGTCTTTAAATGTTTTTTTCAATTTACTGTCTTGTGTGCATGGGCTCTTACATTTCTTGCTGAGATTTTAATATATTTATACAAGTTGTTAAATATTTTTCCTGTGTTCTACCCACTTTAAGTGCTGTATAAAATTCAGCACTCTGGATTCTTTCTATATTTACAATAGATTTGCCTGGCCAGTAAACGAGCATCCTACGAAGATACCAGAAAACGTATTTGTTAATTATCTGCGTGAGTCTCTTTAAAAGACTGGGACATGTTTGTTGCAGGTGTAATCTGCTTTTTCTAATTTTCTTTGCTCTAAGTCATATCCCATACTAGTTTACTTTTTGTGCTTGCAGGTTTTGCTTTTTATGAGCAGCTCCAAGCATTAATCAAGAAGAACTTAAAAGGTTTTTTTCTGTTCACAAATTTGGGTGAATTCCTTACTGAGGTGAATTCTTTTTACTGGAGGAGTTTCCTAATTTTCTTAAGGCATATGTATTCTGAGCAGGCTTTGTTGTAAGGGAATTGTATACTTTTTCCTTATTTGGAGTGAACACCACATTAATTTTTTGCGGTGTTAAGGAAGTAAACTATAGAAATTCAAAAGTTGAGATGGTAGTGACCTCTTTTCCCTGAAATGCAGGTTTAGCTTGCTGTGAAATGTAATTTAAATACTGCAGTTAGAAGCAATGTGCAGCTTAGTGTCTTAAATCAAATTACAGAAGGATTCACCTTTAGGTTAATTAAAAGTTAACTGCAACCTGTATAAAATACTACTTTTTGGTGACTTTTTTTTTAGATGATGCACAGAAACTGTAATGTATATGGTGGAGATCACTTTATATGCAACTAGCTTGATAAAGTATTGAATATATTAAAAGAGACCTAATAAATTCTGCAAACCATTTAATAAGAGATTCGGTTTTGTTCTTGAACATACACTTATTTTCATCTGGATGAAGACATCATTAGGTGTAAGTGCAGTTTTAAATGAGTTGTGTTTCTGGAATTGCATATTTATTACAAAAATTCATGGTCCGATATCTTAATATATAGGCAGCTTTAAACAAAATTTATTAATTTATTATATAAACACATGACTGTTTTTGCTTAATTACTTGTGTAGCCCAATGGTTTACATGTGTAAATCTGGATAAATTGTGGAATGGGGCAGCGTTTCCAGAGTGCTAGCTCACTGTAACTCCATACAGTAATTGGTTTGCATGGTACAGTCTGGCAGCACAGGCTTTCCAGTAGAAACTAGTCCATTTAGTAAGGGAGTCAGGGGATGTCTCGCAATTACTGGTTATTTTGATTTTTAAACTTCGTGTTTGTCACTTCATATGCAAAAATATTCTGCTTCATTCATAATTCATATTTTTTCCAAGTGGAAAAGGCTGCTTTTTGTGCTTAAAACTAAAACCAAATATTTTTCTATCTTCACCTTATAGTATTTTTCAATGCCTTACGATGTTTTTACTGCCTAGAGCTGCCAATGTATCTTTGATCTTCTCAGTGAAGTGCACCACAGTGAGAATGGCTGGCTGGTTTTTGTTGCAATTAAGTAAGTTCTCAGCCTGTAGCAGCAAATACATGGGACAGTGTGCCCATGGAGCATAAAATGCTTATAAGAGTTTAATATATAGGTCAAAATTTTAAACTCTTCCTCCAGTTGTGCTCATTTGCCTTGATGTCATGTTGATAACTATGGAGATCCTTGGAATTTGTGTTTCTTACGAGTTGCCCATATGTCATGTGTTCAAAGATGAAACAACAACATCCCTGTCTGATGCTTCTCAGGACAGTGTTACTGGCCTAATATTCAGTGTCATGTGTCAAATCTGGATTTGACCACCACTGACTTGGTTCTTCAGTGGCATCCTTCACAGGTATTCACTGCCAAGCTTTAGAAACACCAAGATCAATACCTTTGCTTTCAGAGTGCCCCCATTAAGTGCTTTCTGAGCCCTACCCAGCTGAGGCAGTGCCCAAAGTCTGAGAGATTCTAAGATTGCTGCTGTTACAAGGGTCTTGCTTATAAATGAGACAGTATTTTGTCAAAGTGGGATTTGTCCTGAACATACACAACAGCTCTCCAGACCAATTCCCTTGTGTGAGAGCAGTTTCTCTGATTTTCTTGCAGAAATCTACATCACTGTAATAAAGCAGATTGTCCCCTCAGGTGTTTTTTTTTTTTTAACTGCATGAAACTATTTGGGGAGCTGACCATTGTGCTTTGCTCAGTCCAAGGGAAGAGTTCCCAGTTTATAACTGAAATGTGAAGGATCCTTCAAGCCTTTGCTTCTCAGGGTCACAGTGGTACTGATACCAGGTCCAGTACCTAGTTCCAGTTCAGTACCAGGTTCCCAGCAGCATGGTTTTGCTTTAATTATGAATGCAGGTCTTGTCTATTTTTTTAATGTATCTCTGAGGGAGGAAAGGCCATGACAGTCTAGGGACAAGTAACATCTGCAAACCTACATTATCTGTTTGAATCCATCAAATACAGCAAAGAACATTGTTGGGTGAGTGGGATTCACAGGAAGTGGTGTTGACTTCACCCTCCTGGCAGATACCTTCCTTGCATCAGGAAAAGAAGAGTTATATCAATAAATAGACTGAGTGGTAGTGAGTGCCTGGGAGAAAAATGTGACGTGTCTAAAGTAGACTGTACCTACCATTAGTCAAAAAGAGAAGCTACCTACTGGAATGCAACTGTTGAAGGGAAAAAATAGCACATAACCACAGAGTATCTTATCTTCAGAGTTCCTGTGACAAGACTACAGGTTCTGATCTTGGCTGAAAATTTGATCTACCCTTGATACTACATCAGTTTGTTTTTGATAAAAGTTCAATAACAAACCCAACATAAAAACCCTCCAACACTCCAAGTGTTCCACGTACTAAATACTTGTCTGTATTGAACACTCTGCCAAAAACTCTCTTTCAAAGTAGAAGAAAAAATTGAAAATCTAAGCCAACATTATTCTTGCTTTCTTCTTAGCAATGTGTCCAGTTTATGAAAGAGACTGGTTCTGGCAGTGTGAAAATGAACTCTCAGGTAGAAAACAAGCCCAATTGTAAGAAGTTCTGTTATTTTAGTAGTAGTAAATTTTGCTCAGATCACCATAAGTAAAAATATCCTACGTTCTAGCTCACAGAATCTGTTCTGGTCACCGTATTGCTTTCTGTGCCTAAATGTGAAGTGTAATTTTACTTGACAGTTTCAATTAAGACTAAAGTCCATTATGAAATGGCCTGATAAGAATTAGCAGGTTCTTACATGACCTGAGTCTCAAATAAGAAACATATTCAGCCCGTGTTTAATAAAGTAAATAAATCAATAAAGTAATGCTGTCCATTTGTGTTATACCAACTGCTGCTACAAAGTCTGAAGCTGGAGGATTATCTTTCTCATCTCCTGTTGGGGTTGAAATAAAGAGGAATATAAGCGTAAGTCAATCATTAAGGAAGCTCATGAAGTTTTTAAAAATAAATTGAAAGAAAGTAGGTAGAGCTCTTTCTCACTAAACTGATTTCAGATAAAGATCACATAAAATACACGGTTTGAGCAAACTGAATACCAGAGTTATGTGCAAGTTTAATTTTTATCTAAGGGTTGTGCATAAATTTTGCAAAATAAAATGGTGAGATTATTTAAATAATGGTTATATATTTCCTTTCTGGAAAGGAAATATATAACCTCATTAATTTTATTATGAAAATGGGGAAGATTGTACTGTGACATTCTTGGAAGAAATGAAAATGTGATTGCCTCCAGGTTTTCCTGCTGAGGCCTGGCATTTATGTGGTTGAAGTTGGTGTATGCTGTACAATAGATGCTTGTAAACTGCAGAACAACTCTTTGTTCTTTCTTCAGGAAGTTCTTTTAATGCATTAGTGTATTGTACAACTCAAAGTAACTTGGAAAATAGCTTTATTAAGGTAGAACGCAGCATTATTTTCTCTCTTGGTACACAATGTAGCTTTTAACTGGGTTAGTCAATTACTTGGTTTGCTTGAAAAAAAACTAAGTCAGTGGGCAGGCAAGAACCAGGAGGACGTTCCAAAGATTGCACCAGAGGTTACTTGCTTCCACAGTTGGGCTGAATGTTAACTCAGCTGGTGTGTGATCTCTTTAGCAGGGTTTACATATCCTTCCATGATTGGTTTAAGAGGTAAAACATTTTTTTGAGATAATGCTTTTCAGCAGCTAGATTAACAGCCCTGTTTTCTTTCTGGCTTATATGAAACTGTTTAACAATGAGTTTTGATAAACAATTTTGTTATTCAATGCAATTCATTCAGTTAAGACAAAGCAGTCTGAGTTTGTTTCTAGTGAAATATCCTCACCCTGAGGCAGCAAATTGCCATTTCTCTTTCCCTCAAGTTTTCATTTCTTCATAAATTAGTCAACACTGAAGACACCAGCTGTGCTTGGTCTGCGTAGTCATCACATAGCTTTGATGAGCACATAACCCACATGCCAAGATTTTAGTATGGCCTTTCTGTTGTAAAGTGTATTTTGACAGAGGGTATCCCTGAGGCTTAGATTCAGACAAATCAGAAAATGGTCCATGCAGCGGCAATTAAGGAATAATAATTTCTCTGTGGATATGATCCTTTTATCTGTATCTAAATATAACTGAGTGTATGAAAATCAGAATAAAACATTGTATACACTCATAAGAGGAAAGATTGCAAGAGGAATGAATGGGTCTATCTTGTAGTAATGTATTTTTAAGTGTTAATTCTGAGATAGCACTGCTTGAGTGTTTGAAAACTATTTGTTAACACATTCAGTTTCCTCCTTTGTTACAACACATATTACTCCATGACTGTGCTTTCTAAATGAATTTTTAATATTCTGCTCAGCTAAGGCTATACCTATAAATACCTCTTCATCTGTATATTTCTAGGTTCTTTCTGGAACAGCTCATCAGATTGAGAAGTGCTGTGCTTTCGAGATATGATTCTTATTATTTCCATACTAGTTTGAGCACTAATTTGATGTGTTTCACACACATTATTCATCATGAGTTTGGCACCAGTGCAAAAGCAACGTAATGCTGAAAACTGAGTGCACTGCAACTGCAGCAAAGCCAGGAAATTGTGTTCCCAACAGCATCGTATTTCAACATAAGGTTGAAGCACAAGAAGATGCAACTGTGGTGCTAGATCTGCAGTGCAAGAAAAACACAGGCTTCTCAGAGCAGTTTCTTGAAGGGCAAATAGATTCTTTAGAATCAAACAGGTTTGCATTTACAGGTCTAGTATTACTTCACTCAGGCAGTTAAATGCCTCCCTGACATCCGATCCCATCAGATCTCGGAAGCTGAGCAGGGTTGGGCCCGGTTAGCACTTGGATGAGCCCTCCTGGGAATACCGGGGGCTGTAGGTTCTAGTCCTGAGGACTTCACTGGCACCATCCAAGCTCACTCGGCTGTGGCAGATGAACCTTAGGAGTTAAAGGGTGGGGCCAGTTCTGCGCATGCTGTGCCTCACCTAAAAAATCCACTGTGCAGGCCTGAAGGGCACACCCACGTGGGTAGAGCCCTTCCCAAATCAGCGTTCATGAAGCCTCATCATACATGCATACACACTTCACTCTATGTAATTATTTATTGTGAAAACGAAAGTGAAGTTGGGGTTTCTTTTTTCACATGCAGAGCATTTGGCATCCCAGCTACAGAGTTTGAGGCCATGGCTTAGTCTGGGGTTTGTTGTGGGCAGTGGCTCAGCAAGGGATGTCACATCTGTCCCGAAGGTGAAAGATCCACCCTGGCACTGCCTGGCTCGGTGTCCCCAGGGCCAGGGGCGGCTGAGGGGGATGTCTGGCGAGGCAATGCAAGCAGGGGCAGCTCATGGTGGTGCTCTCACCTGGCACGCCTTCAGCACTCTGCGGGTATTAAATTTTTTCGGGTATTAAATTTTTTCGGGTATTAATTTTTTTAATGAAAAGAGGGTTTCAGTTCTGTATGTAGTAGCTCTGGGGGACACTCCATGGGATTCCCGAATCATAGAATCGATTGGGTTGGAAAAGACCTCTGAGATCTTGGTCCAACTCCACTCCATTTACTAGATCATGGCACTCAGTGCCACGGCCAATCTGCGTTTAAAAATCTCTAGGGATGGTGAATCCACCACCTCTCTGGGC
>JAWWLZ010000118.1:84912904-84987339 GCA_035041345.1 Poliocrania exsul
AAGAGACCAACCCCCACCTGGCTAGAACTTCCCTTCAGGTAGTTCTAGACAGTGCTGAGGTCACCTCTAAGCCTCCTGTTTGCCAGGATAAACAACCCCAGCTCCCTCAGCCTCTCCAGTAAGGCAGTCCTTTACAGTCTGTTGAAAGACTTGCTGAATTTAAAATCAACAGGTTTTGGTGAAGTTTTGGTCATTTGTTTTTAAAATGCTTTCCTTCTTTTTTTGTCTCTTCACTTTTATCTTGCTTTTAAAAGAAATAATTTCTGCCCAGAGTGGACAGAGATGAAAAATGTCACTGTTTTAAAACAATGTTTATGTTTTATTTTAGGCTCTTCGCCAAATTTCCCAGAGAACCATAAGCACTGCTTCACGCAGGCAGATTGAAAACAGAGTTCCTGAGCATCAGAAGCTGTTTCAGGTACTGAATTGAATAATGTTAGTAGATAACAAGGTTTTAGTAGATCATAATTGCATACATTTTGTTTCTAAAGAACTGGTAAGACTACTCTTTACATCTGAAGAGAGCTCTTGAAATCAGTTGCATGATTATAGTGCTTGTAATCAGCAGTTATTTTCTACAGACACTAAGTATTTGCACACTTGACTTGCTCACTCTTCAGGGTTTTTTTAACCCTGAGAAATTATTTGTACCTGACTTTCTCATAAGTATTGTGTACAAAGACAGAAGTACTCTGAAATCAGTTGAGATGGGGAATATGTCCTAAGAAGGAATAGAGATAAACAGCAAATGAGAGGACAAAAATACAGTGGAAAGTTAGGCCTGAAATCTTGCAGCTCTTTAGCTCATAGATGAGCCCCATAATTCTTAACGAGGGCTATTACTGTATTGCTGAGATATGAAAACTGTGATTGGATTAATTCCTAGAAAATTATTGAATCTTTAAAAATAATTCCTGAATTACTCTGTTCCTTATTGATAAGGCCCCTGAGTAAGAACTAGTGAAAGCAGGGAACATTCAAGCTTGTTCTCCCAGCTGTGAGCCATAACCCAGAGGTCTAGCTTCACACTGAGGATAGACTGGGCTTCAGTGATGTTAAAGGGACAAAATATATTAGGAGCCCCACTTGAAGAGTTTTTGTGTTTTGCTGCTTTCCTTTCCCCTGAAAGAGAAAACCAGTTTTCTGAGACACTGCCCAAGGAGCATGGTGTTCATTGTGAGCCAAGGGGAAGCAGGATGTTGATGATGGGTAGGGTCAGAGGTTCTGTTTCTCCTGGCAGAGATCCTTAGGCATATCTCCTCCTCCTCCCATTCCTTTCTTGTGGGAGAGCAAGTTAAGCTGGGCTGGGCTGCAGGTCACTAGCACTGGAACCTGGGTTGAATTCCAGAGAGCAGCGTGAACTTGCTGACAAGGGTAAAGGTTGTGGGATCTTGGTGCCTAGAACTTTTACTTCAGGTGGAGCAAAACAATTTCCTGTGTGACACCAGGTGACAGTATGGACTTCTCCCTTTGTTGCTCCCTATACACAAGATTAAATGTGCTGGAGAGGAAGTTTCTAGGGATGGTAATCACATCTGTGCACCTGAGGGGGCTGGCAACTGGTGTCAGATGTGTTTAGGCATCTGCCAGTCACTGCTTTGGAAGTGAATTGTGCACATCATTTGCTATACTCCCTGGGTGAGTGGATCGCCTGATAGAAGAGTGAAAGCTTTCAAGACAAAGTGGGATGTAAATAAGGTGCGTTGTCTTCTGGGGGTTGGAAGTAATTATTCTTCTGGGTAATTGTAGTTGTATTAACACAATATTTCAAGAACTGTATTTAAATAGTTTATCTTTGTCACTTTTTTCCATTAGGAGGATAATGGCCTCCCAGTGCATCTTAAAGGTGGTGTAAAGGATGCTCTGTTGTATAGAACCACCATGGGTCTAAGTGTGTTTGGTAAGGCTGATACTGACATATTTATGCTTTGGTGTAATTTTCAATGTGCTAATACTAAAATACTTTTTCTTTGATACAATCTTCAACATGATTGGTGTTTTCTCTCTAAATTAGTTACACAGTTCCTTTGGTCTATTCTTTAGAACATACAAAATGCATGTAGAGTAGGGAAAACCCCACATTTGGACATACTGTTATTTGTGCTTCTTCCAAGTTCAGCTTTTTAGATGGCATTTTCCCAGACTAAGTACTGTGGGCTGAATACTCCTTCAGAATTCACATATGATGTTACAGAAAACTAGAACTACTTAGAAAGCCTATTCTGAAAAGAAGTAAAATATAATTATAACACATAAGTAAACCAGTTTTCTCACTAACATGACTCTTCCTAGTGTTGGATGATACTGAGTTTTCGCATGCTGTGAAAACTTAGTAGGATTGCCCTTATGATGTTTGTTACATAATTTTGTAGTAGCCTCTAACTTAAATATGTTGATGTAGTGGATTTTCAGTTCAGTTACTTTAAGAATGAGTAACAATTACCTTATGAGTCTGTGTAGGTTTCACAAACATGCCTCTCCCCACTTTTTCCCCCTGCTTATTTTTGTGCAGCCTGTGGAGAGGTATTTAAGGATATTTTTTCTCTAAAATATGAATTAACAAAACATTGAGACGTGGCTATGGAAGTGTGTTTTGTCTGAACTGCTGCTGCTTATGGTCAGTATTTCTTCTGTAACAAACTGAAAAGCTGACTTGAAAGGAATTCTGTTTGCCAATCTGAAAATATCTTTTCTGTCTTTTAATTCAGGAACGATCTATGCTCTTTATTATCTGATTGTCTCTTCGATGCCCAAGAAGCAGGCATGATTCCAGTTCAGGATGCCTCAGTGACTAACATCTCTTTGACCAGTTCCATGTGACTATAATGGCAGCTTATACTTATTATAAGCAGCTGGCTGAATGCTTGGAATCATAAGTTAATTGTAACATGTTAACTGCAATCAATAAAGCAGTTTTTCCGTGGTGTTTTGGTGGTCTGGACTGTATCGTGTTCATGTGTGTGAGCATCTTGGGTCATAGGCTTGTCAAGCTGGTGAAGAGAAACAAAAGGATTATTACTAAAGTTGCCAGGGGAGGAGAACCTCAGTTCATCCCAGTCCTCATCTCAGTTTGATGCCAGTGTGAGCTATAGATGCCCAGAGCCTGGAGTGGGATTACAGGTCAGCAGGAACACCTGAAGAGCAGCACAAAGGAATCCGACACTCTACCTAGTAAGGCAGATTCATCATGGACACAACTTCAGTGCCTCTGTGCAAACACACACAGCATATGGAATGAACAGGAGGAGTTAGAGACATGCACACACCTGCAGGGCTGTGACCTCAGTGGCAGCATTGAGAAGCAGAGGGATGGCTCCTATGACTGGAGTGCTGGAATGGAAGGATGCAGACTCTTTAGGAAGGACAGACAGGGGAGACAAGGTGATGTTGCCCTCTGTGTCAACCAGCTGGAGCGCATGGAGCTCTGCCTGGGGTTGAATGAGGAGTTTATGGGTCATGATTAAAGGGAGGGCAGGGACAGGTGATGTTGTAGTGGGGGTCTGCTAAGGCCACCCAACCAGGAAGACTGAGTGGATGAGTCCCTCTATAGATAGAAACAGCCTCACATTCGCAAGCTTTGAGCCTCATGTGGGACTTCATCCCCATGCCTGTTAGAGGGACAACACAGCAAGGCATAATCAAACCAGGAGGTTCTTGGAATGCATTGATGGCAACTTCCTTCTCCAAATGACAGAGGGACCAGCAGGGAGAGGTGCTATGCTGGACCTTATTCTCACCAACAAGGAGGGGCTTATGGTAAATCTGGAACTAGAAGAATCTGATTCTTGATGATCCAAAGTTGATAGTTTTTATTATGCCGAGGTGATAACTGTCCTCTGCAGCTTCAGATGCATAAAAGTCATCACACTTAAACTGGGCACCTGCATCTTTTCAGTGGCTTTTCTCTGTTATACCTTGTAAAGGCTGGTTATGTGCCTTAGTAATAACATGGTTAAGGAGTGCTCACCTGCTCTGTTTTGCCAGCAGAACTGTATGACAGCTCTCTGCGTATGCAGAGACACAACAGATGGCTGATAAAGGTAATGGTTTGATGATGGTGCTTTCTGAAGTTGTCCTCATTCAGTGGCTGAGTTACCAGCTTGCTGTGATACCGACAACGACAAATGCAACTGAAGATCTGTTGTTGCCTTGGTGGAGAAGAGTTCTATTGTGGTTTAGAATTGGGTGGAGATAGCCAAAAATGACTACAAGCTGCTGGCATGTATTTAGGAAAAACCTTCTGTCTGAAGTAGCAGCACTGACAGTGAAAACTCCTGCTCCACGAAAAATGCTTCTAGGAAGCATCTTTAAGTTGATGAGTATGAGAATGACTTGTGCCTCTTACTGGCTTGATTATTGCAATTACCGGGAAAAATCATCATGGAAACCAGTTGCAGCTGTGTGTCCCTGGTTAGGTTTTCTGTTCCTAACAGCATCTGTGCCTTTTTAGCCTTCCTGTTGAATTGCTACTTGTGGGTTATGCCTGAAGTCTGGTACTGACTCTGTAACAAACAGCTTCTAAAAAAACCTCAATTTCATCAAAATAATTCTTTTGTTTTTCTTCTCAAGGGAACAGTGGGATTTTCAAATGTGAAAATGAACTCAAAAATCTAGCCTCCCACTACAGTGCTATTTTAAGCCATTTGTAGATTAATTTGTTTATCATTTTTTGTTTCTGTCCTCGAGAACCAGAGTATGCTTGTTAAACTTGAGGCAAAGTGGAAGAGAAGAGCCAGTCTACTCAAAACTCTAGTAGAACCAAAAATCTTAAAGGTGAGTGGGGGAGAGTGGCTTTGGCCAACTCCATGACTAAAAAGAGTAAGAAATGCCTGGATGTATGTGTTGGAAGAAGGTTTGGGAAGTGGGGTACAGCTTATCTTGAAATAAACATTGATGCTTACAAGGAAGAGAAACCTCACAGCACAGTAAACTATACTTCACAGAATCGAAGCAATCAGCCTGCTCTCTGAGACACTGGTAAGGCTGCTGCTACCATGTGCCTAGGGTTACTGCCAAGATGTGGACCAAGTGATGGGCATCTGGAAGGCAGCATAAGCAAAGATCAAAATATGTAAAAAGTCCACATCCTTTCCTAACCACAGGAATTATGAAGAATATTGAAAGAAGGGCAATTGTTTAAATAGTCTGAATTACAAAAATCCTGTGATGAGCCAGGCAGTAAATATGTGTTTGTGTGTGCAACCAAAGCAGAACGTGCAGCTGTTCTTGTTCTTGCACTGAACCATGTCTCAGAGTCCTGGGATCAGCGGCAGCCTGTGAGCTGTGTTGCAGGCAGCAACCCTGGTGGGAGAGCGTGGGGGGTGGGTAAATGCAGACTGGGAAAAAGAGCTTCATGCTACAAAGCAATTGCTCTTTATAGACAGAGCCTTGAAGTGTTACTTAAATGAATATCAAATGGCGAAAACTTGTTCTGGTAGAGTCGGGTCTCGTAACCCTGAAACGTGTCCCCTGCACCTGGAGGCAGGCAGAAGCACGGGTGGCATCGCCAGGACCGCGCTGTGCCGCTGCCGAGCGCTCGCAGGGAGGCGTTCGCAATCCATGGGACGGGAGGCGTTCACAATCCGTGGGACTGCAGCACTTCGGGGTTTTTCCAGCTGCAGAAGCAGCGGGAGGAGGAAACCAAACAAGACCCACGGTCAGCTGCTCAGCACCGTTTTATGGGACTGCATTACAAAGCTAACAGGGAAATTCCCATCTACTATGCATTGTTATAGATGTATTTTGTTGCAAGCATGTTCACATCCCAAGTTAGCAGATGTAAACTGTGTGCCTATACTGCCCACATTGTCTCTAGAAAAAAATGCAGAAAGAGAGCTATGTATCTTCTCTAGGGCTAAAATTATCTGAAAATCTTACTTTCAATCTCCCTATGGGTATTCTGCAAGTAGCAGAAAATAAGCAATATGCATTACTCCTTGCTAATGTGAAAAAAATGATAAATTTAAAAGAATAAAAGGGTGAATAATAAAAAGTCATGGACTTCTAGCAGTTAACATACTAAAACTGTATACTTTTCATGTCTGATTTTAGTACTGTAGCGCTTAATTATTGCCACCTTTAAATCATTATTTTTTGGAGTTAGGTGCTATGCCCTACTGCAGTCCTACTTAGGTGCTATACCTTACTGCAGTCCTACTTTTGATTTTTGTTTAGGCAATACACATAGTATCTCTCCCCCCGGAAGATTTCATGTAAACTTTATTTACTATTTCAGGTTAATGTAAAATTTATTTTTCAGTTACTAGAAATGGTAGTTATCATTTTTTAATATTTTGCTTTTAAGGATGGGAAAGCCTCCTAGAGCTGAGGATATGGGAAAACTGTCCTGGCTTCCACTGAGCTGAATTTTTCTAATTATCCCCCCCCCCCCCCACCCCAAAATTTGGGGACATTTTCCATTGGATAGGCAAGAGTACTTCATCTCTTCAACTTTCCATGCCACCCTAATTTGCATTATTTAAGCTTTTAAACTTCTGTGTTTTAAAGATGAACAAAGAGAGCTTAGGGAGGTTGGACCAGATGACTCCCTGTGGTCTCTTCCAGTCTGACCAATTCTGATTCTGTGAAAGCTTAGTAGTGTCCCAGCCTTGTTAGAATGAAAAAAAAAATTGTTCATGCTACTTTAAGAGAAATGACTATTCAAATAATAATCAGACAGACAAAACTGAAGAAAATTAAATCCTCAGTACTGCAGTTCTAGGTTCCACAATCCCTTCTGAGACTGCAGATGTACAGACCATGTTTTACTTTCTCCATTTGGAAGATAGCTTAGAATATCAACTCTTGGAATGATGCCCTGGGCTACATTTTCTTGGCTGTTGAATATATGTATAGATCCAATTAGCTTGACACACACAAAGATTTTCCCAGTAAAAGTCTGAGGACTTTTACTGTATACACAGTAACACAGCATTGACTTTATAAAAGACACCACGAAGTTCAGAAACTCTCAGAAGTAAAAAAAAAAAACAACACGAAGGAGATCTTTTAAATATATGATTTTATTTGTACTTTTTTCTCTCTTTTTACAGATCCCAGAGTACAAATATCACTTTCCTAATGTTGCTCACCTTGGCTATCATTGCTCTGAATTATGAGAAAGTGAAATGAATTTTTTTTTGGCACTTTGTGTATTATGCTGTCCTTCCTTACTCTCCCATTCTTTCTCAATTCTGTTACATATCAGAACTGGAGGTTAACCTTCATAGTTGCTAGGGTGAATCAGACTTTCAGAGGCAAAATCAATCTGATCAACCTGATTTGACCCTAAAGAAAGTATTTAGGGGATGAGTAAGTCAGAACCAATGTATCTTTTCATGTGCATGCTTGTGCAATTATTTTTTTAAAGAAGTTCCTTATAACAATAACACCACCTTCTCTAATCTAACTTGGCTGAGCCTTTCCATTTATTTTTTTCAGTACTCAGTTAATTCTTCTGTAAAAATAATGGCTTGTCCCAAAACACAATCTGAGGAGAGTCTCTTGGCTGGACTCTACTTTTTCTGAATGTAAGTATTGAAGTCTTCAGACTCAGTGGGCAGCACATACATACAGTCTGTGATATGTGTTTTGGACTTGCCTTGATATTTTTTTGCTGTTATTATTCACAGGTTTTCTATTAGATGAACTGATCACAGCCTTCCCCCCAAAACATCTAAAACTAAAGCACACTCATCGTATCTATTTTCTCAAAAAGACATGTCCTCACAAAAAAAGAAGGTAATTGGCTGGGATGCCTGTTCATAACTGTTGTGACAAACCAAATTCATTCTCAGGGGCTGAGGAGGTACTTGAGGGAAAGGATTATCCCATTGAGTCCCCAAGTCAGGCAGTCCTGGTTTTAGATCCCTGAAGAATACTAGTACCCGTATACAGTTTACTCGGTTCACAAAACATTAACTCCCATTGCATATAGCCTGCAGTGTCCTAGAGAAAACTGCCAAAAAGGGTTGAATTTGTCCTTTGCTTATGCATTTTTTCTTTGAGTTCCCAATCTACTGATCTGAACTTTCTCAAACGCGAGGACTTTCCTCTCTTCTGTCTGGTTTATCAGGTTCATCTAACCATCTTCCCTCTCCCTTCATGGTATTTTATTATTTTAATGTAATGTCAAATGGCTTTGGTATTTTCATTCGTGCAAGTGTCTGTGCCTTGCCTAGTAAAGTCTCTGCTGTCTGCAGAAAAGGCAAGATCCTCTCCGGTGGGCATGGAAATAAACTGGAAGCGATGACCAGGTAAGATCCAGTAATATTTAAGCTTTACATATACAGGAACATGGAAGGAGGTACAATAGGAAATACCACATGAGGCCTAGAGTTTTAAAGTTATTTAAATTAAGGTTTCCTAAATGGAATTGTTGCAAAGTATGAAATTAACAAGGTCACAGTATAGCTTTAAAAGCATATTGCACCATAAGTGCTCTCTTTCCTCTATGAACAACACGTGTTTGCTAACAGAGTTGTAAAGCAAGAGAGAGAGTAGAATGTCTTGTGATATGTCAATCTAATAAAATGATATCCTTGCTGTTAGAGGTGTATTGAGGAATAACTCTCTTCTTGAGGTTGCTTGTGAAGCTCACCTAGAGATTACAGATCCTTGTGATTTCACAAGGTGCAGCAGCAGAATGTTTTCCTTGAAAAGTACAGTAAGGTGTTTGAGATACTTTAAATGTGCAAATGGGGTTAAAATTTTATAGAGGAATTCTCAGTGCCAAAAAGACATAGTCCAGTTTTAACAATATCTGAAACAGCAAAAAAACCCCCAAACCCAAAACACACTCACTTGTAGATGGCTGTCTGCCACAGAAGTTTTCTCTTTTAGCCAAGAAATCTGGCTTGTGCAGGATCTTAAGTATGTGATCTGTCCAAAATGTTCCTACTTAATAGATTAAGATTCCTCTATGCAAATCTCCAAGTATCATCCTCATCAATGTGACTGTAATATGATTGACAGATATTCAGAGATGCCTTTTGGAATAAATAGAGAGAGGGAGATTTGGTGCTGTTAGACTTTGTCACAGCTGTTTAGACAGTTTGTTCCCAAAAACTGTGAGCAGCTTCTGTTCCTGCTGGATTCCAATGGGGAGCTTGTGATTTCATCAGGACTTTTAAGTTACTAACGTGTAATTGAGTTATATATCTTTATATAATATCAAAATGGTTCTACATTGTTGCATCTCAGCATGAGCACTTACTCTGGATGACTAATGCTCTGGGACCTGAAGTTTATAATGGAAAAGCTGACACACACATGGAATCTTATCTATCATAGCACTGTGCAAAAGGGAATTATATAATTAAAACATTTTAATGATCTCCATTGCTCAGTGGGAAGTTACAAGTCCCAGAGGAGCCAGGCCAACTGTGTTATCAAGGTTTATTCAGTCATCTCTTAGGAGCAGTAGGGCACATATTGCTAAATTTAGTGTAGTGTGCTAATATGTGCCCGGTGGAGCAGAGCACTGGGACCACTGTGCCACAGCGTTGGAGCACAGTGCACAGGGAGGTTAGCACACCTTCTCCCTTTGACTGAGATTTTCAAAATGAAATGCCTAAATTAGACTGCTAAATCCATATTCTGACATTTACATAAAGAGCCTGATACTTCAGAAGAGCAATACCAAGAAATTCTCTTCTAATAAAATAGAAAAAAATCTTAAAAAGAAAGGATTTTGTTATTCCCGGAAATAGCACTCAAGTGTATGACCAGATTTCTGGGGAAAGAAGAGGGGAACCACAACTTTTGGTTTCCCCAGCTTAATTAATTTTGGGGTGTAAATGCAGTTTCTGGAAGAAAGTCACAAAACTTGGGGGTGGTGCAGGAGAGACATCAGCTCTACGGCTGGGCTGCATGTGTCGCATTTTACAGAGTTAGGCAGGAACCTCTGTCGCAATCTGTACCTCTCTGTTTGGGTTTGAGATCCAAAAGCAGAAAAGCAGATGAGTAGGACCTGGAAATCACTACCATCTAAACATCCTTTCATCAGCATCAGGCCCATTTGCTAGTCTCACCCTGGCTCCTGCTAAGTCGGTATTTACATGAGCAGACTACAAAGCTTGGCACCAGCAAAAGACATGATTGGCAGAAGTACCAGAGATGAAAAATGAAAGTACTCAATCCAGTGCCTGAACTTGGGTGCTATCTCAGCCATCTCAGGCTATTTTTGAGGCATTTGCTTGAGGCTGGAAAATACAGTAGAGGACCTGCAGGAGACTTATACGCTTGTGTTATAGCAATGGGGAACTAACGGGATGCCTGTGACACCCAAAACAGCATTGGGGACCTGCCTTTGCCTCCTAAGTGGTCTAGAACAGTTTGAGATGTGTCAATATATGTGGGTCCTGGTCTGTATCTGGCAGCTCCACAAGAGATCTCAGATACTGCAGGACACTCAAATAGCTCTAGAGTCCAATGTGAAAGCAGCTGAGCCAAACCCTGTGGATAGTGGGTGACCAAACTGCTCAGGCACTGCTGTGTTCATTAACCAGGATGTTCATCAGCCACTGTAGAAGTTTAGATGCTGGGCTCATGTGTAGGCAATAAATGTATAATAACCCAGAGCCACATACCAGCTGAGGTAACAATGCAGGACAGAGCAATGGGTGCAGCCAACACTGTCAAGCAGCAAAGCTGTGATGGTGGGGCTTATGTCAAGGAGTCCACGACCTGTCTGCCTTCTCAGCTTCTCTGGAGGTTAGAGAAACAGATTCTGCAGTTTTTTAGAAAATAAAGTCCCAGCATAAAGGGACCTCATCTTGCAGCTGCTGCTGTTCTTAGTGAGGAAGAAGAGAATAATGTAGTAAAGCCCCATGTTGTGATGTGCCTCAAACAAGAAATCCCCCAAACACATTTCAAAGGGCACTGGGCAGAGAGTAAAGGAGAAACAGGTCAGATTTACCAGCTGAACATTTACACTCAAGAAAATGCAATAGCAAAAGATGAGAGAACCTGGGTAGTGTTTCAGAGTGTAATTTGTGCTAAAAATCCTGAGCAAATGAATTTTAAATTTTTTGATTGGTTGGTTGTGTTTTTGTTTGGGGTTCTTTTTGTGAAACAAGTAAGAGAGACTAGAGTTAGTAGCAAAAAATATTTCTCTGCATAAGAAATATATGCAGAAATCAGGACAATGCCAAAAGCAAGACATGTTCATTAAACTGGGGTGGCTAAAACTTACACAGTAGCGAGGCCAGCTGGAGAGCATCCAAGAGATAGAGGAAAGGGCATATGAAAGGAGATATTTTAACAGCTTCAAGTGAAGCTTCTCAGCAGGCTGTAGAGGTGTTGATACATGAGAGAGAGACGCAACTCCAACAGGTGAAAAAGGCTGTCAGCAAAGAGTAGCTGGGAGCTTTCAAGTAACCTTTAAAAGTAGAAACAAAAGCCAATAGTTCTCTGTTTACACAACAGAGTGGTTCTGATACTGAAACACAGGGCAACATCTATTTATAATCCAAATAAATATTATGTTCTGGTATTTGGAACTGTCAGCATTCAACATATTGGGAAGCAGCAGCCACAAGGCTGCATTAAGAAATGCTTATTTAAATCTGCATTTTTTTGTTCCATGTATTTTACTCCTTAGTCACTAGACAATTATGACTTGTGCAAAAGAAAGAGATTTTATTTTTAAAGTTAGCTCATGTGAAGTTCATAAATGTCCTGACAGGTGATACCTAGGCAGTGTTTTTAATGCCTGCAAGCTAAGCTCTTGCCTGACTCTTTTTATTAGAAACCCTCCAAATCTTCATGTGCACATCAACACCTGTGATAGGTGACATGCAGATGCTAGAGCCCCATAGGTCCCAGGGAAGTATGTATAATAAGAGCTGTCCATCTCCATGGGCCTGATGCATTCCCTGGCTATGTCCTAGCCCAAGTTTTCACCTCTTGTGCTCTTTCTCTTGGAAAGGAAAAAGCTGTGATGAATGCCACAACCTATCAGTCTGGATATCAAGGTGCTGAGATTGGGAAGGTGGGGGGAGTGCAGAGCAGGGATGGTGATGAGCATGCAGTCCATCCCCACTAAAGTTTAGAAATGGGTCAAAAAACTATATGGCTGTCAAATGCAAACATATTCCAACAGCAAAAGGGGTTTTAGCAAGACTGGTGAGGTCTCTGTGTCTGACAGTCACAGGCAGGAAGGAATCTTCCAGTCCAGGTTCGTTGCTCTCAGGCTGAGAGTTTACAGAGATACCAGTCAAGCAAACAATTTTTCGCACTGAAATGAGACTATTTTTGTGGAAGCAGGGGGGTTGTAACTAGATGATCTTTAAAGTCCCTTCCAACCTAGGCCATTCTGTGATTCTATGACCCAAAGATACAGGCTTCTCTGGTGCAGTTGTGTTTTTTTTCCCCTTAAATAATTTTCCCTTTTATTTAAGAATAGACTCTTACTCTGTCAATCCAACTTATTTCTGACTGCTGTGCTCATAGTCCAACTACGGGCAACTTGCAGCTCACCTAAAACAAGTTATTATCTATTGTCAGCCACTAAAAAACAGTTCCCCAAAGTATGCTGTTAGTACTAGGTATGGTATGGAGTGTTTCTCTTTGAAGTCTGGGGGTACTTGAAATAACAGGGGATAAACTGAATAGCCTCTCATGATCTTTTCCAGCATCATTTGCTATGGTTCTGTGCATTCACATCAGATTCACTTGTTAAAATGCTTAAGGTTTTGAGTGTTTGTCCTGTTGACCTGACAGTTTGGGACTGACCTTTAAATCCTCTAAACCTTTTTGGAAAGATGCACATTGGCATAAAGTGCACCAGCTGATAATTCCTCCTTGAGAGCTTCCCTCCAACCTGTTCTTCAGTCAGGGGAATCTCTGCATCCTCAATGCCTTTTTGTGCCTCTGGGGCAGTTAAAGACAGCATCAGCGGTTGGCCTAATGACAAGGTATTCAGTCTTAACATTCCTCCCATTAATTATTTCACTGTCTGCAACAAAAAGATCAGGTCACTCAGCTAATGCAGCTTGAACTTTCAATACCTTTGAATACCTTGTCCATTCAGACACAAGCTTCTCTTCTCCATATAACTACCTACACAGACCCAGCTGTCACAGCACAGATTGATTTTTTTAATATATAGAAGGACTAAGAAGAATTAGTAAAATAGTTCCCATTCAGAGCTTGGCACTGCACCATTTCAGACTTCCGTTGCTGATTAATATAATGAGTTTATTTGTAAGGAGTAGTTACAGTGAAATAGTTGAAAGGTTACCAAATGTAGGGAAACGCATGGCTATTAACCTTTCAGCAGATATTGAACCCAATTAGGTATTCAGTGAGCACTGCATTATAATGTTCTTCAGGTAGCAGTGAATGGTTAGTGATTTTAAAAAATGATTTGATTTTTTAAAATTATGGGTTTTCTCAGTGATGTCAGAATGATCTCAGTGGGTCATCATTCTTTCACTGGGGACCCCTCAGCTATGTGAAGAGGAGGAATGCTTAGATCTGCACTTGCAATTCTTTGTGGCTAGTCCATTGCTGTTACAGGAGTGGTCACATTAAAAAACAGTGTGATACCTGACAAATATCACACTGAAGTCACTGTCTTCAGTTAATTTATTTTCTTGCCCTCTTTAATCGAGCAAGATTTGTATTGGTTTTATTAAGGAATGTTTCCTGAATAGATCAGCATTCTGTCATGAAATAATGAACCAACTTCTTTGAAAGAAAGCAACCTTATTTAGAAATGTTTTAATATAAATTGTGTTTGTGTATATATATTGAAAGGACTATAAGATGGCTGCATCTATTTTTCCAATTTTGGTATTGAAGATCTATTTTTTTAAATGCTCTCTACTAATTAAATGGCTTTTGTAAGACTTCCAAATTGCATGAAAAGATCAGCTCTTTTCTAATTATACCTCTGTTTTTTGAATGATTTATTTACTTTTCCTGTTCTACTTATCTGGAACCACAATAATTTTTTACTTTTGGAGCATTACATGATGGGAAAAATCATTTAGACAAATTAGAGAAACAAAGAGTTGCTAATGAAAACATACCTGGTGAGGCAGATAAGTATTTCATGGCTGTCACACTCTCCAGGGATGCTGCTTTCACAGTTGTTCCACTAAATGAGTAAATTTCAGGTAGAACCAGTCCTTTCTGAACTCTGCTAATATAAGAAGCCAGTCCTCATTATGAGTGATCAGTAGTACTATCTCTGAATTAACAGCTCTGAAATGAAATTTTCCAAATAAACAAACACCAGACAGAGTTCTTCTCATTCCATTGACTAGAAATCTCTCAGAGAAGGCAGGGACTGGAGGAAGCAGTTTGCTGTATTTTGTCCTTCTGCATTTTATGGGTGCAGATATAATACCATGCAATATTAGTTTTATGATTGACTTAATAGGGAATAAAAAATACAGTGGAAAGGCTGTGCATTGTGCTTTAAGGAATGAATGGGCCTCTTAAATAACTGTACTAAGACAATGTTTAATTTGGATACATTGCAGAGATAGATGCAGTGATACTCCAACCAGCAAAGTACTTGCCGGGTAGATGTAGGCAAGTCACTGGCAGCAGCACAGTTTTGCCTGTACAACAGTTAATGCTTAATCTATATATTATTTAATGTTCAAAGAGCTGACACTTTTTTTTAATTCTTGTTTTATGCAAAACATATACTCAAATGCATATATTCATATGAATAATGCATTTACTATATTCATATGTAAAGCAGATGCAACTGTCAGGAAGACATGGAGGCCAAATCTAGAGTGATATCCACATGGAAACAATATTTGAGGTTTACAGTGCTGAAATTCAGAATGTCCTGTTTTATTCTGCCCTGGCAATGGAGTCTGAGGTAACAGAAAAAAAAAAAGGTGCCAGAAAGAGAGAGTTGCTTGAATTACTCTAGACCCAAAACCAGTTCAAAATTTCTCAGAAATTCCTGGTTACCTGCAATATTACATACTTACACCAGCAATGGATAATATTATGAAAAGCAAAAATATGAATTAAAATGTTGATTTTTGTATTTAAATTTGTCACTGTTTCAGTGTATTCAGCTTAGCAAAGAAAACACAGAGCTGGAGTGCAATGGTCTTAATGTGTTTAACACTCATCTAAGAAACAAGCAGGCAGGAGAGTGTTAGTAAATGTTTATGCATTTCAGAAATGCCTTCTGCATCACATACTATGTACTCAGACTATGAATGTACATAGCAACAGAGCTGATTAAAAACAACCCATTTAATTACTGTGATGTATGGAGGCACACACGATTTGATGGTGTATTCTATGTGTTAATGATCTTAGGAGAAGCATGATTAGAATTGTAGAACAAAGAGTTAAAGATAAGAACAAAATCTTTCTGCCCCTGATGAATTATTTGCTCTTGCCAGCTCTGAGTCTTATTTCACACCAAGAAATTAAGTAAAGCTGGTCAGTTGAGAGGAAGAGGAGATAGTCCCCTCAGAAGCATCTGAAGGCCTGTGGGGGAAGAGTCTGTGAGATTCTTGCACGCCTGAGAGACCCATTGGTTTCAAAGTCTTCACTCATGTAAATACATTCATAGTTTTACACCAAATTATTTAAATATTTTAAAATAATTCTGAGGGATTTAACTTTAATAGAGTAATGTGTATTTTCTTCCATCCTCATTATTTGCATTAATTGTTTTTAACTATTAACACAAGATCTTGGTTATCCTATGATAGAAAAAAATCCACAGTAAACTGCAAAAACGTACCGTTGCAGTGCACAAGTGATAAAATCACGTCATTTGAATTAATTCACTTCCTGTGGAAGGATATTTCATTGTAATCCCTGATGTTCGTTCTTCTGAAACAATTGTTGAGATGGGATTTATATTGGTGTTCTTGGTGCATTCATTCCAGAAATTAAAATTTTCAAAAAGTATTATTTCTTAGAAATATTGCTTTCACATGTCAGATCTGGATAAGAAGAAATTCAATTCCCCATGCCAAAATGCCAAAAGAGAAAGTCCAACTCAACAACTGGGCAAGGGGGGTTAATAGGTCAAGAGTATTTGAAAGTTTATCAGCAGCAGAGATGTTGCTTTTGGAAAGTGCATTCTATCAATACCAGACAGCTGAAACTGTGCCGTGTCCCGAAGAGGAGCTGACTCACTTCCAAAGTGTCTGGAAATGTCAGTGCATGTTTTCTGGTTATCCCTTTCTTTTCAGCATTTGGATTCTCATGCAGGTGACAGGTCTGTTACAGAAATGAAGCTCAGGAGACACAAGTCCTCCTGCCGACAGCTCCTTGATCTCCCAGTCCCGCGGAAATGCGCGCAGGAGCCGTTCCCTGGTAAAATATTAATCTCCACTATCGGTCACTTCCGGCCCAGCTGGAACCTCTCCTGATGGCTCTGCCAGTCACGCCGTGCACGGAGCCAACACGGACCCACTGCGGCCCTGGAATCGCACCGACCGCTCCGAGCGGGGGTCCTAAGCTCTGCGATGAAGCTTGGCTACGTCTCTCCCTCTCCCCGCCCTTCCCGGCCCTATTTTCCATCTTGTCCCCACAGCGGTGGCCCCGGGGGCCCAGGGGACGGACAGACGGACGGACGGTCTGTCGGCCGCCGCTCCTGCGCGCCGTCGCCACCGGGGGGCGCTCCCGCACCGCGGATGGCCCCGTGCGGCGGGAGCGGGGCCGGGGTTCTCGGGACACCGCAGGTTTTCTGCCTCCCTGTTTGCCCCCGCTCTGCGTCCATCTCTGTTCTGCATCCCGAGTTTGCGGACCCACTCCGCAGGGACGGCGACATCCCATATTTTATCCCGAAGGAGTCCCAGACCAGCCTCTTTCGAGAGGGTTACCGGGGATACCCTTCCTCACTGGTGTGGGAGCAGACCCGCTGCTGGCGCGGGGTCACTGGGAAACCCTGTCTGAGCCCCGCTGGACGACCTGCCCCCTCGGGTGGCACGCCAGGTGTCAGGGGAAGGCTCCTGGGAGCGAGCGATGGGAGACCCTCCCGGAGCTTTCCCGCAACGGGCTTGCCCGATTTTGGAAGGTGCGGTTCCTTTGGAACGCACTGAATTTCAGACGGGCTACGAGCGCGAGTTTCCCCCAGGGTCTGAGGGAGGGTCTGTGGAGCTGTGCGCCCCGTCCATCTGCCCGCCCCGCCAAAGGCTGCTCCTGGCTCCCGCGGCGCTTTGTGCTCGAAGCGAAACATGTGGCGGAGGGCTGGCGGAGGGGAGTGTGTGTTTAATACATGTAGACTGCAGAGGGTGGAGGCCAGACACACCTGTGTCAAAATGACTAAATCCCTCTTGCCCCCAAGGCTCCTCGCCGCGGCACTGGGAGCCCCGCGCTTTTCTGCAAGACTGTCCCAGGGATCACCCCCAGCCTTGGCAGGCCGAGTGGGCACTCCGCGGGGGCGAAGGGGACACCCTCCGCGCTGCCGTCCCTCGAAGCCGTGCCCAGAGACTCAGTTTTTCCACTGCTCTGCCGTGTTCCCCCTTTTTGGGAAGCCTAGCAGAGGGAGGGGGCGGCGGGCCGGGCCCCTGCCTCCGGGCGCGCTGCCGCGGCTGCCGCCCGTCTCATGCCGCAGGAATGCGCGGAGGTATGCGCCAGTTTCCAGAAGTGGATCCCCTTCCTTGCTGGAGCAGAGCACCGCATATATCACCCGGTGGCAGCAGTCCACCTTCCCTACAGTTTCGTAACCGCTTACGAGGGTAAATTGAGAGTTGGGAACAGCCCTCTATTAAGTAGCAGATTGAGAAGAGGCTCTTCCCACTTGGAGAAGGCAAGTCTTCCCAGACAGACCCCTCGCATCGGGAGCTACAGTAATCGAGGCGCCTCCTCTACACTCAGCTATTGCCGCTGCTGCTGCTGCTCCTTCGCCGCTGCTGCTACTTGCTGCTCCCTCCACAAGGTGCCCCCGGAGCTTCATCCTTTATCCTCCTCCCTTTATCCAGGTCCTACTGCTGCGGCTCCTGCCGCTGCGGGCACCGCCGGAGTCATCGCCGGAGGAGCTGTCCCGCCACCGACCCCGGCACCCTGCGGCCATCCCCGAAGGTCTGTGTGCCCGCGCAGGAGCGGGGGGGTCACCTGCCCTCCTCTCCGCCAGCCCCCACAACCCGCCCTGTCGCACGCAGCACACACGCAGCCCCTTCTGATGCACCTCAGGCTGGGGTTAGCAGCGCCGGGCTGGATGCTGGCACGGGATTGGGAAGGAGCGTGTGTGTGCGCGTTGGGCATGTCAGAGCCGGCTGCCGGCGTGCGGCCGGGCGGGCGGAGAGGTGCAGGGCAGAGCGCCGCAGGGCTGCTGGCTGTCAGCCCCGGAGAAGGCACAGGGGAGCTCCGGCGGGCTGCCGGCCCGGGCAGAAATGCGTGGGGAGGCGGCGGTGTCCCGCAGACGGAGGCTCCCGGCGACCGGAGGCTCCAGGCGGAGCCCGCTGTCAGCGCCCAGCGCGCCTGCAGGCACGCTACCGCTGCGGCTTTGGCAGGCTCCTGCTTCCCTCCCTTTTGTGTGCTGCTGCCGGTGATGCTTTCTTCTGCTTCCAGTTTTTTATGCCTTTGATAGGTAGTGGTTTTTTCCAACCTTTTTTTTTTCGTTTACGTTTTTTTTCTTCTTGAAAGTGGTAAATATCGGGCACTGAGTGGTTTGGAAGAGCTTTGGCTACGGTTTCTTAGGTTGAATTAGTGTTGAGATTGGACTGGATTTGGGAAAGTCCATATTTAGGGGTTTAGTGTTGTTTTGCTTTTCCTCTTTCCAATTGGTCTCTAAAGGTCAGTGAGAAAACCTTGTCTGTTGTGTTCCTACCGAGCCAGTGAGAGGACCTTTCCTCTGCCACCTCCAGGCTTTGTTCCACACACCTAAGTTCATGAGAAGGAAAATGAGTATTTCTAGGTGGGCAAATGGATGCTTTGGCTGAGATGATGTATTTCATTAAACAAAAACGGCAGAGCTGCAGCAATAGCAAACTCCTAGATGCCTTTGTGAGATGATTAATTTCTGTTGCTCTTCTGAAGGATCAAAAGATGGCACTCAAAGCATACACAAGATTTCCAGGACAAAACGTCCTTTTGCGTTCAGTTTAGGCGATCCTTAATCTTACTGCAGAATGCTGTAGATCCTCCCCGGGGCAGCTGTTTCCCACGCAGAGCACTGATACAATTTTTGAGTTTTCAGGGCAATTTAATACTAACCCTGGCCTTTCTTGTGTCAGTGTCAGGGAGTCATTATGGTCAATCTTGCTCTTCTGTTTGCCCTCTGGAACTGTCATTGTACTGAAACCATTGCTTAGGTTTTCTTTGAGCTCTTGGTATTTTCATGTTCAGTAAAGGCATTTGGCTAAGATAAGTATATACAGCTGCTCTAAAAAAGCCTGTTAAGCTCAGTGTCAGTACCTGGGAAATTCCTGGATTTCCATAGTGTCTACTAGATGTACCTTGCTGGGTAGTTCTCTAGATGGTAGAAGAATATTATTTTCCCTTTCAGTTGAATATTATTTCCCCTAATGATTTATGTGTTTTTCTTTTGTTTTGCTCTTGGCAGCTTCATGATAAAAATCTGTTGCCTAATTGCTTTTGGAATTCTCTTTCCTCCAGCCTAATTATGATATATGATGCATTTATGGCTTTATTGAGACAAATTGCCCCTTTCCCTACTTACTGAGATAGAAAATCCCAAACTTTAGAAACACTTAGATGAATATGTGATGTGGACTGTTCATATCAGCATTTACTTAGACAAGGTAGTAATTTGGAAGTTTTGCTGGAGTAATTTGGAATAATTTTGCATGATCTAGAGTATATAGTTACGAAGCTGCTTGCAATTAAAAACTGCTAACTTGGCCTGATCCCACCTCTTTTGCTGGACAACCTACAGTGATTATGAGGCTCTTTTGCCTGTCTGCTTTTAATAGCGTCTTTTAAATCTATTTTCTCTCAGGACATGTAAATGAATTATCAGATGTTGAAACATCATGGCTAGACAGACGTGTCAGATTTCAGTTGTGTGTTACACACACTTCTGTATAACCTATTTCAGACTTTCAAGAAATGAAGAATAGCACATTCGTAGGCAGAACCCGTCAAAAAAAGTTTTATTACAGTTTCCAAACTGCCTTGAGACCACTAAAACAAAGCTAACTAAGTGGTTCAACAGTTATGAAAAAGGAGCCGAATAAAATCCCAGCTGAAAGAGACATTTAGTTGATCCAAGACAGGAATGACCTCTGAATTAGCTATCATCACATTCAGCGATGAAGTCATGGAGCTCCCTTTTGGCTCCTGTCTGTGTGGAGGCATAGGTCTTCACTGCACTTCCCTGATCAAATTAACCCTAACGAGGTTAAAGCTTCATGTGCTTACTGTGGTTGGAAAGACTTCAGCAACAAAAGTCACATTATTGTGAGGCGAGACTCTCCAGTTAGTCATACAGATCTTTCATCATCTTGGACAGCTTTCAAGTCTAGAGGTTTCAACCTGGTTGTGTGGGTGGGGGCTGGGGATAAGGGAACAAAGTGAAATCCGTGGTTTGTATTTTTTATGTTTCATGAATGCACCCACACAATCCTTTAATCCACATGTATCATTTCCTTCTCCTTTCTCCCCCTTCCCCCCTTCTCCATCACTGCAGATTCATTCATGTTGTTGTGATCTGAAAGGGCAGAAATGAAGACAGCGCTGTGCTCGGCAGTCGCTGCTCTGTGTGCAGCCGCCTTCCTCTCCTCCATCGAGGCTGAAGGTAACCTTCCCCTCCTTGTCCCCTTGCCCCGGTGCCCTGCTGACCAGCAATCCTTCCAGCCAGCCTTGAGCTACCGGCTCTCTCCCTCTCTGTTTTTGAGTGTAACTACTTCGCATTTTCTCTTTCTCTCCTTCAGAGAAACACCTCTCCCTCCTTGCCCAGCTCCTTCTGTGCTTTGTTTCTCCCGGCTAGTGAGCCGGACTGTAGCTCCCTCTCTCTGTCTCTCTGGTGTGCTGTCCACACTGCCCAAATACAGGACACAGGCCAGCTGAGGTGGCCAGCTGGGTGCAGCGCCCCAAGGAGCCACTGCTGCTGCTGCTGCTGCCGGCAGGCAGCCCGGCACGGCACGGCTGTGGTGCTGCCCTCCTGATGGATCAAGAGTGGCTGGTCTCTGGGCTCGTTTAGTAATATGTTGAGAGAGGAAATGGAAAACCCACCAGCCAACAGCTCACAGCTTTGAAATAAAATGCTCCAACAGAGTCTGGCTCTCTGCGCCTGTGTGTTTTGTTCAGCTGGACCCTGCGCCTCTGCCCCAACAGTCTGCTGCTGCATCTGCCTCCCCTGCTCGGCGGGGCGACCCCCGGCCAAGCCTTGGGGTGGCTAGACCCTCCCTAAGGGACACTTTGACAGCCATGGAGGGGCTGACCTGGGAAACATGCCTGGAGAGATGCTGCCATTGCTATGAAGTGTGTCCTGGGCACTGCTGAAAGGAAGGCTAGGCCAGGCCTTGCTGTGGTGGCTGGGACTCCAAGGCTCTGGCATGCATGTGGCATTGTCACTTCCAAAGAGGCTTTCCTCCTCTTCATCCTCCTCTGGCCCTGGCCCAGCATCTTTGGAGGCTGAGGCCCAGGTTGGTCCTGGCAGCATCCTGCCTCCAGCTTAAGGGATGAAGACCTGGGGAGACCCATCTTGGCCACTTCACTTGCCACAGCGTGGCTTGAAATGGCATGGCCTGGGTACATTTGCTCCCCAGTGGATTAACAGCAACTGTGAGGACAACCTTCCCCGTGCCATCAGTATGAGCTGCTTGGCTTTAGTTGTAGTCTCAGCATTTCTGCCAGGGGTGGCTGCCAGGGGCAACAGAGAGGTCAAACGTCCTGCACTGAAATGACTTGATCTAACCTCTGGGACCTGACTCTATCATAGAGTGAACCAAACCACCGCACGTAAACTCCCCTGGATTTATTGGAAGAAAGCCAGAAGCCAGCAACTGATAATTCATTCCCCCTTTTTCTGTCTTGAACTGAAAGAAATTCCCTGATTGTGACCTGCCTGCCACAGGCTGCTGTGTCTCTGGACCTGATTGCCTGGGCTGATGGTTACTAAAAGCATGGGGGGTCAGAGCTGCCTTGACAGTGTTTGCCCCATGGCAGCGGTGGTTGCTTGGCACATACAGATGTAAAGTGCACTGGCTTTCTGGAGAAAGACGGCATTTCTGTCAATAGTGCAATGTCTGGTCACCCTAGGAGAGAATCAGCCCACTGCCTTCCTCTTGTGCTGAGTTTTTGTTGGCTAAAGAACCAAAAAAGGTCATTTCAAGTCATTTCAGAGTTGCATTTGAAAGGCAGGACCATTGTGCCAGAGAAAGCAGAGAAAGTCTACAGCTTTGATGGAGGAAGGGAGGGGATGTGTTTGTGTGTTCTTTCCTGTGTTAGGAGGGACCTTGCTCAGAGCTGGACTAATGTTGCTATTGTCCTGCGCTACTTGATTACATGTATAGAGTATGTTATTTCTGAATGTAAGCAACGGTGTTTTACTTAGCTATAGTGTAGACTAAACCAGTCACAGCTTCAGTGCTGTTAAAGAAAGCTACAAAAATGTATTTGGAGTAGTACACAGTTATTTTATAACAATAAAACTAGACACGTTGCCAGACAAGCTGCCCAAGCTTGTTTAGATCTCGTGTTGGACGATGCACTATTGCTAAGCAAAAGAGTGGACAAAGCCTGATCTTGAGAGTTGTAGAGCAGTCCTGGCCAGGACTGCACTCAGGAATATTTATTACATGAAATACCTAGTTTATGGTGATTGGTTTTCTATGAGAAAATTCTTCTAAATTCAGAGTTTTGAAGTAAGAGCAGTGAAAAATCATAGTGCTGAAAATGGAATGAGGAATAACTGTTGAAAATGAAGATTCAAAACTAGGAGTACCTTAGGACATGCTGTGGTAGGAACTGCTTTTGTAGAGCTCTTTGCAGTGTGTTTTTTGTTTGCACTGTACAAAAAGTCAATCTTCTGTACTGTTTTAATTTTGTGTTTCAATTCTGCATCATTTTGTATATTGCATGTTGGATATTCCTCACTTTAGTTCTGGTGTCATTACAACTTAAATTCTATCTGCTGAACTGCTCTCCTGTGAACATTTATCTTTTAATTTGTTTTTCCAACTTTCAGATCACTTTGTGGCAAAGCTATCCTTCCGTCATCCCCAAGTCAGTCAATCAGTCTTTTGAATCTTTTTGTTTGTTTGGTTGGTTAGTTTCTTTTTTTTGTTTTTGTTCTCCCTGTGGCATTCAGAGAGATGCATTTTGAATTTTCATTCCCTGAGGTCTGGGTAGACATGTGGTGGGATGAAAAAGTGAGGAGAGAGTAAGGGGGAGGACGATTTGATGTGGTAAAGATTGCTGATGCGGGGTGGGAAGATGAGGTGAAAGCAGAGCAAAGGAAAAGATTAGTTTTATTTTTCTGCCTTCCTTCAGCTTTCATTTTTTCAGTCTCCCTGGGAGTGGATCTGATGTTTATCTGATGCTGCTGTTCATATGTTTCAGTATGAAACTCATTCTTCATCAGCACCACGACTGCTCTGAAGTCCTTCATGTGAGCCTTGCTCTGTTGCTCTTGGCAAGGCAGTGAACTGCAGTAATGGTGTTAAGTGGTGTTAGAACTTTTCTACAGAGATACAGCAGGACAGGGTTTTCTAGCTGGGCAGTCACTGTAGGAGCTGAGAAGGTAAAACCCATATGTAGTCTAACTGCATTCGTGGCATTTCACTGGGGAAATTGTTTACCCTGATCAGGGCAGCAAATCTGTTTTCAAGCTCAGCATTTTTTCTCTGTTCTTTTACAGTAAAATTCTTGTTTTATTTTGAAATCTTTCTGATACCTCTCTCTCAGCTTAAACTTCTTGTGTGTGATGCTATATTTATGCTTTAAGTTCTTTTGTGCCTTTTTAGTTCAGCACTGCAATATTCCAGTGCATTCTCTGTCTGTGCTCATGTCAAAATTTCTTTCTGTCACAGTATTTTTTCCATCTATGATCACAGAGAGCCAGTGGCTCATTTTAGTCATAGTTGTGCCAAGTATATTAGCATGTGAATAGTCTGTTAGTTATAACCTCAAGGTAAATCTGTGATGATGTCATGGCTTGTGTAGCGTGTGCCATGTTTCCTCATACAGAGGGATTTTCAAAGGTGTGGGAAAGGAATGAGGAAATAATTGTTTCTGTGCAACCTCACTGGGCTTCTGAAAGTGCTGAATTTTCAGTTTTTCAGGAACTGGTTCAGACCTAGAAAAGTCTGTTGTCTAGGCTGGATGTAGGGAAGAAGTGCATCGCTAATCCAGGTGTGGGACCTTTGTGTAGTGCATAAAAATGTTTGTCCAGGGAAAAATCTGTTACAAGGATATGCAGTAGAGTAAGGGACAAATAATTCCAGCACAGCAGTTGCAGAGGATTAGAAAGTTTCTCTTGTAATAAAGCTTATTATTGAGCACATTAATTTTCATTGAATGATTTAGAAATTATCTGGATTAGCTGAAACTGTTGAAGTTAACCACCTGAGCTTTAGAACTGGTTGGTGGGACCAATATTTTATTACCTTTTGATGTCTAATTTCTCTCTCTTGAGAAACTAGCTATTGATTTCTAAGTTCCTAAGAGAGAGAATCGTGTAGATTGATATGTGAAACTGCAATTTTAATATACTTGAAAATAACTATATCTTCCTGGTTTCGTGCTGCCAATTAGAATCAAAGTGTACATGCATGTGTAGGTGTATACACACATGTACATACAAATACATGCACAAACATGCATAAAATTTGGTAGTCATGCATGCAGTGTGTATATATATATGCAGTTATATTTAGTTAGATGCATCTTCATATGTATAGGTATATAAATTTAAATGAATTTTTTTCAAAGTACATTTATGAGCTATATATTTTATGTTTTGGAGAAAGTTCATATACATGTATAAAATAAAAGAAACACAAAGGTACAGATGCCAGTGTTTCTGTGTTGCGATTGGCAATGAATGTCTGAGAAGCAGCTCTTTGCCACATTTCCAGGCTGTAGCTCATTCCTTCTCCCAGTTGCATTGGCAACACAGACTTCGGAGGAGCTTGGCTGGGGTCATGATCTACATAGTTGTGCCAAATCCATGACATTTCTGAAAAAAATATTAAATGAGGAGTTTTGGCATCTTCCAGCCTCAGCAGGGCTTATCACTGTGACAGTAAGGCTGAGCTTACTCTTCAGCTACTACAGACTGTATGTGATTTTAACACGGGCTAACATGTTACTGCATTTGATCATAGTGCATCTTTTCTAGTGATAGAATTAGAAATTTTCTTTCATACAGGGATTGTGAGTGGCAGCTGCTTCCAAGTTATATCACTTTTAAGTCTGGTTCTGCATATGAATTACTTGATCTTCTGATTATACTTTATTTCTGCCTGATTAAGATATTCATTGGGACCCTCTAGCAGTCACATTGTGTTATCTGCAAAAAGCTGTAGACTATTATTAGATTTGTATTACCTATGAAGTAATACAAGTTATTATAAGACCTGCATAGCATGAAAAAGATGCCTTGCTCTGTATTTTTTGGTTTTAGAAAATATACTCTTATTACACATAAAGTGGCAATGAATTAAGCAGATTATGTCTGGGGTTTTTTTTGTTTGTGTTTTTTCTTGTTTTGAGTTTTTGTGGTGCATAACATAGTCTATCCAGTTAAGGAAATTACCATATCACAGTTCTAAGAGTGGTTGAAATGAATGATATGTAAACATTATTGTTGTACAGCAGGATATTTTTCCACTCTGGAAAACTGTTGGGGAGCCATGCATTTCTGTGCATCAACAGTGGGGTGACTATATTAAAGCAATACTATGATCCCATCATATGTTATGATCATGATCCTGTACCTTGAGGAGTGAGGAGTGTGGCATGGATTTTGATGGACACAGGATCAGCACTGTTACTACACTGTGAGCATAGGTGCAACTTCACTTCTGCAAGTAGTCTCACATCAAGACTGCTTGCTTGAGTAAAGCTGTACTCACACGTAAGATTTTGTAGAGAGAAGTTTTAAAGATTGTCCCTGTAATTCGGCAAACTCTTACCACAACTAGTGGCATTTTGTTCCTAGAACTCGTGTCTGATTCAGTATTGCAGATGTATTACTTTTTCCACTAGTGAATTCCCTTCTGGAAGAAGAATTTTAATGAGGTGGGGTAACAGTTGCCCTATTTTATTATCACAATAACATTTTTATCATCTAAACATTTTGCCGTACTTAGGATCAGCTTACTGCTCTCAGTCATATGACCATGGTTTGGTCTTCACCCCACATATGGTTTCACTTGGGTGAAATCTGAGCCATGTGAAGGTCCGTGGATGTTTTGGAGATTCTGTTTTAGTATGAAAAGCTCACAGGCCATCTGGAAGATATTTTGATGACATTGGATCGAAAGTGCTCCTTTTTTTCACTCAGGCAAGGTTTCCTTTTGGATTTCAATGGGAGTGGTATCCAGTGCTTGAGTTTGATAAGCCAGCCATAGCTAAAGGATGAATTGATTTAAAGTGCAGCAATGAAGACTGGGGTTAGATGTCGGGAATAACTTTATGATGATAAAGGCAGTGAGGCCTTTTGAGTAATTTCTGTAGGAAGCTGTCAGTCCTTCTAGTAGTGGAGATCTTTAAGAATGGTCTGAGCAGACATGTCAGGAATGACATGAGATGGTTGATTATGTCTTGACCATGGGATGGACAAGGGGACTTTTGAGGTCCCCTGCGATGCCATTGTTCTAAAAGGCTGTGATCACCTGGATGAACAGATACATCACTTATGTATTGATGTACTCTTCTTACCTGCCAAGATCCACATCTGAATTTTCAGAAAATGGATAAAAATCCTTTAAGATGTTAAAGACTTTTCCTCACAGTCAGCTTTTTCAGTTTATCTGGAATCCGGTCATTTGGATATCAACAAGTTGGGCTGCTGCTGTCCTTCAGCAGTTAAAGCCTAAAGTCTCTGCTGCAACATGCCAATTTACTTGCAAGGTTGGTGGTGCTATTTTTTCCATGTACTGACTTTTTTTAAAAAGCATGCTCAGGTCAGTTGTCTCTGCCTTTGCATTAAATTTGTCCTGAGCCATTGCTACTGAAACAATATTTTATAATGATATTCTTATCATCTGAATGTATTTTACTATTAACACGTGTTGCATGATTTTGATACTAAGTAACTACCCTGATGCCTCTAGCATTGTGATACTCATAAACTGAATGATGAATAAACGGTGCATGCAGGTTAATAGTCTAATCTCACTGCCTGTGTATGGACAACAGGAAAAATAACATTTACTTCAATACTAGTGTTACCTATTGTATCAGTATTACAAAGCCATATTATCCTATGGTTGGAAATAACAGAAAATTAAAAGGAAAAAAATGCCAGATTTTTTGAACTCAGTTTTACTTCTTGCAATTGGACAGTGTCTTTTCATAATTAAACATTCTAGCATTTACCTCTTTATCTGCTTTTAAAATTATATTAAAATCTGAAATGAAATCTGACATGTGATGGAGATCTTCCATGAAACAGGGAAGATCTGTCTGTTAAAAATGCCTGCAAAACCCTCTCACAAATAGTTAAGGAAAGTATGGCTGGATCTAATCTTACTTTGTAGACCTATTTAAACAATAATATGTAATACACCTACCATGCACTGACAGTGAGTCAGTAAAATACTGCATGAATAAGCATGAGAATTTTACAAAGAGAATATCATTATAAAATATTTATGAAACGTCTTTGTGTAATGAATCTTGTACATGGAGGCTTTTGTCCATCATAGGAAGCTAAAAAAATAATAATCAACATTTCATTTACATATGCATGATGCTGCAAAACTGCATATATAAACTATTTCTTTCTGTACTGTTCAGTTACTCCTGTCATCAGCTCCTACAAGTTTTATTTGCAGTCATTTGTTCAGATCACTGATGCCCTCTTTGCTGTTTTCTATGAATTCTGCAAAATAAATGTCCATAAATATACTTTGATGTTGTCTTTTCATAATTAACCATTGTATTGTTTGGAACCATACTGGCATTTTATGTTAAAATGCCACTATTAGTATGGGTACACCTGCTGCAAAGGGAACATGAAAACAATAGTTTACACCCTTGAAATTGTACAGAAATCTGGTGTAAACAGGTAGAGTTTTATTTTTGTGAAACTTCACATTAGCTCAAATATTTTAGCAAATTGCAATCATTACTAATGCCATTTCTTATCTCCTTAGTTCCTGAATCCTTTGCTGCTGTATGCCAAGTATGTCGCCTTAGTGGCTTCAAGGAACAAAGGGGTGGAGCTTCCCATATTTTGAAATAAAATGATACATCCGTGTATCACTATTACAGTGTATCACTATTTTGCAACTATATTCATATCTAGACCCTAACAGAAATTGCTTTACTGAACATTAAATGCCCAATATTTTCCTGTATTCTTTAAATAATTTCTTTTCTCTGCCAAGTTTTTAGATTCAGTGAAATTGATAAGGAATATTACTATGCAGAGACTACATTAAAAAGCTGATCAATTCTTTAATGTCTAATTGAGAAGAGTACTGTGTTTTTCACATCCTAAATGATCTCATGATATTGTAAGCAGGTTGTGATTTGGCATGCTTGTACGGATTGCACCCAGCATGTAAAAAAATTTCCTTTAATTGTTATGTGAAATGTTTGCATATGTGGTGATTATCTGTGAACTCATTGTACATGTATCCAAATGTGTTTTCTGTTGTGCTTGATTTTGCTGGCCCTTCTTGAATGTCTTGGCAACTCAAGAAACACATGTTCTGTGCTGTCCTCTGTAATGCATATACTCTTTGATGTTTTGTCGTATTTTGTCAGCTTTTGTTTTATTCATTTTCCAACAACATATCTTTATATTTGTTGGAAACAAATTTATGCAAAGACAATTTTAGTAAGCTTTGCTCAACGTTCTTTTTTTTTATTCATTTGCCAAAACTTGTTCAAATTTTTAAACATCCTGGTATAAATCTTTTGCAGTTAATCCACCATCAGACTTGAATTTTACAATTATAGATGAACATAATGTTCAAATGTCATGGAAAAGGCCACCAGATGCAATAGTGGGTTACAGAATAACTGTGGTCCCAACAAATGGTGAGTTCTGTAAAATTTTGTTGTATGATTACATTTCTTGTAACTTTGGGCTTATTTTCACTTATATGTAACTTAGGTATGCGAGCAGGTATTAAAATCTTTCTCAAGTTTGTGATCAAGACTGGGTAGCAGCACAGGGCATACAGGAAGGAGCAGTGATGGTTCCAAGTTAGTTTTTCTTACCATAACCTATACCTTTTGGGACCACAAATGATAAGTTTTGGACACTCTTTCCTTTGCAAGGAGCAAAAAGAAGGTAGAGTCATCACTCTACTGCTTTTCAGTGCTTTTACCTTAAAGTTCAAGAATTTAATTTTACTGTATAAGACAGCCATTATATTTCACTTTGAGAAATAATCAGTGTTAAAGTGATACTGGATCAGAACTAGACCATGATTGTTAGATCATAGTACATTATGTATGGGTATTCTAAGATTCAAAATACACTTCAGTAATTTTGTCCCTACTGAAAGCAGGTTAGTTTGAAGTTTCACGTTTAAAAGTTCATTATCCATGAAAACTGAAAAATGTATCGTTCTAAAATTATGATTGGATTTTAGATAGCTTTCTCTCTGTTGTATTTTGTTTTGCAATCAACTTATCAGTATTACTGGATTTAAAGGCTGCATTAAATATTTCATGTATTTGTTCCAGATGGACCTACTAAAGAATTTACTCTTTCACCTAGCACTACCCAAACTGTCTTATCAGATCTTACACCTGATGTAGAGTATGTTGTATCAATAGCTTCATACGATGACAGAGAGGAGAGTCTACCGGTTTTTGGCCAGCTGACAAGTAAGTAGCTGTTATACAATTAGAAAATCGAGTAAGATAATTGAGTGGTCATTCACAACACCTGGTTTTGATCCAGTTCCTCAACAAAATTGCCACACACCTAAACTCTCATTAGATAGAGATGTCTAAACAGCCTTTTCCCAGTATTCCTACTAGAAGCAGAGGAAATTTGCAGAAGGTCAAAGGAGACTAGCATGTATATATAGTGTCTGACAACCCCTATGGAATTCTTGGCAGGAGGCACCTGTTTGGGTTTTTTTAGCTAAACCTGCTTCCTATAAATTGCATCTGCTAAAGTCAAGGGGAAGACTGTCATCGACCTCAGTAACAAATAATTTCATCAGGCATCCTCTGTGTGTGTGTGTGTGTGTGTCTGGGTGTCTAGGTGTGTGTCTGTGTCTGTGTGTGTGAAAAAGCTAACTATATTCATCAAATAATGCTAAAATGTGGAACAATATATCTCAATGCATACTAAAACATTGAATTTAAGTTTTTATAATTTATATGAAAAATAAATCATAAAATAAATTTAGTGGAATAAAAATCCACAGCATGCTGTCTTCTATGACATATTTTGTCTCATGTATCAAGCTTCACAACCAACCGTGGGAAAATTACTTATGATTAATTCCCCTAGGTGTTAATGGGTAATACTGGTATTTCATCCAGGCATATTGCAGTTAATTTGGAGGAAATTACTGTACAAGATGTACAAATACAGAGGATCCTTATTTATTTGCATTTTCTGTATTTCGTGTTGCCGTGAAATCTATGTTCTCTAATCTGTAAGTACAGGTGATGTATTCAGAACCTGTGTTTATGTTTCATTTTCTGAGGCTTGTCAGATTTGTGTCTTTAATTGCCTACATGTGTTTCTTTGATGTTTACAAACTTAACTGATTTCCTCCATTAATTCTGTCTATGTTGTGCTTTGTGTAGTTCAGACAGGTGGTCCAGGGATACCAGACGAAAAGAAGGTTGAGGCTCAGTTGCAAAGTAAGGTGTTTTGTCTTTCAACTTAAATGACTTCTATCTTACCTGAGGTCCATCTTTAGCACCCCATACAGTTAAACTGTGTTGCTGTGTTACCTAGCAATAAAATTAACTTGTAAAGTTGTCCAGAGTTAAGAAAGCTTGTGAAGGGACTGGGATAGAAGGAATTTACTAGCTGCATTGAAAGATTAAGATGCAAAGTTGGTACTGAAACTAAGGATTTCATGCAACTAACCTGAGCAAGTCTGTGAGTGTCTTGGTCTTATTAACAAAAAGTGTTATGCTGGGAATAGAAGACACGGTGGAAGAACTGGTGCGGCTATAATAGGGAGATAAAGATGCAAGGCAGAAGTGGTAATAAAATGCAATTTTACCATAACATCAGATTACTGCAAAAAGTTTTATGTATGTGTTGTCATCTGTTGTGGCATAACAAATCATGCGGATTAGCATAAGAGGTGTCTTAAAAAAGTTCCTTTTTGATAATGGCTGCTAGAAGACTTGTATGAGTGTTAACTTATATGAATAATGCTTCCCCAAGTAAGATATTCCAGATAAGAAGATCAATCTATTAAATATTTTGGTTTTTTGGCTTTTACCTACTAAGTTTCTGTTAGATATTTCTCACTAATTTGTAGGAATGCAATTGCTCATTTGCTAATAGGGTTTTGGTTTTTTTCCCTGTTTTGTTCCAGGATGCTCCATAAGTGCAATGACAGACTTAGTTTTCCTGGTAGATGGTTCATGGAGTGTAGGGAGAAATAACTTTGGATATATTCTGGACTTCATGGTTGCCCTTGTATCAGCTTTTGATATTGGGGAAGAAAAGACAAGAGTTGGAGTTGTTCAGTACAGTTCAGACACAAGAACAGAGTTCAATTTAAATCAGTATTTCAGAAGAAGTGATCTTATTGATGCAATTAAAAGGATACCTTACAAAGGTGGCAACACAATGACAGGTACAGATTTCCCACATACACGTTTATTCAGCATTTCCTTTCATAATTCAAATTTGCTTTAAATCCTAGTTCATACAAGTCTAGTAAATCATAACTTGTGGTGGTGTTTTTAGGTGAGGCTATTGATTACCTGGTTCAAAACACCTTCACTGAATCTGCTGGAGCAAGAAAAGGCTTTCCCAAAGTAGCAATTGTCATTACTGATGGAAAAGCTCAAGATGATGTAGAAATTCCTGCAAGAGAGCTTCGCAACATAGGAGTTGAAGTTTTTTCTTTGGGTACGTTGAGTTTTTCTAATGACTGAGAGATTAACATTCATAAAGAAGTAATCTATATGTATTACAGATTCTGCATTTCAAGAATTTCACTATGCAACTCTTTTGATGCATATGCCTTGAAATGGGTCATTTGTGACCTCCAGAATGAAAAATACTATTTGTGTTAATTGGATAGGAATTCTCTAGATCCAACATGGAGATCAGCATAGTTTCAACCTTGATCTCATTGAGTTTATCACATTATTTTCTCAGGCTGAAAATTAAGTGTGTCAACTCATTGCAATAATCATTATTTTGTAGTTTGATTATTGGTAATGACAGAGGACAGAACTAAATTAAACTCAGTTTTACCCCAGGATGTTCTGATACTTCATGAATACATTCAGAGGTGTCTGTATTTTATGGCTACTTAACACATTCCTGTCTATTGCAACCTCTAGGCATCAAAGCAGCAGATGCAAAGGAACTCAAGCTAATTGCATCTCAGCCTTCACTGAAGCATGTGTTCAATGTGGCTAATTTTGATGGAATTGTGGATATACAGAATGAAATTATCTTGCAAGTGTGCTCTGGTGTTGATGAACAACTTGGTGAACTGGTTAGTGGAGAAGAAGGTGAGATACTTTATATGAATGTATTTATAGACCTCAGTTTATTCCAATGCGTATTTAAGAGGTTATCCCTACTTCCTTTGCTTTATTTCTGGAGTTTGATTCATTGTCTCCTTTAGAAAGTGGAAAAATGGTCTCAATTTTGAGTATTTAAATGCAGGAGAACAGAACATGTGGTGTAGTAGATTTGGAATAACTCCATTATTCCATAGTTTCAAAGGCAACACATTAACATGCAGTTATCAGAGTCTCATACAGTCAGTTTGGACACTGGCATCACTTCTGTGGAAAAATGTACTAAAAGGAAAGAAACTGCTTGGTGAAGGGGCACAATATGTAATAGGTTAAGGACCAAGGAATGAAAACTGCAGGATAGTGAGAAAACAGAGGCGTCAAGCTGTATCACTGCAGCTTTCTGTCCCTGTAAGGTTTTAAGTAACTAGTTTGACCAAAATGGCAGCAGAGATGACTCCATTGTCATAATGCTCTGCTCAAGCTTGCATTTGTTCACACTTTCTACTATGTTTCTGTGAGTGTAGCTTTCACTTCTGGTTGAAATAGGTTTAAAGCAAGGCAGAATTTCTCCTGGAATTTCTACTCTACTTGGGGGACCACAAATGCATTGTTCGTATTGTTACAGTGATATTTCTTTTGGACTGTCTTGTAATTCACTTCTGCTTATTTTTGCTAAAAAAAAAAAAAAACCAACAAAAAAAAACACACAAAAAAAGAGTGATTTTTAGTAAAAATTAAGCAAGTATAAGCAAATTTATTCTAGAAATAAAAAACGTGGTTAAAATATGTTTTTAATTGTAATTAATGGTTTGGATTTGCTTTTGATTTTTTTCAGTGGTGGAGCCTCCTTCAAATCTGGTGGCCACTCAGATCTCCTCAAAATCTGTTAGGATCACTTGGGATCCATCCACAAGCCAAATAACTGGCTATCGGCTGCAATTCATTCCAATGATAGCTGGTGGAAAACAACATGTACTGAGTGTGGGTCCTCAGACTACTGCTCTCAATGTGAAAGATCTCTCTCCAGACACAGAGTATCAAATTAATGTTTATGCCATGAAAGGACTGACGCCCAGTGAGCCAATAACAATAATGGAGAAAACACAACAAGTAAAAGTTCAAGTGGGTGAGTTAGGAGCCACTACATTATTTTCACATGGTAGCTTTTCACTGATGCCTGTTTTAATCTCATACCTTTATTATTTATGAGAAACAGCTTTGCTTAATTTAGTTTGTTTATAAGCAACTGGGTGTTATACATGAACTACAGGTGCAATTCTAATGCTGTGGCTGTTGAAAATCTGTTTACAGTGATTATTCTTTCTCTTTGCAGAATGCTCACGTGGTGTGGATGTAAAAGCTGATGTTGTGTTTTTAGTGGACGGTTCCTACAGCATTGGCATCGCCAATTTTGTAAAAGTAAGAGCCTTTTTGGAAGTGTTAGTTAAAAGCTTTGAGATATCGCCTCGAAAAGTTCAGATAAGTCTTGTCCAGTACAGCAGAGATCCCCATATGGAGTTTTCTTTGAACAGATACAACAGAGTGGAAGACATAATTCAGGCTATTAACACCTTCCCCTACAGAGGTGGATCTACCAACACAGGCAAAGCGATGACATATGTGAGGGAAAAAGTATTTGTTACCAGCAAAGGATCAAGACCAAATGTTCCAAGAGTCATGATTCTTATTACTGATGGAAAATCATCAGATGCTTTTAAAGAACCTGCAATAAAGCTGAGGGATGCAGATGTAGAAATATTTGCAGTTGGTGTGAAGGATGCAGTGCGTACAGAGTTGGAAGCAATTGCATCACCTCCTGCTGAAACCCATGTTTACACAGTGGAAGATTTTGATGCTTTTCAAAGAATATCATTTGAGCTTACACAATCTGTCTGCCTACGAATTGAGCAGGAACTGGCTGCTATAAGAAGAAAATGTAAGTAACTGCTGTTACTTAGAGGAATGTAGAAAATGCGGTGAAAAAAGATCTGAACCAATGTTTTGTTCTTGTAGTTACCTAAAGAATTTAAATAGATGCAATTGTTCATATACAAATGACAATTTTAATAACTGGGGATTTGCCTCTCATTTTCAAATGTATTAAAAGCAACAGGGTAAATTAATGGAGAAATGGAGATTAAAAAAACACTGGAGAATTCCCCCCCCTTCCCCTGCTAAATATCTAAAAAGCTATTAAAATGCGAGTCTATTGAAATGACCCTAATGGATGTGCTCTGTTTTTACACTCAGAGTCTTAAATAAAACAGTTACCAAGGCCATTCTCTTTTAGGTCTCTAAGATGAGGTAGGTAAATATAGGCTTGTCTTTTAGATTTCCAAAGGCAATGAAGCAATGCCAACAGCTCTAGGCGCAAGTTGATGAATTTGTAGAGCAAAATGGCCCTCTGGAATGGGCTTAGACAAGACCACTTGAGACAGCAGATGCTAGGTGATACTGACCTCAATCTAACTGTAAAAACTGAAATGAAGTAGCACATGAAAGTCTTCATATGCATACAAATTTGGCCACCTTGGATGTTAAAAACTTAAAAGATTCACAAATGACCAACTTTTGGTCAGCTAAAGTTACTTAAAATTAGTTGTACTCTCGGTGTCACTACCTGTGTTTAGTAGAACACTGACATTGAATAGTCCCCAATATTGAAAACCACACTCTTTAAAAATAAGCCTTTTGTTTCTGGATAGCTTTGAGGAACAAACCAGGAAAGCAGCCTTTGTTTTAGAGGGCTCAAGCAGTCTTAAGAACCCCACTGTTAGGCTGACTAGGCCAACCAAAACAAGCACAGGATATCAGGTTTGTGTTTGTGCCTGATGTCAAATTCCTTGTTTCCCCTTCAACTTCATTCCTGAAAAATTTATTTTGTCCTATTTCTAATCTAGATCTGAAAAAAATCCCAGCAATTCTTAGTTTCCATTGAGGACATAATGTTATTGCTGTTCATGGGACGCATGAAAGAGGGAATCTAAATTGATCATCAGATTCTAACTTAAGTTTTCATAAGAATATTTTTTTAGGTGGACTGTTTGATTTAAAAATCACTGAGTTGGTGCTTCTACTCATCGCTGGATGATTTTATACAACCTTGATGTGACCTTCCTGAAATTTGATAGCTATAAGCAAATACTGTGCACATGCAAAAAAAGAATAGTTTCATCAGAATAAATAAAAAATATTAGAGATTTTGTATTTAAAATATTCTAGCAAGTATGCCTCACATGCACATTTTTGTTTCTATACAGCTTACGTGCCTGCAAAGAACATGGTCTTTTCTAACATAACATCTGATAGTTTCAAAGTGAGCTGGTCTCCAGCGGGATCTGAAGTTTTGTCCTATCTCATTAAATATAAAGTAGCAGTTGGTGGAGAAGAATTCATTGTTTCAGTACCAGCTTCAAGCACTAGCTCAGTTCTCACCAACTTACTGCCTGAAACTACTTATGCAGTCAGTGTGATTTCTGAATATGAAGATGGTGATGGCCCTCCCTTGGATGGAGAAGAAACCACCTTAGAAGGTAGGATCCCCATTGTTCTCTGACACAAAGGAGTCATGTGTTCAAATAAGAATTTGCTTAGTTGGAGGACAGGTCTATGAGAAGCAGGAGCTAAGGCTGATAAGCTGTACTGCTACACAGGATGAGAATAAACATTATTGTATCTCAATGCATTCAGTAACATATAAAATTCCAATAATAAGCAAACATTAAGTTGTTAAAATTGGATTATGTTTTCTCGGAAAGCTGGATGGATGCTGTTTCTCTGCAGTGGCCTCTTTTTAAAAGTAGTGAGTTATCAAAATAAATTAAGTGGCATGAATTAATGTTAATATACAATCAAGTTGGACTAAATGAACATTGCAGATCCCTTCCAACTGAACTATACTATTCTGCTCTATTTAATAATTATGACTGATGCAGGAAGGCATGTTGACTTCATTCTATTTGAAGTCAAATGTGTGCCTATGTAATTTGCTGTCTACATCTAACTTACATTAGTAGAAATTCTGTTATATATATAATAAGCTTAAAGGGGGTTGAGTTTTTGATCAGCTGTTTTTTTATTGGAATTTCATGAGTCTGATCCAATAACTGATTCAAAACTTCCACTGATGTCAGTGTGAGTTTGTGATCAAAATCATAGTAGCTGTACTTTTTCTTGATAGAGTTGCCATGATGCATTTCTACTGATTGAAAGAAGCAGCATGACAGTAAATTTTATTTTATATTCCAGTAGTTGAATACTTAGTCTACTCTAAATCATGTTTTTTAAAATATTGATCCACTCTTTTTCATTCTTCCATGTTGTCATTTGTGACCTTTGGTGACATAAACTGTTCCAAGGGAGCAAAAGAAACATCATGGAGATTTGTTAATTGCTCTTTCCTCTTAGGACTGATAGAAATAAACACTTATAAAATAGCTTATTTTGGATGTTAAGTTTGGAAGATGCAGGTTTCACTGTCAGTGTGCACATTTCCATGACACTACCTGTCAGAATATTTTGGCCACACATAATTTTCCCTTAGGAAAACAGCAAACCCTTGGCTGATAGAATATGTAGCTTGTGTGCAAAAGGGACAGGAGAAGAAAAAGCTTTAATAAAAATAATCAATCCTCCCAAGTTGTAACTGATACTGCGTTAAATTAATGTCAGCATCATGATCTGATGATAACCCAACATATCTGAGAAGATAAAGTTCTTCTGCAATGGTGTAAACGTCAGCAGCTCTCCACGCAGATCTAGCCAACAGTTTGGACCAGATGGCTTTCTTGGCAATTAACCTGGGTTTCAGGCTTTTAAAGGATTTGAAGTTGAGTATTGTATTTCTAATTAATAGAAAACAAGTTTGTTTCTTTAAAACTGAGGTTATTAATTGCTCTACTTTTAATACTGAAGAATATTACTTATAACCTATAAATAGCAAAGAACAAAAACCCAGAACTTTTTGGTTTCCCCCTAAATGACAATGCTATGTAGTGTAGGCAACTTGCAGTACAGTAGATCTTAATGTCTGCTCAAAGAGTCTAGTCTTGTTTGGTGTGTCCATGAGTTCATCTGAGCTGCTACACCTTTTGTCAAGGAGCAGGCTAGATTAAATGATTCACCACAGTTCTTCTTTAGTTTCTGGAATAACAAGCTATTTTTTTGATTTAGAGTCCAAATTCAGAAGCCTTTTTTAAATATTAGGTGCAACTTATATTGCAATGAATATATTTTTTGTTGCAAAAATTTAACTTTAAGAAATAGAATTGTTTTGATGTTTTTTTTCCGTAGCATTTTTCCTCAGTCATTTTTTAAAATAGGAGAGCTGCCTGTGTGTAGTCAGGCATATCTGACAACTGTCTGTAAATGGAAATGACACAGAAGCAAATGGCCACAGCAAGGAAACCTGTACCATTTGTAATGTTAAGAAGTTTCCCCACTATGCCCAAATGTCCCTTATGCAGTTCATTTCTATGGGTACTGCTAAACATGATCAGACTGTCTCAAGTTTCAGAAGGTGTTGTATAAACTAGGATTAATGTACTTTTGGGGATAACTTTGTTACACTGCTGAATGTAAGTCTGGCCCTAAATTTTCAGAAATTACTATTGATTTGTGTATCCTAAAAAAATGGGAGAGTGCTATAAGCTGTCATTTTGGTAAACTGGATGAGCAAAAAGAATGGTTGGAAGGGTTTTATTTCAGATGCTACTTCAGTAAAGGCAAATATTTGCTAATTATATGTGTATATCTTTTGTAGTTAAAGGCGCTCCTCGAAACTTAAGGATAACAGATGAAACTACTGATAGCTTTGTAGTTGGCTGGACTCCAGCTCCAGGAAATGTCCTACGGTACAGGCTGGTTTATAGACCCCTTACTGGAGGAGAAAGGAGACAAGTGACTGTCTCAGCAAATGATAGATCAACTACTCTGCAGAATTTGATCCAAGATACAAGATATGAAGTGTCTGTTATTCCTGAATATCAGTCTGGGCCTGGAAATTCATTGACTGGATATGCAAAAACTGATGAAGGTACCTGACAAATGCTGTGAATGTAGTAAGCTTGAGAAGAACCCCCCAGATGCTGACATGTTCATACTGAAAAGAGAATAAACAACATAACCCATTCATATTATCTCAGATGAACAGAAAATTATAACATTTTCCAGCCTACTGGAGAGGCAATTTAATTTATCAAAATGGCAATATTTAATTTTAAAATATAGTCTCTTGAACGTGTAACATCTGATATAGCAAGGTAACTTGGGCAAAGAACCTACATGTGTGTTTAATTAATTGTCCTCATCATTCTTCATATTTTCAGTGTTATAAATTATATCCCTTTAGAGCAGATTCAGACCCTGTTTGCACTTTGTTCTGAATGGTTAGCAAGAAATTAATTAAACATTTTGATATACTGAAGTTATCGCTGTAGACTTAACTTGTGTGGAAATGCATGATCCATTAACATGTATCATGCCTTAGTAAACAAAATCCAGAGAGTACAGAGACAGTATGAATGTCCCGATCATTGCTGAAATTTCACTGATACCTTAAATTTCATAAACCAGAAAAATGATAATCAAAAGAACTGTAGAAAACCATAATGTGTTAATTTCACATTTCACTGGTGATCTTTGACTCGATTCTGCAGATAGTGACTTCATCATGGATCTTGGTGTGTTGAAGTTGAGCATATATATTGAGCTTCTAGTACGTATAAGTGTTCCAGGATTGAGTCTGTTTTAACAGAAAAAATAGAAATTGAAGTTAAAAGACTTTATTGGGCATTTTTGAGTAAGGAAGGTGGGGATGGACTTGTAAATTCCTGATTATGGTAAAGGTATACTGTAGCAGTGTTAGTGCAGGCTATTCAGGAATTATTTTTTAGGACAAAATCCTATATTGTGGTAAGTTAAAAAATAAACCAAGAAATGAGGCTGGCTTCAACTTGTTTTCAACCTCTTTTGACATGTGCAGTCCGAGGAAATCCAAGAAATTTGAGAGTTTCTGATGTTACGACATCAACAATGAAGCTGTCCTGGGGTGCCGCTCCTGGCAAAGTGCAGCAGTACTTTATAACATACACTCCAGTCACAGGAGGTGAAACCAAGGAAGTGACTGTGAAAGGTGACACTACCTCTAAAGTGCTGAAGGGCTTGGACCAAGCCACTAAGTATGCATTGACTGTGTCCGCCTTATATGCTTCTGGAGCAGGAGATGCCCTTTCTGGAGAGGGAGAAACACTGGAAGGTAAATATTTTTTGTTTCTGTATAGTCATTTGTTCATTTGATTGATACTTACGGTGTCTTAAAGTGTCCTCCCAAGTTTTCTGGAAAAATAAATATATGAATGAAAAATATGCTTCAAACCACTCTCCTACTTTACATGAATTTTCCAAACCTACTATCCCCAGAGAAAAAAAGTGGGTTAAATCACTGGTTGTGGAGAGGGCTCTGGGTCTTTTGAAACAGTTGCCAGAAGCACCAACCAAAACTGACTGTACTTTTATATCAGCCTCAGTGAAATATTTTGTTGTATAACTCTCATCTTCTGTACAGTTTTAGTGGCAGATTGTTCTTAATGTAAGATTAATTAATGGGGTTAAAGTATCTAATACATTTGAAAACTTTGCATTACTACTGTATTGAGACTGAAAAATGTTCAGAGGCCATTTTTGCATTAGGGAAACAATTTAGTCTAGGCAGAGAGATAATGAATCATACCCTGCTTCTAACTAAGGACCTGGAGCTGAGCATAGACAGACTGCTGGCTAAGCGTGAAGTCAGAGCCAGAGACCTTCTTACAAGGAGGGCAGGCTGCTCTTCCTCTGCCTTTGAGTGGAGAATTTCCCAGGCTAATTCTCTGTGAGCATTCTCAGTGGCGTCTGTAGATTGTCAGAGGATAGGAAAAGCTGCCTCCTAGGCCTTGAAAGGAAGTGTGACTGCTCTGTGCTGGCCAGGCATGTATTGCTGAAGGCTGGCACTGCAGTATGACGCTTGAAAACATCTTACAGATGAATTATGTGGAATTAAGACTTAATGGAGTATATGAAACAGACTTGACTCTCAGTTTTTTCATCAGTCTCACTTTTTGTTTACAATGTAGGTTAGGACACAAACCAGAAAACCTATTTTAAATAGGAAAATGTAAAATAATATAATTAACAAAATTATTTCCAATGATTTGCCAATGTGCTGAATTCTTTGCACTAAAATCTAGGCACTTATTTGAACATTGCAGTTTCCAGCATGGACACTCTGGATTCTTCTGTGTTTGATGAAGAAAGGCAGATAGTCAATCTGAGATCTCATTTTTCCTTCAACTGAATATTTCTTTCTTCATTGACTATAGAAGGAGCACCTGAGAACTCTAGGCACCAACCCCTTGCCCACTACACTAAGACAAAGATCCAATTCACATACTTCCACTGAGATAGGATGCAGCTGCCAGAGAATCAGGCACCTTGCAATTCTTGCTGAATGTTTCCTAAGTCACTTGCTTTCACTTCCCATGCAAGATCCAAATGCTCCTTTTGAGGGGAAAAGAATCTGTCTCCTGCCCAGAACACTGCTGAGATCCGAGTAAATGAGAACAGTTATAAAGATTCTGCTGCCCCATATCCTGCAGAAAAGCCAGAGATGACCAGGACCAAATGAACTTCCCTGGGGGTAGTGATGCTGCCCCTTCCTAGGTCTAACACTTTTTTGGAGGGAAGAGGGAGAATGGAAATGTAGGCTTTGCACAGTTTGGGAGAGTTTAAATTCACATCTCCACATCCCAGCAGATTCACAAAGCTGTAGTGTATGCTGGGCAAGAATTTCCTTTACTCTTTCCATTGAACCTGAACCACTGTACACCAGGAGTGCAAATTTCACTCTCAGAACAAAAGCAGACTGTATCTCAAGTAGACAGGGGAGCTGACATCCCTGCTTTTTCCTCTGTGCTGTCAGTGGATAGAGGAATGCCTATTTTTGCAAATCTTGAGAGACCTCTGTCTCACTGATAAACACTGAATTATCCACTTCCTTAGGGAGATGTCTCATTTTAGTAAAAGTTTGACCAAGTTTACCATTTACATTTGATGGAAACGTGTTCTTTGAGTGTATTTGCAGTAAACTCATGTGAGATTCTTTATTAACACGTAAATGTGGAGAGATCAAATGTGTTTCAAATTCATAAAGTAAGATTAGCTTTTTACCTTATCATAAAACTTGAGCAAGAGAAAAGTCTTTTAAGACATTTCCTAGAGCTTCAGTGAGAACATATCCTAGAGAGAGCAGTGGATGAAGTACAGGGAATCCAAAAGACAAAGACATCAGAAAAGCAGAATTCAATTTCAGGTACAGACTCTTGTCCTTTCAGTGCTCCTTGCACCACCCCACTCCCCAGGGGCTCTGATTCTTATTTGAACTTTCTGCATTGCTGAATTGTTAACAAGAAGAGAAAAAAATTCAAAATTAGTTAAAGAGTCAAAGAATTTAAAAGAATAGTTGCCTATATCTCAGGAATGGGTTCATATGCAACCAGATGAAATTTAAAATGGGTGTTGCACTTAAAAGGTCACAGAATCATTTCTGTAAGAGATTTTACTCTAAGCAACTGAATTAAAACTTTACCTGAAAAATTCCATGACAGACTTTTTTCTTGGGACAAATATGAATAAATAAGCATCCTATCACTCAACTGAATTACTTTGTATTCAGTTCTTCAGCTGAGCAGAAACCAAATTAAAAATTACTTGTACCATTTTGACATGTATAGTTTTGTGACTCAAATGTAAATTCTTTGAAGATTCAGCTGTCTTTGGAAATCCTATCAGGGTGCACTCCAGAAAACATTACTCTTCATATTAAAACTGTCTATTTAATTTTCTTAGTTACATAAAATGTTAGTAAGAACATTGTACAGATGTCAGTCATTAGCAGGTGACCAAAAAGAAAGAATAGAATACAAATTTCTGTTTGTATGACAGAAAAGACCTAAATGATGATATTTCCTCATGGAACGTCTACCGTGTATTTCAGCGATTGGCATATCTGCAGTTTTGTAGGGCAATAAAAGTACTTGAATTGGGTCAGAACTCTCTGAATATAGTCTGTAGATATTTTAAAAGGCTCTTTGAGTAATGGTAGGAAATGTTCTCAGAATATTTGTTGCAGCATATAAGACAGTTTTTCGCTGTATGATACTATCTTACCTCATTGAAGGATAAAATGACAAAACTTTTGAGGAAAACCAGACAATTAAGAATAAAATGTTTGCAGTTTTGGAACTGAAAGGTAACATTTGCACTTCAAAGCTTAGTATAGATGTTTACATGAAAAGAGAAGTCATGCTGGCCGTGAAGCTAAAATATGGTTGGACCTGGATGAAAAGTCACACAGGTCAGTGAAGTGAATACTTGACTAACAAGTAGCTGAAATAACTTGTCTAACTGAGGCTGGAAACAGGACAGATCTTAACTTCTGGAGAAATAAACTTATCAACAGTAATGACAAAAAAGCTGTGAAAGGAACCATAAAAAAGTGTTTAGTATTTCAGTTAGTTTTTCCGTGAGCCATGGTGTCTGAGAAACAAAACAGTGTGGTGTGTATTTTTCATTGCCAACAACACTGAAATACTGAGCACTTAAGTATTTTCCTGTATCAGGAATCCCAATGGGGCTTACTTGATGTCTTCACCATATGAGTTCTCACCAAACCTATTCAGTGATGCCATAGTTGCTGGACACTTCAGCTCCTCATCATATCAAGAACTAGGCTGGAGATTGCCTTTCAGACTGGGACAGTTGCTAGTTTATGGTATTGATATGTAGCCTAAGAGGAATCAGTTTGAGTGTAGCAAACATTTCAGCACTAGCAGGAAAATGAGAAAGAGGAGTTTGATAGAGCAGCTTCTCCAGCTATCTTATACTCAATGGCAGGAAATGAAAAATCCAAACTCTCAGATGTTTATGGAATTTTACTGAATCACTAAATGGTCTCCTGCGATTAAGGGTGTAGGCAAACATTCTTACTGCCTTCAGTAATGATTTACTTTGCTCTGCATGTAGTAGAACTCACATGGGCAGTTACACTATCTCAGACAAGTGTATCCTTCAGCAGAAAGCAAAAAAATGGGAAGTTTTTAGACTGCTCTAACCTGATCTGCAAGGACATATCTGCCCAGGCATTCACTGAAGGCCCTTTCAGTTATGTTTGTTATCTCCAAGGTATTTTGGAGCAGTTACAAATTGCTCTTGGAAGTTCCTCCTCTTCCTCTGCTTTGCTCTGCAAGACAGTTTTTCAGTATTTTGAAGTTTGTTTAAGGATTCGTGGGAAGATCAATCCACATGAACCCAGAAATCAATCTGTGTACTTGATATCGTTACCCAGCTGGGTAATCTCAGTTTCTCCTTGTAATTTACTTTTTGCTAAGTATATGCTTGCCCTTATTCTTTCTCTGCATTAAACAGAGAGGGCAAATATTCCCCCAAGTAATTGCAGATAATCTCTTCTATAAACTGCATAGCTCTCTGGTCCAACCCAAAGATAAACACATGCCAAAGGATCAGTATTTTATGAACTGTTCACAGACAACACAGTATAGAGAGGTTAACAAATGAGTAATCAGAAAATGACTCATTTCTGAGAGTGCTGTTCCATTACCAGGTAATTGTTATTCAGAGAGTTTATTTATTTATTTTGTGTGTATGTGTGTGTGTGTGTATTTGTGAGGCAGGAAAAGGGAAAAAGTGTTTTTGCCCCTTTGTTGAAAGAGTGTACTTTTCTTCTTCAGTAATCCAGACTTCAGGAAATTTATAGTGCTCTCATCTTTTATACAGTCTCTTTCAGTTACTGGCTGATTTTGTCTGTACTTACGAGGTACCATCAAGAGGTGAAAGTTCTGGAGCTTTATATTTCATACCGCTTTAAACATAATTGCCTGTGCAAAATATGTGCTGTAGAAAACTCTCCACTGTTATTCTCTCACTTTCAAAAGTGTATGGTGATCCATCACTGGGCAGCTTTGGTTGAGTCTTTCTATAAAGGTGCCATGGAAAAATTTTCCTCAGACATACTTTTTGGCTATGTGTCTCCTCAGCTCACACAAAGTTGTTGAAACTGCTAAAGTAAATCAAATCAGTGCAGACTGCCATTTGCCATGACATGGAACAAGACTTGTGAGAACTGGGGGAACTAAACAAGTTAGCACTGATGGTTTTATCTGATGATACATAATACAGATTGAAGTACAAGCAAGAAACACCCATGGAATGTCTTAGGGAAAAATCCCCCTATTATCCTCAAACACTCCAGAAAACCATTTGGCTTTCAATATTTTGGGGGATATGATCTTGCCCAAGTCATCCTACAGCAGAAATAAAATGAAATGAGAAACATGGAGAGGGTGGTGAATGTAAATGCAGCAGACAGTGAGCAGTTTGTGAGAGCTACTGTTTTCCTAATCTGTTTTTTAATAAGAGATGTGGTTTTAAGTCTTGAAAGAATGTGGTTTTCTGCCCAAATTCATGCTGTCAGATTAAAAGAACATACTGTACATTAACTGCTAAATAGATTAACTTTCATAATTTGCAGTTGTTTTAAAGAATAAAAATTTCATTGCTAGGTTAACCAATCTACATAGAAATGCTTAATCTTAAATGTCTGAAAGCTGAAGATCTGTTTTATGAGTGACCTTTTGATGATGGTTATATATTTTTCAGAACAGCTTTAAGAATAATTGAGTAACCGACTATAAGCAGGGAAGCCATTACACTTTCAAATAAGTTTCAGAGAAATTTAGGAAAAAAAATCTGGTTTGATTTTTTTCTGAAAAATTTTGATGATCAGATTTCCATCTTGCTTGCACTGAGAAATTTCAAAGCACTTCCACTTATATCAGTGAAGAGCCTAGACTAGACACACAGCTGGTAAAAATGGACAAAGTTCTTCTGATGTACATGAGATTGCTAGTCTCCATTAGCAGAGATGTCAACCCATTTTATTTCTTACCAATGTGCATTTTGTAATAATCAAAAAGAGGCATAGTGTATTATATTCAGGAGATAAATTTGAGAGATAATTATGTCATAGTCTCTCCCCCTTTAGAAAGAGAATCTTTATGTTTCAGTGATAGAGGACCCAATGCTACCACCCTGTTTGATGAGTAGCTATTTGTGCTGTGAGCATTGGGCTGTGCTATAGCACTATATGAAAAAAAGTTGCCATGGCTGAGACACTTTTCAGTTGTAAGTTATTTTCTCTTGTATACATTTCTTGTATCTTAAGTTTGGGGATTTTGTAAGTGAGCTCTTTCTTTTTTGGTCAGAAAATGGATAGTAATTATTTGGTAAATAAATGATTTCTTTTTGCTGTTTCTATAGTAACTTAAGAATGCTCTAGAAATGAATGACCTCCCACAGGCAGAATAGTACAAATTCAAGTGACATTTTCTTACAATGAGGTTTTTAGCATATCACAGAGACTTTACGTAATGTTCAGACTGTGAAGTGTTGCTTCCGTCCTGACAGAAAAAAGGACTCAGTGTCTTCAGAGATTTAATGCTGTTTCATGCATTTTTAAAATTATACATTCCAAGATTTTTGAGTGTGACATTTGAAATTGACTTTTCACAATCTGTGGAAAGAAGCTTAGTTTTATCTAGGAAATGAAATATATACCAGAAAAAAATTAACTCAGGGTAAGGTTGAGTGAATAATAAGATATTTCTACATAGTTGAGAGCAGTGCTAACTGGCTAACTATTGGAAAAGTCAGATAAAATATTAAAGGACCTGAATGTGAACATTTATTGGTGTTATCTAGATCAGGGAGTTGGTAGTGTTCTGGCTAAAGTCCCTCTGTTTTGGGTCCTGGTTGGCATCTTCTTACCTTTCTGTAGAAGATGAAGAAACTTGCTCTAATGGGGTCATGTGAGCATCCCTCTCTCTAACAAATCCTTGACTATTCCCTGCACCCTGCCCACATCTGCTCTCTACATGCCTGAGGTCTGGTATTCCAACTACTTTTAAGTCTTGGAGGGAAGGAGATCAGGCAACCCAAGTGACTGCCTCCTCCAATGCTGCAGAGAGTTTGACCATGAGAGTAACACCTTAAAGGGAGTCTGTTATCATCTCCTCTGATGGGTGCACTTGGATCCTTGGCTGTGGCAACCAAGTCTGCTGACTCAGTGAGATACTCCTGATTTACACCCAGAGTAAACAAGGGAGGACTCAGGCCATAACATTTTGGTATATACCTCTGGAAGTGAAGGCTCATTTGTTTAGTTGATTATGACCTTTTAGGATGCCGGCTTAGATAAATCCTTTGTTTGACTTAAATGAAACATGGCTCTGCATAAAATTTACCACTGCAGATTGGATTGATTTTGAAACCCAGTTTCAGAAAACACATCCAGAAACTTGCTTAAACTTTGGGCCCAAACTGCATGTAAAAATCCCACTGAGGTCAGCTGGAGTTTTGTAAATGTTTCTGAGGGGAAAGGCCATTTGAATAAGTCCATCTGATTTTTATGAATGTCAACATTTTAATTTCAGCTGATTCAGTCTTGTGTTCAATAGCAACAGTGATTTCTGGAGAGCAATGGGAAGTAAGCCAAGTGGACAGAGGGAAACTGCTTTAATATCATATTGTGTCTCTGGCACACCACAGTGGAAAAACTTAATATGGAAACTGGACATTGCAGAAGTCCAGAACTGGGTGTAAAAGCACCTGACTCAAAGCTACCAAGTGGATTTCTTAAGTGTCTCTGCACTGAGCAGTGGTAGAGGTGTACAGGGAACTGTAGGCAGTGAAAAGTGCTCTGAGCTAAAACCTACCAAAGTGACTCTGATAGCCTGAAGCTGGTGACTGGCTTGCTCCCCCAGGCAGGGTTTTGATGTGTCCATGCAAACACTTTGCTCTACTGTGTACACACTCAGCATGACTTACAGCTGTGCTTACACCAGCTGGCTTGCTGCTTCAGAGCATCACAGGACCCCATGCCTGTTGGGGAATAATTTTCATAAAGCAACTCCTTCCTTGCTTGCTGACATCTCACAGGCTGTATGAACTGATAAGTATACATTACTTTCCACTTGAAGTCAAGAAAAAGCAGGTCTTTTGACACCCACTTGCCAGCCAGCACTTTTCTTTCTTACAGTGTGCATTGTCTTTCCATGCTCCTTATCTGTCCTGCTTAAACAAGCAGGCAAGAAGCAGGTGTAAAACAAGCTTATCTTAACACCTAGACCAAGGAACAAAATTGCTGTTCCCGTGTCACAGCTGCAGATTTTTGTGTGTGCATGAAATGTAGGGAAGTTACCTAGATGTTTTGTTTTAATCCAAGAGAAAAATATTTCATAGGTCTAATTGTGTGTTTGCTAGTGACTACATTATACCCATGTTGTTGTGGAGCATTAATATGTTTCTTTACTCCGAGTGTAGCAGTTTGGATAATATTTCATGGAATCCTAATAATTTAAGACTTAGAGCTGGACTATATTTTAAACACAGCTGTTTCACTAATAAAAAAAACTAAACCAAAACTACTTGTGGGAGATCCATTGAAACAGAAAAAATCTGTGAGTGAACTTCCACCTCACACATAAGGTGCAAATCAAGTTGGTGTGTTATGTTAAAGAAGTGTTCTCAGTTGCAGTGTAACATATAAAAAGTCTAATTTCCCTTAGTAGGTAAGTTGTCTTGTCAGCAGTTTCCAACTATTTGAAGTAAAAGTTTTCCATTTAGCTCTGGTGGTTTGGTAGGAATCCCAGATCCTTTCCTCTCTCTTACCTTGCCTTATAAAAAAGACATTTAGTTCCAAAGAATATTTCTTTCAGAAGCAACGTATTAAAGTAACTGCAGTTCATTATAGTCCATTCCAAACAAATTATTTTCCTCTGTTATTTAATGACCTCAATAATGACTTAATCAATAAGGGTTTCAAACAAGCAGTTATTTTTGCAGTATTTCCAACATATATCATTAACTGTAATGTCCAAGAGTAGACTTGCAAAAAATTGTGCTGTGGTAGCAGATACTTTAATACTGAAATCATGTTGTGGCAGAGCCATGTTTTAAAGTAGCCAAAATAAAGTGACTTGTATATTTATATTACATTAAAATATGGAAAGAAAGGTTTTTATTGTGAGACATCTGTGCATTATATCAAGTTGGGTTTTCCATATTTTTTCCATTTGGATTGCCTTAATATTTTTTTTATTGTATGAAAAAGCCAAGATTTGGGAGTAGAAGCTTAAGAGCAGACAGAAAAATTGGTGTAATTTACTTTTGAAGGCAAATCTTTTTTTCAGGCTTCCAGGAAAATTGTTCTTTGGAGTTTAGATTCTGCCCTGGCTTTCATTTAATGCAGTCACTGAGTTTGGTGAGACTTCATAAAGCATGAGCTGGATCAGGCCTTTTCGCTATAACTTTTTTCACTATATGCAACTGCTGTTGTGAAATGATAAGTGAACTTTACCAAAACCTCTCTATTTTAACCTTTTGTTTTTTTTTTTTGAAGAGAAGATGCCATAAATTGTGGTGATTTATATTGTGAGGCTAAAAATTGGTTTGAAGAGTAAAATTGTAAGGACTGATGCAGAGCTAGGATGGAAAAAGAATTGTCTCCAGAAAAACATGATGAGATGTCCCTAAGACTGTGAATTAAATTCAGAAACCCCCACAACAGAAAGAGTTTGCTTACATGCTCTGTTAGCTATATTTGAGAGTCATCTTCATGATTGTTGTGCTACGCTCTGATTCTGCAATCTGTGTAGGTGACAAATCTGTCCTGTATTCAGATAGGTTGACAATCATTTCCATCCATCATTAAGCTAAGTGGGAATTGTTGGCTCAATTTTAATGAAGTTGTGCTGGCACTAAGATGTTTCCAAAATGAAGCTTTCTACAAGTAGTCTTGTTTGCTCTAGTAGGATTGTGTTTGGAAATGTTGCAGATTTGTGGTAGAAGTAAAAGACAAATGAACAAGAAAAGTAAAAACACAATATATGACTTTAAGCAACTTGTTTCTCAGCCTGAAACTGCTTCAGGTTTCCAAATGTAGTGAGGTCTGTTATTGCAATGAGCCTAAGCAGTAGAAATTGGATAGGTGCTGAATTTCTATGTATTCAAAGAATTTTGATTCTAGTCCTGTGGCTGCTATTGTATAATATATGTATATATTTTTATCAGTGAGGGCACAACTGTGATGCCATGAGGCCACTTCAAGTGTTTAAGTCCTCTTGCTAAGCAATCTCTCAGGATTGTCCTGTACGGTGAGAAATGCCACAGAGAATACACACCAAAGAATCAAACTCTGCTGTGTGTGTATATAGATCTGATTTTGTAGATCCCTTTTGCAGATTTTGCTATAATGAAGCCATTGCATTAAACCCACCAGTCAGTGCTCCTTTCCTGCCATCAAAAGCAAGCCACTGCAATAGGAAAATTATACATATGTTATAAAAGTATGTGAAATGTTAAACAGAGGCACTCCTTTCATTGCACCACTTTAAACCAATGAGCATAATTTTCAAGCCATAGAGTTACTCTGATGTGTTAGGTGAGACGCATCCAGCAGACAACTGGATTTCACAGACTAATGATCCACCTCCTGTGTTCCAAGCTGGCTGAAACAAACTGCAGGGAGCAAAGAGGTGCAGTTCTTCTGAGTGGAAAGATGGAGAGTATTTTCTGCTCTAAGTGTGGCTTGAAGTAACCACACTGCAAATTAGTTGTAAACATAAAATGAAATAGATGATAGATCTAGTAAGTGGTAATCTGGAAGATAACAGTACTATTAAATAAGAAGAAAAATTGTCAGAGAAAGGACTGTTTTACTCAGGTAAAAGTTTCCTTTATTTAACCCCCAGAAAAAAGTTGCACACATAAGGATACAGATAAATGAAATGAATGAAAGAAATAAAATTATTTGAGAGTTAAAACCTACCTAAGTGAGTTTCGCCACATTTAAGTACTAGCTTTATTCCATGTCTTCAAATACTGCCATTTTTATTTTGCATATTCTAGACATTACTGCTAAGTATCTTGCATGATAAAGGATAGGATCATGCACAGTTGAAAACTAGCTTGAAGCATCTCGAAACATTAATGAATTTTCTCTTGGAACTACAAATGCATGATTTTGAAACTAATATTGATGGTAAAAATTAGTTTTTGCTCTTATGATCATTTGACTTTTGAGTTTGTACTTTGCTGTTTGTAATTAAGAGACAATTTGCTGTTTTCTTTCTTGCAGAACGTGGTTCACCGCGTAATTTGGTTACCACAGATATAACTGACACTACAGTTGGGTTATCCTGGACACCAGCTCCAGGAACAGTTAACTATTATAGGATAATATGGAAATCCCTTTATGATGATACAATGGGAGAGAAAAGAGTCCCTGGAAAAACAGTGGATGCTGTGATAGAAGGCTTGGAGCCAGAGACTAAATACAGGATTTCAGTATATGCAGCCTATAGGAGTGGAGAAGGAGACCCAGTAGAAGGAGAGGCTTTTACCGATGGTGAGTGTAGTACAACATTACCACCATTTGTAATATTCTGTTAATGATGACATTATAATTTTTTAAAGAAAATGGACTTTATTTTTTTTTTTCTGCCCTTGCCCCTGCATGAAAAGTTTCCCTGAATCAAAATGCCTCCTCAACTCAGTAAATTCTGGCATTTTGTCGGACAACTAAAACCGCACAAAAATATCTTCTATGTCATGTAGGTTTCGATTCAGCAAGAATTACTTCCAAGTTAAGATATGATTTTTTCTGAAAATAACTCTGAAGTCAGCCTTCTATAGGCTTGGTGCGTCTGCTGGAAATCAAGTGGAGAAAATGTTATGGATAGAGTAAGGAGGAAAGGTGGGGTAAATTCCCACAGAATGAATGAATTTCCTTTCCAAGCTATTGCCCTTTCCAGTCTTCACAGTCCTCAAACTGAGGCTTACTGGGTGATTTTGATGTTTGTTATTTACCTTGCTGGAGCTTTTCTTTTTTTTCTTATTTGCTAAACATTTTGTAGTATTTGTAAAGCAGGTTCAAGCCTCCTCCTGCAGTGTAGGCAAAGTGAAAAAACACGGAGAGGCCAGGAGTGGCTATTTTCTTTAGAGCCAGAACTGGCAAGTAAAAGAGTCATAACGAATGAAGGGATGCCCTAGATCAGCCTTGATGTTTCTGGTGTTTGCCTAAAGGGGCCACGTGAAGACGAAGCCTGAGGGAGGGCTTTGGGGAAGCAAAATGTGTGTTTATACATTCTTGTACTTTTTCCTAAGCATCTGTTTTGACTACTGTTGGAGACAGGCTGCTGAACTACGCTAACCTTTGTCCTTGACCCAGTTTAGTTGTTCTTAAGGTTTTGCAAGCGTAGTGATTGCTGCTGTTCCTGAGAGCTGATTCCCCAGAGTCAGCTGTCCCATGGTTTAATTCTTTGTTTAAGCACAACAGCGCTGCCTTTTCCAGTTTGTCCTGCCTTTTCCAGATTAGGTAGGCTGCTTAGCCCTGTCATTTTTTGCTTCTCTTTGTGTGCTGAGGGAACTTGCTCTCAGGCCTATCAATAGCCCCACACCTAAGACTAGTATTGCAACTTTCTGGTACAAACCATTATTAGAAAGTGTCAGCTCCTAGGAGCTACAAAGCCTACCTTACCATGTGATGAAATACTGATCAATTCTGGCATGCCAAGGAGATTCAGTTTTGCCAAAACCTAGATAGCTTATTTCAGCTGACAGCCAGCATTGCATACCTTTCAGTTTCCTTCAGATTATTTATACCATTTGTACAGTCTGGAAAATATCTCTTAGAAGGCAAATGCTGTAATTTGTAGAGAAAATGCTTTATTAGTTCATGGGCTTATTTCAGCACATGTACTATGTTGCGAATAGTGATGAGCGATTTTCCAAGCATTTGGAAGGTCACTCATCACTATTTGCAGGATAGTTTTATGGGGTCCAACATCCAGCAGTTTAGTTATTTACCAGCACCTTATAAGACCTGTAAACTCAAAACTTATAACTCTATAGGACATTGTGTTAATGAAAAAATGATGACTTTGTAATTTATCACTTTCATTTGAGACTGCTGGATCTATTATTTAATGGATTGCTGAGAAGTGTGACTAAATAAAACTCCCAGTTATGTTGTGTCGTTCTGTGATTTGTACTTCGCTCTTTTTCTCTCCATAGTTAAAAGCACACTTCTGTTTAGTCCATTACAATTAAAAAATAATTAACAATGGCTTATGAGAGTCCCCTGTGTCTTCCCCACAATCAAATACTGTAATTTTAAAGAGGACGATTTTATTTTTTAGTACAGTAGAACTGATTTTGCAGGCATGCATTGGAATATATCTGTATGTTATAAAGTAAACATTTATCTGTATTTTTACACTGAAAAGTGTCACCAAATGCCAGGACTGTGACAGTAGACAACGAGACAGAAAATACAATGAGAGTTTCATGGCAGCCTTCACCTGGGAAAGTCTTGTCTTATCGTGTGTATTACCGACCACGCAGTGGAGGAAGACAGATGTTCGGAAGAGTAAATGCTCCTGCTACAAGCATAGTGTTGAAGCGACTTAAGCCCCGAACTACATATGACCTAAGTGTTGTTCCAATTTATGATTTTGGACCAGGAAAATCAAGAAAAGCAGAAGGAACAACAGGTATGTATCATAAGGTTGTACAGGATTTTGTAATGCAAATTTTGTGCTTAAAAATAATAGTCATGATACATAGAAAAGTATAGTGTAATCTTCCGAGGTGATGAATTGACAGGCAAATGGGAGAAAATGTTAGAGGCTGAGAAGAGAGTTCGATTTGTTGGAAACTTCACTATGGCTTAGACTGAGCACAGCTTTTGCAGTTGATATTGAGGGTGCAGTTTGGTGCAAAATCTGTTTGAAAACACTAGGCTAGTTTTGAAACACTGTCATCAGAAGTCAAAACAAGGTGTTTTGTGAGGAAGACAGTAAATAGACTACTTAATCAAGTATTGTCAGCTGTTTCATAATTTGTCTTTTGATTGTGGGTATGGATTCAAGAGCTACCTAGCATCCTGTTGTTTAGGTTTGTTGTCTTTGGTCACTGTATTTCTAGGGAAGACCTAAGGTAATCAAAAGGAGGAGTAGATGATTTTGAAGATTCCTGTGTGGAAGCCTGACTTCATAGTTTTTTGGACAAGCTGTCTTCTCTCTCAGAAACTAAAACTCTAAAACATTTACTAAGTTCCAGTGAGAACATTTTTGTGGTAAAAGAAATACTAATTTTCTATTCTACCACTAGTATGTATCTGATGCTAATCTTACCTTTTCTAAGGAAATGGTTTTTTTAATATCCAGATCAAACAGATTTAGAGTCAGTTTTCTGCTTCCATAGATAGAAGGACATTACCAAAAGAGTTTTTTTCAAGATGTTTCTGCCTTTGGAGGAATAGTGCCACTCAGTGAGGTATTCTGTAAACTGTTCATGCCATTCTCTGTTTTCTGAACATATGTTATATTGAATAATGACAGGAAGTAAAAAAAAGTCTCTTAACAGTGGAGATATCAGCACCTCAGTTACTGAAGGAAGATTTCTTTTTAACCTGAAATGTGGTAGATATAAAGGAGTCATGAAAAGTTAGTCAGCTGTTGACCAATACCTGTTTTTCATTGCTGAAAGTTATGCTGAGATAAAGTTTAGATAATCCAGCTGCTTTTGATGTTTGAACTCTTCATCTTGATACAGATATGCCTCTGTGCTTTTTGTCTAAATAGCTGTGGTGGTAAACACTCTTTAGAAGCAAGTGAGGCCTGAGTGATCTTGTTGGTTGAAGCTGTCATTGTAATTCAGGCAGTATTACAGGAGATGAGACAGAGAGTCTGTATTTTTCTGTGTGGGTGGGAGTGTAACTACTATTTCTCAGCAGAATTCACAATCTGAGGATGTTTATGATCTTTCCACTACAGTTAGACAATTGCATAGGCACAGGGATAAGGCAAAGTCTATCTTTTTTTTCACTCCAAAGGTATAGTTGTGACTTTCTGTTTAATTTCCATTTTTTACAACTTTGAGATTACACTGCTGCAGTGGTTTCCATAATTCACTTTAGAGTTGCACAAAAGCAAAAGTGATGCAGAAGCTAGCAGCTGGCTTGTCAGCCACTCCCTGAGTACTGACCTGCAGTGGGCAGCTGTTAGTCTTCAGTGGAAGCTGCTATTGACCTAAAGACCTCAAGCTGTTTGGCTGGCACTTCTTTGAAGGATTATTTTTTGACATACTGCCCTACCTGTGGTGGTGAAGTTGTTTGAACTGCCAGGCTGTTTATTCAGTCAATTGACTGCAGAAGGAGCCTCAGTAATAAACTTAACCTGCATTGGCTAGATAGCTAAAATAAAGTGACAAGAATCTCACTGTTCATCTTTTAATACCTGTCTTTATGTCAAAAAAAGGCATGAAGAGTTTAGGACTATCACTAATACAGGATTTGCATATGTATTTTTTTGCATAAAAGCATACTTGTGATTCTTTTTCCATATGCAGACATGATCTAAACCCTTTTGTTTTCCATCCTTGCAGCCTCTCCCTTTAAGCCACCTAGAAACCTGAGAACCTCTGATTCAACTATGTCAAGTTTCCGAGTAACATGGGAGCCAGCCCCGGGTCGAGTGAAGGGCTACAAAGTAACTTTCCACCCTACTGAAGATGATGGGAGTCTTGGAGAATTAATAGTGGGGCCATACGACAGCACAGTGGTACTGGAGGAGCTTAGGTATGCATAATAACTCATGTTTTGGTTTCGGTTGTTTGTTATTTTTCAAAAATAGCTTTAGCTTAGGGTTTTGTTTAATCAGGATTTGTTATTGAAGTGGCTGGCAGAATCTACTGTAAGTAAGAAAGTAATTTTTTCAATAAGCTATGAAGATCTTGTTATGCAGCCTCTGAAAGGTACCTGACAGGTCTCTTTCTGAGATTATCCATTTAAATAATTTGTGGTGCTCTCACAGGAACTGAAGGAGGCAAAGATATGGGCAGGAGCTGTGTTCTGCATTTCACCTATAAGAAAGATAACGGGATACTGGAGGATATTTGGGATTTCTGAAGTTTCCTCTCAAAAGTTCCTTGCCTCATGTTTCTCAAGAAAAGCTGAATTTAGTTCTTGAATCATTTTCTCAGAGGCCTGGATTTGTAAAGTAGGCTTCAGATCATGTCAAAATCTATTATGCAAATATACTAAGTAGAATCATTAAAATATATACTAAATATACTAAAATAGGATCATTAAAAGCTGAAGAATCATACAGTCATATAATGGTTTGGGCTGAAAGGAACCTTAAAGATCATCTAGTTCTAACCTTGTTGTTGTGGGCAGGGACACGTTCCACTAGACTATGTTGCTCAAAGTCCCATCCAGCCTGGCCTTGAACATGTCCAGGGATGGGACACCCACAGCTTCTCTGGGAAACCTGTTCCAGTGCCTCACCACCCTCACAGTAAAGAATATATTCCTAATATCTAACTTAATGTATTCTCTTTCAGTTTAAAGCCATTACCTGTTGTTGTGTCAGTATCTGCCCTGCTTAAATGTCCCTCTCCAGCTTTCTTGTAGGCCCCCTTTAGGTAGAGGAAGGCTACCATAAGGTCTCCCTGGACCCTTCCTTTCTCCAGGCTGAACAACCCCAACTCTCAGCTTGTCTTCACAGGGTAGATGCTCCAGCCCTCTGACATCTTTGTGGCCCTCCTCTGGACTCATTGCGACAAGTCTGTGTCTTTATGTTGGTGGCTCCAGAGCTGGACATAGTGCTTCTGGTGAAGCCCCACATAAGCAGAATAGAGGGTGAAAATCACCTCCCTTGACCTGCTGGTCATGCTTCTAGTGGTGCAGCCCAGGAGAGGTTTGGCTTTTGGGGCTTCAAGAGCACATTGCTGAGTCATCCTCAGTTTTGCATCCACCACTACCTGCACGTTCATTTCCTCAGGGCTGCTCTCAATTCACTCATCACCAGCCTCTACTTGTGTTTTGGATTTCCCAGTGCAGGACCTTACACTTGTCTTTGTTGAACTTTATGAGGTTCACACAGGCCAACCTCTCATGCCTGTCAAGGTCTTTCTGGACGGCATTCCTTCTCTCTGGCATGTTGGCCACACTACACAGTGCACTTGCTGGGGCTGCACTTGATTCCACCATCCCTGCTGCCAACAAAGATGTTAAACAACGCTGTTCCCAATACTGACTCTTGAGGAATGCCACTCATCACTGATGTCTGCTTGGACGTGGAGCCCCTGATCATAACTCTTATGAGTGTGACCACATAGCTAATTCCTTATCCACTGAGCACTCTAGTAGGTAAATCCACTTCTCCCTAGAGACAAGGACATCATGCAGAACAGTGTCAAATGCTTTGCACAAGTCCAGGTAGATGATGTCAGTCGCTCTTCCCTTATCTACCAGTGTGTCATGGAAGGCCACCAAATTTGTCAGGCATCATTTGCCCTTATGAAGCTGTCTTGGGTGTCACCAGTCACCTCCTTATTTTCCATGTGCCTTAGCATAGTTTCCAGGAGGATCTGCTCCTTGATCTTGCTAGGCACTGAGGTGAGACTGACCTCTGTAGTCTGTAGTTCCCACATCTTGCCTATTTCCCCTTTTAAAAATGGGGATTATGTCTCCTCTTTTCCAGTCAGTGGGCACTTCACTGAACTGCCATGACTTCTCAAATATGATGGCTGGTGGCTTGGCAATTTCATCTACCAGTTCTCTCAGGATCCATGGATATACCTTGCCAGAACCCATAGACTTGTGCACCTTCAGGTTCCTTAGATGGTCCCAAACCTGATCTTCTCCTCCAATGGCTGGTTCTTCCTTCTCCCTGTCCCTGATTTTGCCTTCTGTGACCTGGGTGGTGTGGCTGGAACACTTTTCAGTGAAGACTGAGTCAAAAAAGTAATTCAGTACCTCAGCCTTCTCCATATCCTGGGTATACAAGTCTCCTGTTTTCTTCTGGAGAGGGACCATGTTTTCCCTAGTCTTTTATCACTGATGTACTGTAGAAGCTTGTTTACCTTGATGTCCTTGGCTGCATTTAATTCTATCAGGGCTCCCCAGTTTTCCTGCCCTGATCTCTGGCTGCCTGACAATCTCTCTCTATTCTTCCCAGAATTAAACAGTTTGAATGAGGAAGGCTATAAATTTAAGTATAGAGTGCAGAATCAGCTTTTAAATTGTCACAACTTCATGGTCTTGTGGACGAGCTAGTATTTGGGCTTCATGTTTTAGCACCTACTTTTCCATGAGAGATTCTTCTTGCTGTGGGAATTTAATAAGTGAAATGTTTAGCATTTAACTAGCCAAATGACTTTAGTTACAGTGCATTTGTTTAACTATTGCAGGGCAGGAACTACGTATAAGGTAAATGTTTTTGGGATGTTTGAAGGAGGCGAGAGCAACCCCCTGGTTGGACAAGAGATGACCACTCTTTCAGATACTACTTCGGAGCCATTTTTATCTAGAGGTAAACATGACTGCATTGAAGAAATGGCAGTCTTGGATTTTGGATAGAAAAGGAATGAGAGTTTACTATGTTTCCTTATGGTTTTTCTAATGCATATACATATTTGTTTACAGGATTCAGTGTACTCCTTACCCTGATGGTAACCTGGTGGTCTGAAATGACCATTAAGTATGCTCAAGTTCACATTCTAGTCCCCTACACCCTTTAGATGTTCTCATAAAGATGATAATGCAGGCAACCCATGTTTTGCTGATTATTCAAAGCCATCTGCATTGCATTTTCAAGACATCCACATCTGTGTTAAATTACGTAAGGTCAAATTCTTGAACAGAGATCATGGCTCATCTGCAGGGGTGTTCACAGGAGTAGAAGAAGGAATTTTAAGCAGATTGTTAGCCCTTTGCTTGTCCTTATATGGTGACTTTTCCTTTTAAGACTAAGATGATATAATGAACAAAGATCTGATAGTTGGGAATGTCCCAGTGTTAGTGTGCATTATTTAAATTTATATTCAACATATCCATTGTTTAGTCTTTGGGGGTTTTTTACTATAGAAGGAGGAGAATTAGTTCAGAAAGGCAGTTGCAGAGTCTCTGCAGTAGCTGGGAAGTTTTCCCCTGTGTGGCTAAACCTTTCTTTCAAAGTTTCTATGAATATTATGATAGCAGATCCCTTTGGTGTGGTTAATGGCCTCTGCCTGCTAATAATACTGGAAGGAGAAAGTTTCAGGGCTCAGTCCTCCTTTATGGAAAACATGAAAAAGCAGGTCTTTGCTTCTTAATAGTCAGGTATACACAAATAATAAAGACTTTTCTTCTCTGCCATTCAAAGCTTGCATTAGCATCAGAGAGAATGTGGTGAGGAGAAAGAACCTAACTGCAAAGTTCTTTCAGAGTTAAATAAAAAAAAAAAGGTTTCTGAGTGCTGATTATATTCTTCTTTCTTAACCTCTCTGCTGCCTTGTTTCGACAGGGCTGTGTAAAAAATATTTATCTTGTATAACTTTATTGACAGCATTTTTAGAAACTTCTTAATTATTTGCTGTCCTACTCCATCTAATACTAGAGGGTAAAACTGAGAGAAACTACAAAACAGGCCATCAGTGACATTAGAGTAAAACTTCAATAAGTCTGGCAGGAAAAAATTGCTCTAACACTGGTTTATTATTTTTCATTATAGCAGCTCTCATTTCTGACTTCAGTGTTATATTCTTTAAGCTATTTAATTTTACTAATGCATGGATTTGAATCATGGTTAATGTGAAAAATAAATTTATATCTTGGACTGTAAATGTAATAGTAAATTGTATATTAATAGAGGGGAAAAAGTCACCCTAGACCTGGTACCTTTGCTAGAGTTTTCCATGTGGGGAACTATAGTAGTTGGAAGAAATCTAAAAGTGAAAATAGTTGTTGTACATGAAGCTAACTTTAACTTCCATATTGAAGTTATGCATGCAGTTTTTTGAACTAACGTGGTTTTACTTAAACCCTATTCCCAGCTGATTTTATTGTCCTGACTAAAGACTAGATCTATATTTTCTGTGCAGAAGAGGATCATGCTTTTAACCCCCAGGTACATGGAATAGTTATATTCCTGAGTCTACAGTGTTGGATCAATTCTGTGGAACATATATGAAATCACAATATCTTTCAACTGTGATGAGTGTGGCTGATTTTTCTCAATGGGATTTCTTCCATATAAAGACCAGAAGCTCTGATGGCAGGAAGCCAGAAAATTTGCAGCTGGTAACACAATCTACAGGAAAAGAGAAAGATTTTTTTTTTTCTGCAAATGGCTGTGGATAAAATTATTGTGTCTTTCTGTTTTGTATAAATATTTTGTTATTTTCCTTGTGATGAAAACAATATTATGCATATTTTATTCTGTAATTTGTAAACTGAAGATATCTGAAATAACTTTCTACCTTTTTAAAACATTGCAGCTTTATATGAATGTTTATTCTTGTTCCCTCTGTATCTCTTACCTGCATTATGTTTATGTGTTTCTATGAATTGTGCTCTTGCTTTCCTGTACATGCAAACTTCTATACCACCTGTATTACTATGTCTTTTTCCCCCCAAAATTGAGAAATGCTATTTATTTTAAAGTGGTTGTAATATATACTATTAATCCCGCTATTACATAGTTGAAAAGTAAGCAGTAGTTTTGCTGTACATGACAGACTAAAATACTGTCAATTTGTGTAATCTGGTAATGCTCACTGCCATGGCAGTGGTTAGTTTAGAAGTCTTGTACAAAACTTTTGAAATCAAGTTATCAACTGTGTTTAAAGACCAAAAGAGATAATGACATGACAATAGAGAACACTGGCCTTGACATTTGCAAAGCCTTATTTACAAAAGGAAACACACATGAAGAAATTTAGGCAGCTTTTGCCATGGAACCAGTGACTAGTGTGAATAACGTTCACAGACAGGTCATACTTGACAGAGTGCCAGTGAATAAAACTAGAGCTATTTTGGAAGCTAACTCATGACATATGTCGTCTAAAAGGATGGAGAAAGAAAGCTGTCATGCCAAGGCTATATTTTTCTGGTTGACATGGCAGGTTTAGAATGTAGAACCAGAGCAGAAGCTGATATCGTGCTGCTGGTGGACGGCTCATGGAGTATTGGGCGGCCAAATTTTAAAACCATCAGGAACTTCATTGCCCGTATTGTTGAAGTTTTCGATATTGGTCCTGACAAAGTACAGATTGGTAAGTTGTCATATGTTGGAGGGAAAATGAAGCATATTTGCTACACAGACACATAATAACTGAGGAAATGATGGCTTTTTTCCCAGGTCTGGCACAGTATAGTGGTGATCCCAGGACAGAATGGAATCTCAATGCTTACCGAACCAAACAGTCTTTATTAGAGGCTGTAGCCAACTTACCATACAAAGGAGGCAATACTCTAACAGGTATGTCACACTGCCAGGATCATCCTCAAGCTCCAATAAAAATTATTCTAGTAGCTGACCCCAATAATGTTCAGTGAACTCAAATATATCTGTGATGGAAGGAATTTACTGTTCAATGTAGTGTTTGGAAGAGAACAGGTGTAGCATAGGCTTATAAACTCAGAGGTGGAGATATGTGATAGAATAGTGCTTGGGTGATAAAGAGCTTGTGTTGCTGTTGAGTATAAGAGAAGATGAAAGGTCAGTTCTGTGTCAGGGTTGGGATGAAGACAACTAGGACCCAGAAGGAAGGCTAGAGGAGATCAGATAGGAGGGTGATGCATAAAATGTAAGAGATCAGAGACTTTGAGAAGGCTGAAATAGTATCAGTTGCTGATAAGTCTAGATGATGGTCTGCAATTAGATTCCAAATGCTTCTAGAAGGAAGTAAATTGTGGAATTATGTTGCTAGAGTGAAATCACCAGGATTTAATAGGCTCTTACTATGATTACTGTATGGAAATGGGTTATAGTGATGGTTACTTTCTTTGTATCATGCTAGGAATGGCCTTGGATTTCATCTTAAAAAACAACTTCAAACAAAATGCAGGCTTAAGGCCCAGAGCTCGCAAAATTGGTGTTCTCATCACTGATGGCAAATCACAAGATGATGTAGTTACCCCTTCAAGAAAACTCAGAGATGAGGGAGTGGAACTGTATGCAATTGGTAAGTATTGTATGAAGAGATGTCCTGTAGCAACTCCCTCCTGCCCATTGCTAAAGGTACAGAGAAGCAGTCACAGACATAAGTACCTGAAAGGGTATTCAAAGAACGTGTTTAGGAACTTAAGTTCAAGTTCTTGTGCTTCATGGCCATAATTTCTAACAGGCTTTGCTTTCATGTCTTCTCTGTAAGGTATTAAAAATGCAGACGAAAATGAATTGAAGCAGATTGCAACGGATCCAGATGACATCCATGCTTACAATGTTGCAGATTTCTCCCTCCTGGCTAACATTGTTGATGATGTAACCACAAATCTGTGTAACAGTGTGAAAGGTCCAGGTACATCACATTTTCAGTCTAGTTCATCCTTTTTCCATTTACGTGCTTGCACTGCTAATTCCTTTTTATTACTTATTGGGAACACTGTGTAGCCCTTGGCTGTTTTTTCAACTGCTTGTGTGGGGAAGTTGTGCAGACCACCTGGACTACCCTGCAGGGATTCTTCCTTTCCTTTCAACAATGACTATGTTATGCCTAACACAGCATGACATGGCTAAATGTGCCTTCTTTTTTTCCCCCCAGAATAATGAAGTATATTTCATAGTGTGTCAGCTTTTTGCCTGTTGTGACAGGTTCTTTGATGATGCTCCTCCAATGAGGAAAATTTCAGCAACCTTGCTCTTTTCAAATATTAATGTCTGACAGCCCAAAACCAAAACTGAGCATGGAAAAACAGTACTGTTAGCGGATCGTTCTCCAGTGGAACACTGGTGTTGAAGGTGGAATAGGCATTACAGGGAGCTTGTTTGGTCTTTAGAGTGTGATGGTGAGCTAGCTCTTCATGCAGTTATTTTAAGAATTCCTGAAAAAACAGAAACACAAGTAAATACTTCAAGTGTTTTTCCCCCCTCCTGATGATATAAGATAAATGACTATTTTTTAAATTTCCTTCCACTTCTAGGTGATTTGCCACCTCCCTCTAACCTAGTCATTTCAGAAGTGACACCTCGTTCTTTCAGACTGAGATGGAGTCCACCTCCTGAGAGTGTTGATAGATACAGAGTTGAATATTACCCTGCCTCTGGAGGTAGCCCTAAACAGGTTTGTATTCTGTGTTCGTCTTTTATATTGTCTAAAATAACGATGGACTTCCACATCATGGTAATATCATTCTGAAATTTGTGCTGTGTATGATATAACAGTAAATGAAAAAAGGCTGCCGAGATTGTTTTAATGTCGTGAATCAATGACTAAAATGTACTTCTTCAAAAAAGTTGACTGCAATTTCTAGTAACTCCATTTTGCTCCTATTCCACTGTCATTTATTGGTTTAAATATGTCTGTGCCAGAAATATTCTGACCATAATATAATACATTTTCTTGTTAATAGAAAAAGACAGTAGGTGATACAGGTTGTGTTTAGATGAACAGTGTATGATGGTACTTTGAATCTTTGCCTAAGCATCTACTCCAAACTTTTTAATGCAAAGTATCAAACTTATCTTGTGATGATTCCTTCTCTACTCAGAGATTCAGTGACTGGCAGCCGTTGTTTCTAGGCAATCTGAATTGCTCATCACTCTCTTCAACTAGACAGAATAATATTTAGAAGAATGAAGTATTTAGGAGAGTGAAGTTAGTTGCCTTTGTGTACCTAACTCTGAACTTCTCATCTCTGAATTTGGCTTTTAAATCTTAACTCAGGAGGCTCATGGAGACTCTTGACTCATGGAGAGTTTACTCTTAGTAAATCATGACCTCAGGATTTGGCCGTTGATTAAAGTTGGAGCTGTGGTTCCAATGAACACTGACTTCACAGCTTGATTGCTTCCTGGCATTGCTGTTCAGCAAGGTGTTGCTAATGCCATGTGCTGTAACCATCTAGATTATCCTGGGTGTCTGAAACTTTTTCTCCAAAGTGGTAACATGTATTGCTGGCACTTTTTAAATGCTGTTTATTAATATAGAAGTGTAAACCATGTATGCAGAGTAAGTCATGCTAAATATATCCAGCTCTATTTGAAAAAAATGTCTTTCTGAGATTTCCCTATGGAGTGCTTTGGAAAAATAATGCTATACTGTCACATAAAATGCATAAAAGTTTAAGACCATACTTTATTTATTTAGCTCCTTACTATTGATTTCTGATGAGTTTCACAAGGAATGATTGTTTTTCTTAGAGATAAGATTACAATTGTACTTGTCGCACAGTGGTTAACATTGCTTTTCTCTTATGCAGTTTTATGTAAGTAGGATGGAAACAACAACAGTTCTGAAAGATCTGCAACCTGAAACAGAATATGTTGTTAATGTGTTTTCTGTGGTAGAAGATGAAAGCAGTGAGCCTCTGATCGGCAGGGAAACAACTTGTAAGTTAGAAATGCATCTTGAATAACCTGTTAACAGCCAGTTTGGCACATAGAACTTTTAGCACTATGGACTTTCTTCTTAGCAGAAACAAAATTTTTAATTTGAATTACTAAACTGTGTTGTGTTACACTAGTTGTTCAGATGTTGTCTGGAAAACTTCAGCAAAATGAAACTGCAATGTGGTAGGAAATGTTTGTCCCAGCTTCTTTCCAGGCTCATAAAGCATGGCTGTACAAAACGAGAACAACAGACATGAATTACACCAAGACAGAGTTTATAAATTCCAGAAATCTGATCATATACAAGTGTGTACTCTATTTTTATGCTAGGTAATTAATTCCTACTACTATCAGACAGAATACTGTAGAAATGATTTATAATTAGCAAAAAAGCCAGTTCAACACAGTTATGCCACTTCTATGCGATATAACTTAGCCATGTTTCTACTTTGAGTTGTCTATATGATTGAGGTATATTTATGCTGAATGTAATATTGGGTGACTTTTCTGCCTCTTTGGTAATATTGAATGCTTGCTGTTCATTTCACATTGTTTTGTGTTAGGCTTGCCTTACACTGTTAAAATATGTGCATAATTTTTATGAAGTCTGTTGTAGTTTTTGATGTTTATTTAATAATTAGAGAAACACAAAAATCAAAAAAAGGACAAAAAAATCCTTTTTGTACATGCCCCAAACCAGTTGTGTTGTTTCCTGTTAAAGCATTCATCTGAGTTAATGTTGCTTTTTAGAATATTAAAGTGTTTGAGTGCAGACTTGTAAGAGGTTTAGCTGTGGATGTAGCAAATCTGTAGCCACATTCAAAATGGGATGACCATTATCTCATTCTTATACTAAGAACCACTTAAAATACCAGTGCTCGCAGATCGCCTTTCTACTACCCATAATGTACCCTAATACCCATGTGCAGTATTCTCATTGGTGCTACTTGTGATATAAAATATGAAGAAGGTGAAATAAATAAATAAACAAACAAACATTTTGTATTTGACAGTGCCAGTCTCTTCAGTTAGAAACTTGAATGTTTATGACATTGGCTCAACCTACATGCGAGTGAGATGGGAACCTCTCAATGGAGCTACTGGTTATTTGTTAACATATGAACCTGTGAATGCCACAGTCCCAGTCCCGGAGGAAGAGGTAAGTGAATTTGTCTTCACTTCCTGTGCTCTACTAAAAATAAATTAAGAAAAACTGTTAGACTATCACAATAGTCAAAAGACTGGCATGTACTTCTGAAGTGCAGAGAACTTACTAGGATATTATATACAATGACATCAGTCAGGAAGCTGTAAATATACCGTGAATCTCACAAACAAAATTCCCTTGAAGTTGAATCATTGCTTGCTTTTCTGCCATTGCTTTCCTCGGTTTTTAAACATGGTGTGTTACTTTTCATGTGCAGATGCGTGTTGGACCATCAGTGAATGAGGTGCAGCTGGTAGATCTCATCCCCAACACTGAGTACACTTTAACAGCTTACGTATTGTTTGGTGATATCACCAGTGACCCACTCACCACCCAGGAAGTGACATGTATGCACATCTTGATTTCTGCTTTGTTTTTGCTTCAGCAATATTTAATTTTAATTTTATTTCATACAACAGTTTTTATATATTTGTTTTGTTTAGAAGACCACCTTAACCATGTTTTATGCATTTTCTAACACTCATACATTTCCAAAAGATCTCAAGGCAATTTCAATGAAAAGGATCTAACTATTAAAAGAGGAACAAAAGAATATTTTCCTTGAATAATGAAGGAAGTTGGCTTGACAATCTTGTGGTCACGGTGTTTTTAAAAGCTCTCAATTTTACTTGCATTAACTTAGAAAACTTATTCCCAAATTCAGACATTCTCTCAAATGTAGAAAATAATAAAGAAACATACTATATCAAGAAAAAAATTGATCTAAATATGGCTTCCTTTTTATACCCTTCCTCAAATATTTCCCAATGATAGAGACATGTTTCTGGAATAGTGCATGTGGTATGGTTATTTGTATGTCCTTAAAAATTGCTAAAACCTTAACCATGCATGAAAAGTGGCTATTGTCACCAAAAATTATGATCTTAAGTCCTGATACTTCTAAAAGTATTTTGCTCATAATTTACAAAGGTGAAGCTGTACGTTTTAGCTATTTTGGTCATTGCTGGGACACTGAGCTCCTAAACTGTCTCATCTAATGGTCAGGAAAATGAACTTCTCAGAAAGTGTATGCCTTTATTTCAGTGAAAGACATGAGAAGAATTTACTTCCATCTGTGAGAGACCTATTCCTCTGCCATGAATAGCATTTTCACTTCCTACTGTCGTTATTTTTACAGTACCTTTGCCTGGACCCAGAGGCTTAACAATTCAGGATGTTACTCACAGCAGCATGAATATCCTTTGGGATCCTGCCCCAGGGAAAGTTCGAAAATACATCCTAAGATACAAAATAGCTGATGACGCTGATGTAAAGGAGGTAAATTCTTGAAAGTACTAAGAAAGAGTTTTCTTTTGAGGAGCTAAGTTAGTAACATAATAGTAAAAGCAGTAATATAACCCACCAAAAGAGTAAAGAACATCAGTTCATGGTGATTGCGGTCAGGAAAGCACATTGATTTCTTGGAAACAGAATAAGCACGAGATAGATTTCTTTGGGTACTGCCTTCTTCCTCCAGAGGGAAAAAATCCTCAAACTGACTGGAGAATTTTCCTGTGCTTTGGTAAATGGCCATTTCTATTGTCTGCTTAAATGTTGTCTTGCCCAGATCTAAGAACAGCTTACAATTAAGAGTACAGGAATGTGGAATAAAGGTATATTAGCCCTTTGCTGATTATCAGAACATGTGTGAGCATTGTTAGAGATGTTTTTTAGTTAAGTACAAGCTTTCCTTAATTGCACTGCTTGACATGGATTAGCTCCTGTAGGATTAAATGTGTTTTTATAAGGAAATGAGAATTTTCTAATGGTTCAGTCTGCATCTTTGTTTCCAAAAGAATGAAGCTGTGGATGATCAACAAGTACTACACGCATCTGATATAATATGCTTTGCAAGGGAATTAGTAGATAGCACTCAACACTTGGGTGTAAATTTAGGAGCAAATGGCAAAACTTAGTCCAGAATACTTTTTGGGTTTTTTTTAGTAGAGGAATTTCTGCCATTAAATCAAATGCAGAGTCAGAAATAGAGCAATTCGCAATTCTTAAGTCACTATTTTTATTCTTAGGTGGAAATTGACAGACTCAAAACCAGCACTACTCTCTCTGACCTTTCCTCCCAAACACTGTATCATGTAAACGTTGTTGCTGTATATGATGAAGGAGAATCCCTGCCCACAAAAGCAGAAGCTGTCACTCGTAAGTATTCCTAATAATCATTCTTGTGGTTGTTTTTGCCCTATATTCTATTAAAGTCATGCCTGTTGCAATATGTTACTGAGTTTAGGTGGAGATTTAGGTCATTTAGGCTGAGAAATATTTTACTTGCATTTGTAGCATTATTTACTGTATAATAAACCCCAGGAATCTTAGATTTCAGTATCTTACTGCAGGAAACACTGAGACTGCAGTCTACAGAGAGGTGATAGGGCAACTGAAGCAAAACCATTTCTGTTTAGAGACTGAAGGAAAAGTGTAGTGTTGAATTGGTAAGAAAATAATGAGGATAGAAGAAAGGTTTAACAAGTCTATGCAGGAATCTAGGAAAATAAGTAGGAAGCTGGGCCATATATCTCAGGATTAGAGAGACATGGTCTTGCTTCATGGAATGCTAAGCCCTTCTCTACTTCTAGAAAATCATAAAGGCAGTATTTGAGTAACTTCAACAAATAGAGGAAAGGCAATGGAGTTGCTCAAACTAAGAGCTGATTTTCATACAAGAGAAGTGACAGACTGAAAGGAGAAAGCAGGTATCAAGGAGGCCCTCATCCTGATCTAGGCTAATGATTTAAGAAGGTAGTTAACCAGCAGAGCTACACAGAAATCAGTGATGTTACCTTATTACTGTCCCTCAATCTGATGTGAAAAAGAAGCAAAAAACCATGCATACACTCTCTCTTTTTTTTTCTGAATTTTTTGTAGCCTGATGTATTTAAAAATGTTTGTGAGATTTTTGTGCTTGCTGTTGTGCTACCCTTTGTTCTATAGCTGTGGTTTTGTGTGAATGTGTGTGTAAGGAAAGATGAGGAAAGCTCTGCCAAAGAAATTATTTTTAGTTTAATGCTCTGGTTTTACCTATTTACGTATTTCTTCCCAGTAGCTATATTATATTTTGCTTCCTTAACCTACAGTTAACCTCTGTGAATTCTTTTTACATAATTGGTGTAATTCAGTCATGACTTTTTGGCTTACATACAGAATTTTATGATTTGGGAAAAACTCACGCAGGAGCTTGACCTGTGTCTATGTGAGTTCATAATCACTCCTAATTCCAAAATGTAAGAGTTAGGACTGAAGTTGTTGTGAGAAGGCATGTGGATTGTGATCTCTGCTGAGGTCAGTAGAGCTATGTCTGTTTTATCGGGTGATGACCTAGTTATATAACCTTATAAAGGATGATTTGCTTAGTGTAGGTGGGCTGGGTTATACTACAGCATTTGATAGCAGTATTTAGTAGCATGGTAACTGAGAGATGAATCTCCTACATAATCTTCTAAATTCTTTGAGTAATTCCTTTGTTTAACTGTATTTATTTTGTAGTTACATTTTGTGGAATACTTTTCCTTTTCTTGTAATAGAGCCTGTGCCAGCACCAGTCAATCTCAGAATCACAGATGTAACCACAAATAGTTTCAGGGGTACTTGGGATCATGGAGCACCAGATGTCTCTCTGTATAGAATAACCTGGGGTCCCTATGGAAGATCAGAAAAGCAGGAGGTAAGAATAGACAGCCACCATGAGCTTCCCTGGGCAGTCTCTCAGAGGGTATGTTTTTAAAATCAGAAATGCAATTGATAAAGGGCCTATAACTTGCAAGCCCTCCTATTGTGCACAATGGAAATTCAGTGAAAAGGTATAGAACACATACATACAACCACTTGCAGTGATGTTACTGAGTAAAAAGTAACTCAGTTATATCTCACTTTCTGTTTGTTTTGTTTGTTTTGGTTTTGTTTATTTATTTTTCTTTTTTTTTTTTTCTTTAATTTCTCCACAAGACTATCTTAAATGGGGATGACAATAGTTTGGTCTTTGAAAATTTGAACCCAGATACATTATATGATATCTCAGTTACTGCCATCTATCCTGATGAATCAGAAAGTGATGAGCTCATTGGCAGTGAACGAACATGTAAGTAAATAAGGGGATTCTGCATGTTGTTATTCATAGTTACTAAAACAGAAGGCATGTACATACAAGAATTCTGAAAATTCTTTCTACTTTTTTTCTAGTACCCTTGATACCTATCACCACACAAGGTAAGAATCAAAATTTCGAGGTATCGTAGAAGTAAGTAAAACCCATAGCTATATTTTCCTAAACTGTGACAAATGTTTACATAAAAAAGCTGAGATCATTTCATAAATATTATTGTGTATTTGGAAGAATACTAAACACTAGACTACAGCATGTTTATTATTTTACAAACATTACAGTTTATGTTCTCTTGTACTTAGTACATTCAGCTCTTGAGCAGGCATTCATGCAGCCCTAAAAGTATGAATGAATTTTGTGTCCCTGCTTTTTGGTAAAGTACATGTTTACTCTTTTCTTTATTGCCCTTTCAGCCCCAAAGAGTGGCCCACGAAACCTTCAGGTTTACAATGCAACTTCACATAGTTTGACTGTGAAATGGGATCCTGCCAGTGGTCGAGTGCAGAGATACAGGATCATTTACCAGCCTATCAGTGGGGATGGCCCTGAACAGTTGGTAACTAATTTTGTAGTTCTGTAGTTATTCAACATTCAATGCAACTTTCTGCAAAGCAATCAATTAGAATAATTTCTTTACAAGTCAGAACATTGTGTATATTAATCACTTTTTAGGTCAAAATTTGTATCTGTAGTGAAACGGTATATACTCCCACCTTTTTCTTTCTGCCCTTTCAAATCCAAGTTAGAATGCTCTTTATGGAGCATCAATAACTTTGGATGCATTCTGTTTTCTCAAAAATCACAGAATCATAGATTCATTTAGATTGGAAAAGACCTCTAAGGTCATGAAATTCAAGCATTCATCTATAGATATAACTATAATAAAGTTAAAATGTGTTGAGAAATAAATCAATCAGCATATAAGACTGCAAGTCACAGGTACAGTTACCACAACCATCAGTAATATGAACTACCATGACAACTTTCATAGTCCAGAGTTTTCCATTGTTTTCATAGTGTGGTTCGTGCTCTCCCAGAGGACTTTAGTTGAACAGTTGAGACTGTCTCTCACCACTTTAGGGTCAGAAAAACCATGCAAAAAAAAAAAAATCCATGCAAAACATGTGCTAGGGAAATGTTTAAGGTATTTCAGACTTTCAATATGTTTGAGCAGCTGTAATGGAGAGCCAGTACTGTATGGTCAGCCAGCTTTCCCTGTGTCGTCAGCAAGAGCTGTGTTGACTCCTGGCAGCCTACACAATCCAGCCTGGGAATGGTAATTCAGTCAGCCTGTTTATCAGAAATGTGTGCTACTTAAAAATGCCCTATTCTGCAGTGGGAGGCTGTTGTGGTTACTGCCAAATGACTCAGAGGAACAGTCTCAGATGGGAACCACATTCATTTAGCTTGCCCCAGTAATTGGAGATGGCACGTGTTCAGAAGTGTATCTAGGAATATTTACTTTAGAATCTGTTGGATGCTTACACACCCATTTTAACTCTCTTCTGAACAACATGCATTTAAGTTGATGTAATTGAACTATTGAATGAATTGAGCAGTTGAATGCAAGTTTATGGAGAAATCACTAGAAGAATAAGGAACAGCAGGAAGGTTAATTAATATCTATAATTAATTACTGTTATTGGAGTAAAAAGAGAATTATGAGCATTCTGTTGAAATTTGTGTGAAGAATATAGTTATTAGACTTAATTACTCACAGCTGGATAGAGTCCAGCAGTGGCAGTTGGAGAAAAACACCTCTTTTTAAGGAGAGCCTACAGAACACTCATACCCTGTTGATGGCATTTAATGCCTGTCTGCAAATAAGTCTGTCATATGATCACATTTCCTTTTCTGGGATATTTGATTAAAATGTAGTTCCTGGGTAGGCAGTAGAGCTGTCCCCACCAAAATATTTAAAATAGAACTTCTGGAAGGTTTTTTTTGCCCTATCTGAGATTTAATAGCCTCAGCACTAAGAAGAAGCACAGGTGATTTGAAGACAGCTCTGCAAACTGCACACCAAACTGCAGAGACCATAATTATCATTTAGGGTCTGATTTTGAAAGGTAAACAGATACTAAAATGGAGAGGCAGTCATGATGGGATGATAAAAGCATTTATTCTTTGAGAAGAGCTTTGTACACTTGAGTACAAAGAAAAAGTTCGCTTGCAAGTTAAAATTGTCTACCTCTATGGAAGCGAAGATGTATAAATGGTTGCTCATTATCAGTTCATCATGAGATGCTTTCTAAGCTTGTTATAACAAACACATTAGCTGAATAGGCTTTGAAAATGTGTAGATAATCTTAACAGCACAAAGGATGCTCTTGAGCAAGTGTAATTACACACTATTAAAAGCCAAAAAGAGTATGATTCTCAAATGTTTAAGATCTAAGTATTATTCTTAGTGCGTTTTAAATCTTTTATTCTGTGGAGATTATGATCACAAGATTATATGTAAAATAAAAATGGGGATGAAAGATGATAGAGTCTTAAGATGTTTAGAAGCTGACGTCTCATGCTGTAAAATTTTTGAACTCAAGGAGAGAAAATGTTGATATTGTATGCAATGTACATTAGAGATCTACAGGGTGTTGCAATTCATTCCATGCTTGCATTCTAACTTAGAGTGGAGCATAAAGAGCCCAAATGAAAGTCTATCAAAATGAGTAAAAGACTGATAGATTGCAATAGGATATAGTCAGTTACCATATAGTTTGTGCTGATAAAGAATGGCAGTTGATCCATAATTATGGTTATATGCAAGTTTGGATATTTGAAAGAATAGTGGCTTTGTGTCTAAACTTACTAAGAATATGTATTAAATATTACTGCTGTTAAATGTCTACTGTCAGCATCAATCACAAGAGCATTACAACATATGTTACATCATAGTGTTTTCCACTGCCTCAAATGCTTACATTCTGCACTATAGCAGTAGGCACAGAAGAGGCAGTATAAAAGGGATTTTAATGTTTTTCTTTTGTTTTGCTGAAGACTACAGTTGGAGGACGTCAGAACAGCGTGGTGATACAGAAGCTGCAGCCTGACACACCATATGCTATTACTGTGTTGTCAATGTATGCAGATGGTGAAGGGGGACGAATGACAGGACGAGGCAGGACCAGTAAGTAACTTCTTCAGATCTTCTTATTAGGTGCAATACAATATTGATATATTGCTTTTCAAATTAGCAGAGAAAAATTTCTTGTGGTGAAATTAATCCCATCTGTATTTGCCCTTTGGTGGGATTCAAATACGTAAAGTAAGAAGACCTGTCAGTCTACTGGCTGTAGAGAAACTGTAGCCCACTACCTCAGACTGGATAACTGGCTTTAAGGCGGAGAGAAACCTTAATGTCACTTTGGAACTTTTTAATAATTTTAATTTTTTAAATATTTTATGCCAAAATCTAGTAAACACCTTAAAGCATCTGGAGGTATGTAACTTTCATGTGTGTGCTGTTAAGCACCTTCAGTTTAGAGGCTGACCTTTACAGTGCGCACTTTGAGAGTCTACCATTTTGTGCTAATGAATTGTTTTGATCGTCCTATTAATACAGTTGTACATAATTTAATAATGAGCTTGCACTGGAAGTCAGACACAGCCATGTGTTTGGTGAGGAATGAAGAAAAAAATTCTAATGATCTCATTGCATAATTCTAAAATAGTATTCAGAAATACATTTTTGCTGCATTTAGTTTATGCTGTTAGGTGGGGCTGATGTATTTTGACAACACTTAACATGAACTACTAAACCTGTTGATTTTTAAATTTCCTAATGAAATCTTTCATAGTCATGATCTGATAGCATAGGTGAGAGACTGTGATTCCCCATTTCTGACAGCTCACTGATCTGTTTCAGAACCTCTGACTACTGTGAAGAACTTGCTTGCTTATGATCCAACCACCAGTACTCTGAATGTTCGATGGGATCATGCAGAGGGAAGTCCTCGCCAGTATAAAGTGTTTTATGGACCTACAGCTGGAGGTGCAGAAGAAATGGTAAATTTTTCATGTGGATCTCACTGTCTCAGATAAATTACAGCTCATGGTGCTGGTCAGAGAATGCTGCTGAGTGAAGTGGGTCTTGTTTGTCTATGCATTGGCTTTTTTACTGTTCATGGCTACCCTGGAGAAAATGCACAGCACCTCCATGAATTTCAGTTACTTCCATGTGTTTGATTTTATGTAGTAGAAAACAGTAATTACTTCTTAGCATAGGAATTTAATGCCACACACAATTTCTTGTTTGTTTATTCTTAGGGCAGTGTGTGTGAATGTAAAGCTGACTTCAGGGTGCACAAAAGGTGCTAAAGTCAGCAGACCTCATGTCTACCCATTTCTACTGCTAAGAAGTCATGTGACTGTAGGCAGTCAGCTGCTATGATATTTCTGAAAGCAGAAAAATACACATTCTAATGTCCTGAAATTACTTAATTGCTAAAGAACTAAAAAAAATAATGAAAATTTGAACTCTTGCTGCAGGCTGTGAAATTCTGTTATTTCCCAATTGTGTTTCTTTTGTACCCTGAAATGAGTAGTACAAGAATTGCTCCTGTTTCAGTAGCATCTAGAGTGCTACTGATGACAAATATTCTTAAATGCTGTGGAGTTTTGTTTTCTATAATGAGCTTCTCATTACTTCTTGTCATTGGCATGTTGTGGTGTTATGTAATATTTTGGTTTTTTTGATTTAGAAAGTGACCTCTTAATGCCTCTGAGCTGCTAAATAGTAGTCATTAAAGACATCACTGCGGATTCTGCAACTATTGTTAGCAGAATAGGATCTGGACCCAAAAGGGAAGGTAGCTGTAAGGGATTGTATAGGGGAGCATAGAAC
>JAWWLZ010000118.1:84987439-85016519 GCA_035041345.1 Poliocrania exsul
GTCTGAGACAGAACCTTCTTGAAAGGCAATTGCAGTAGACACCATGAACCCTGTTACTTTAAGCTGCCCCTTTTGTAAAGTTTAATTGCATCCAGTCTGGAAATGAGATGTGGTAGAGAAGTAAGTGAGAAACAAAAAAAGCTTAAACATTTTTTACATATTTATGTAAGTGTCATGCCTCTAGCTTTCTCTTTAAATTTGTAGACCACAGTACCAGGAAACACAAACTATGTCATCCTGAGGACTCTTGAACCCAACACACCTTACACTGTAACTGTGGTTCCAGTTTTCCCAGAGGGCGATGGTGGACGTGTCTCTGTCACTGGAAAAACTTGTAAGTAAAATAGTCCTTTACAAGAAAATGTTAAGATTTTTTGTGTGAGTGGCTCAGATCATTAGAAATTGATTTTACATCAAAAGTGGAAGTTTATTTCCCTCAAAGCTAAAACACAAATGCGAAAAACTGTTTAGCTGCTTGGTTACAGTTGCAGCTCTGTAACTTACTCCATTTTCTTTGCTTTTTTTGTGTGGATGCTTCCAGTCCACATTTCAGGCAAGCTCAGCTCCTAAATTGTGAAGTGAATTTACTTTTTACTTCACAGAATTGTAAAATTTTAATTTGTAGTGACAGTAGCAATACTGGTGAACAAACAGCAAATATTGGTGTTAATCCATGCTAATGTCCATACCAGGTACTTTCCAGGGAATTTGAGCTCCTAATGTCAACATGAGCTAAAATGTGTGGTTTGTGGTTACTTTTCATACATGTCTGATCACCAACAGGATAACAAAGTGTTATGATCATACTTTCAGTTTTCAGTGTAAACATGTACTTAGTTGCCTGGCACTGAGATTTGGAAAGACTAACCACTGAGGTTCTTAGATTTGTAGATTTGCGGCTAACAAAAGTAATTTGTTTATCTTGGGCTGTTGTGCTTTTCATCTTCCTTTGAGCTCTGTTGTAAATTCAAGTAGAAGTAGGACTCACATAAGCTGCTTTGGAAAACCTAATTTAAATTATCCTTGATCTAGTGGAGAGAGGAACACCAAGAAATGTTCATGTTTACAATCCCACACCAAACAGCATGAATGTCCGTTGGGAACCTGCTCCAGGTCCAGTACAGCAATATAGAATTAATTACGCTCCACTGTCTGGCCCAAGGCCATCAGAATCTGTAAGTAATTTAGTTTTTATACTTTTTGTCAAAAGTATGTGGAGAATATTGATTCCTTCAATGAATGAAAAAAGAAAGTAATAAACTCAGGCCAACTATCTGCGCAAGAGTGTCACTGCTGAAAACACAGTAGAGTTTAGTCCATTGTAAATAAAGGCTTAATTTGATGAAATGAAAGAAATAAGAAATAAGACTCTTCTATTTAAAGCTGCGTATTGAAAATGAAAGATGAGCTAAATTAAACCTTTTCTTTTTTAAGAGAGACAGAAATAACAAATATTTATTGGGAAATGTTTAATTATGAAACCAGATACCCAGTTTATGTGATTTTACCACCTGCTTACCCCAAATTATTAGTGTTTATGTAGGTCTTAAATACTGGAAGTGAAGTCTAGATATGGGTAAAAAATTGCCCTTCAGATGTGTAGTGAGACTTCTTGGGTGTGTAGAAATAAGTGCAGTTTTGAACCTTTGGCTGTGAATGCAGTCACACAAAATGTACATCTATATTGTATATGTACAGATGAATATGTTTTTATGCAAGGAAATTTGAGAATATTTAATGTCCTTTATATGTTTATAAGCTGTGATAGAATTTACTTTTTTAGTTTCTCTTCCTGCATGTTTACTCTTTTTTTTTCTGAACTATTTCCATGTCAAATGTAAAAAGTAACTATTCTATTTGCAGAATGAGAGCTCCTTATGTATTTGACTTTCCTCCCCCTGCTTCCTCACACCCCACCTGCTACTGAATTTTTGCCAATATTTTTTGTTTATTTTAGACTTGTGTTTTAAACTCTTATTGGATGTGGGCAGATGGTCATGTTTCCAATTTTTTCTATTTCATTAAAATTTCTTTCTAAAAAGGCATGGTGTAAACTGAGTTTTATTTATATAGATGCTTTTTGTTTCTATTTTAGATTGTGGTACCAGGCAGCACTCGTGATGTGATTCTGGAACGCTTGACTCCTGACACTGCTTACTCAATAAATGTTATAGCTCTGTATGCAGATGGAGAGGGAAATCCAAGCCAAGCACAGGGAAGAACATGTAAGAGGCAGTCAGTACTTCTGTTGTGAAATATATGTCAAAATGAGTGTGTGAAGAATGTATAAAATTGGCTACAGTCACAAATAATGTAAGCCATGTAGTGCAACTCTGAGATTAGTGCATCTGAGTTATGGCTGAAGCAATTATAGGCCTCCATGGGAGGGAACTTTTGCTGTGCTGTCTGTCAGTTGTGGTACATGCATAATCCCCAATGTAATGTTCACTTATGACATAAGCTTAATTTGAATGTTTAGGAGTTTAAAGTCTGTTCTTAAAAATTCAATTACAGTAAATAACAATTTGTCTTTTGGAAAAAAAAATAGCACATTGAGATGGGTAAATTAGCTGCCAATAGAAAAAAAGTGTGCTTCATATTCTGTGTCTGACATGGTAATTGTATGTGTCAGCCTGCCAGATGTTTGGGGTTTTGCTGGAGATACCTAAACACCAAAGCCTCCTCATTACAACTTAGCTTGTGGGATCTTTGGTGGCTTACACTTAGCTTCTTTGAAATTCATTCTGGAAATAACAAGTATAGAAACTGTCAATGGCAATAATGTTGTCTCTCTTTTGCTGTTTCTGTGCTTTCTCTGGTAAATCCCCATATTCATGTAAAACTTGCAGATGTGAATGTTGTTATACTTGTCTGCAGGAGTCTGAGAAGCAAAATGTATGTAGATGCTCACATTGCACATCTCCTTCATGTTCTCTCCCCTCCATACTGCTCAAGTTCCTCTGGTTAGGCCCTATTTCTATTTAAGAACTTCAGGCACTGCTGTATTATCATTGACTTAATCTACCTGTGTATATTTATTCAGGGTTTCAGGAAGGGCCGTTAGCTTTGGTTTCAGGGTAAGATTTGCATCGATGAGGGTGACACTGAACTAGAAGCATCATGCCCCAGTCAACTTTCTGCATTGTCATTCTTTAGTGCCTCGCAGTGGTCCAAGGAATGTGAGAGTGTTTGATGAGACTACAAACAGCCTTTCTGTACAATGGGATCATGCTGATGGGCCTGTCCAGCAGTACAGAATCATTTATTCACCCACTGTGGGAGACCCTATTGATGAATATGTAAGTTCTGTAATTCCTTAGGAAGCACTATGTTCTTTGTTGATTCTTTAGACTACAGAAAAACAAAGACACCTGTTCTACATGTAGTACATTTTGCAGGCTCTGTGCGTTCTTTGGTCATTGTCAATGCTGAGAAGCCATGGTTTGTATGAAACAGGGTTTTTTTCATAAAGTTGTAGAACATATGTGGTTTAATGAACAAATTTGTGTGCAAAATAATATTAAATATGTGAGGCACACAATAATCAGAAGATTCTGAGCAGAACCTGCTTCCTGGCATTTAGTTCAAGTGTGATACAATTACTTCATACTCTCTTCATTGTAAAGTCAGTGTGGTAAGATACAGAATAAACATAAGTCTGCATTTTATAAATTGAAGAGAGTTGGCAGAGTCTAGTAAGAAAACAATGGTAACCTTGACTTGCTGTTGTAAGTTTAGGTATGAATTGTAAGTGTTTGTGTTTCATTTCCTGCAGCTTTATGATAGCACAAATTAGTCTGAAGCTTATGAAATTCTTGGAGTATTTACAGCAAAGCTAAACTCAAATCTTATAGAAGTCAGTGGCAGAATTCCTGCTGACTGGCCACCATCCAAAATGTAACATGCATAGAATGCTATTTAAATTCTATTATTGCTTGTATTTACTGTATAGCACATGCTGAAAAATCACTGTTAGAAAATTCCCTACAGCACCTGTTAATGAGGACACGCATATTTAGCAACACATATCTTCTTTGCAGAAAACATTGAACAATTCATAAAAACACCAAGTCTGAAACAACTGAAAATTCTACTCAAGTGTTAATAGAAAATGCTGACTGGGACATGCTTTTCAGATAGATTCCTCAAACTACTAGTTTCAGTGCTTTGTGGCAGCTTTATGAAGCAATATCACCTTTGGGATTATACCTACATTTTCATTAAAAGGGAGCAATAGTGCATGACTGCACCAGGAAGTTGAAGAGATTGAGGAATGCATAAATAGAGACATTTTTGTATATCAAAGTATTTAGACCTTCCTTCTCAGACTAATGTATTTCTGCCAAGAAAATTATATCAAAGATGAAGGTAATGAAAAGGTAGAGATGAAACTGCTGAGTACTGGAAATGACTTTGACTTTTGCCCCCATTTTATGACCTTTTCCCTCTGATTTGCTGTCTCCAAACATGTCATCATGACTTCTTTGTTTCTATTTGGGAACAGCACTGAAATCTTTATGAAGAACCACAACATCGCAGTCTGATATGAGGGCTGGGACTGAAGAGTCAGTTTGATATACCTTTTCTTGCTGACCATGGTGTTTTATAATTTGAAATATCAAATACTAGTAATTGCTTATAGGCTATAACCCTTAAGATATCCTGAATTACTTTTTCTACAGTGGACATAAAGAAAAGTGCTCCTAATGTCAAAACAAATTTTTGTTTCTCATTGCTATGATTACTGATCAGTTACAAGACTGTGAGTGTATTTGCCTCTATTTCTTTTGTGTTCTAGACAACAGTTCCTGGCATAAGAAATAATGTGATACTACAACCACTACAATCAGATACACCCTATAAAATTACTGTTGTCGCTGTGTATGAAGATGGAGATGGTGGACAACTGACTGGAAATGGCAGAACTGGTAATTAGTTTTCATATTGTGTATTCTTTTTCAAATTTAAGATGTATTCCTTGAATACTCAACGTTGTTAAGGTTTCCTTATGTTAATTAGGTTTTTGTTGTGTTTGTTACCTTCTAGAACAACAGTGTGCATTTCTAGAGGTTTTAAAACAGTCACTAGTCTAATTAGAATGGTTTTCTTTTTTTTTTAGTTGGCCTGCTTCCTCCTCAAAATATGTATATAACTGATGAATGGTATACACGATTCAGAGTTTCCTGGGATCCTTCACCATCCCCTGTTCTTGGCTATAAAATTGTATACAAACCTGTGGGTAAGAAAATCTGTTCATGTTGAGTGTACCAGTTTCAGAACAGTGAGTAGCTAAAGGCAGATCAGAGCAGAAGTCATATGTATCATGAAATATTTGTGCTAAAGGATCTATTTATTTCCTTTGTTTACTGATTTTCCTGAAAGCTTGTCTTATTATCAATATTTTGTAAAAAACCAAAACTATCAAACAGTTTCATACATTCAATTATAGGGATTGAATTGTACAGTTAAAATTTAATGCAGTGACCTGACCTGATCTTTACCTTTTTAATACCTCCTGTCCTTCCAAGGGTGTGAACGAGTGTATGTGAGATAAGCATTGGACAGGTATTTAGGTGTTAATGGCATTCAGAACCTTTGTTCTATGTGACAGTCAAGAAATATATATACCTTTCTAGAAGTTAAACACAAAATTGCATAGTAGTTAGTAAAGCTGTGTGTATGTTCTGTTTGCAACATTCAATATGCAAAAATATAAGAAATCTGTATGCTTTGTTTGAGAAAAAAGAGATTAACATTTACTGACACGTAAGAGATGGAAAATAGTTTAGTAGCTCATATAATCATGATTCTTTCTCTCTCTCTGTACTTAATTCTTTCTTTTAATTCAAGGTTCAAATGAGCCCAGGGAAGTTTTTGTGGGAGAAGTGACTTCCTATATCTTGCATAATCTGTCTCCTAGTACTACTTATGATGTGAATGTTTATGCCCACTATGATTCTGGAATGAGTATACCTTTGACAGATCAAGGCACTACATGTAAGTCAGAATAATTTTGTTGCAGTCAACTTAGATACATAAGATGATCTGAGTTAACATTGATTATGAGATTTTTAAGGCTGGTTTTCAGAATGCCCAAGTATCCTCTCATGGAAAATACTTATCATCTGTCAATGATGTAGATCTTAAAAACACTAAGCTTGGTAACAGAAGTGAAGATATATTTTTAAGTAATGATTTGATATAAAATTATCTAGTCTACTTCCTGAAGTTTTATTAAGCTATAGTTGGAGTCAATCTTTAACAGTCTCCAGGGCACTACAGAATCTAACCATGCTAAGCAGGCCTAGTTTTTTGCTACTCTGCTTTTACCTCACAGCAATGTCCTATGATTGAAATGTCAACATTTCAAAAAGAGATGGTTTTAATGATGGCTTCAGAATATTCAAAAAGTTTCTTCAGTTAAGATGAACCAAGAATCCTGAGTTTTGTTGAATTAGTACATTCTTTTCATGCTACCATATATATGAGTCAGATTTTGATTTTTGGTAGTTTCTTATTTCATAAAGAAATCAACTTCATGTGAAAACTCATAAAATAAGCTGTTACCCAATACAGGAAGGGTATCAGATCTTGGACCTTTGTAAATAGCTAGACAGGGATCTCTAGGGTGTAACATAAAGAGATTTAACTAGAAACTGCTCTTTCTTTCTGTGAGTATTTTTAAAAATCAAATTCTGGACCAGCCTTGCTAATATATTTTCCATTTTGGTGTTCTTTGTCCATTACATACTATTTTCCAGAGAACAATTTATCTCTTTCTCTTTTCACAGTGTATTTGAATGTCTCTGACCTAACAAGTTACAAAGTAGGCTGGGATTCTTTCTGTATCCGATGGTCACCTCATCGGTCGGCAACTTCCTACAGGCTGAAGCTAAACCCAGCTGATGGTAAGTGCATTTTATTTTTTGCATTTTCTGGAAAAACATAATTGTGCTATGTTAGTGACAGCACCACTTATTTGTCTTTGTGGCAATTCCCCACCATAAGATATGATACATCTGATTGGGCTTTAAAGCTCTGAACATAACCTGTTTTTCTCTAGTGGTGAAAAAGCTGCAAAGAAGTGCTGCTTATTGTCAAGTGAACGTTTGTTAGTGGGAATCTACTGTTTTCATATGTAGACTGCAATCTTAAACTCCAGTATGCTCCTGGGTTCATAATTCCCACACAATCTTGATCTAGAAAGGCTTTTGTGGGAGAAGAGTAAGACTGCTGTCCCATTGTCTCCAACCTCCTTTCAAGAGGTCTCTAATTTCTACACTTATTTGTACAGATATTAAAAGGGAAGTAGTAAGTTATAACTTTTTTTCTCTTGGGCTTTTTTTGACAGGTTCCAGAGGACAGGAAATCACAGTACGTGGTTCAGAAACAAGCCACTGTTTTACTGGCCTTTCACCAGACACAGAATACAATGCTACCATCTTTGTTCAGACCCCTAACCTTGAGGGACCTCCAGTCTCTATGAGGGAGCGGACAGGTAGGGAATAGATACTGTGAAGCTTAAATTTTGGCTGTAGAACTTGTCTTTTTTTTTGCTGTAGAACTTGCCCTTCTCCTAAATGGCTTTCAATACCTCTTTTAAGTGATCTTTCTCCTTTCTCTCAGTGTTATGTCAAATGGAGCTTATGAGGGAAAGAGAAATTCCTATCCTCTTCTTCAAACCAAGGTTTTCTAAGAACTTGGATGAAAAATAGATGCATTATCAGAGTGCAGTTTTACTGAGCTCATGTAAAAGTGTTCTTGTTATAATAAAATCATATGACTTTAACAATTGCTATAATCTCATTCATGTAATACAAGAAAGTTTTCCTTGCCTATTGTAAATTTTTTACCTTATTGAGAAGAAGATAAAAACCTTTCTGTTGGATAATATATAATCTAGAGTTTTTCCTTGAATGATATAATTTATATGGAGTAAAAAATTATTATTTAATTTCAGTTCTCAAACCTACAGAGGCACCAACTCCACCACCTACTCCTCCTCCACCTCCCACAATCCCTCCAGCTCGGGATGGTATGTTTATTTCTAGAATTATTCAGTATTTTTTTATGTAGTTGCTGCTCTACTTCATAGTTTAGTTCCAATTTTCAAAACTTTAAATAGATTTAAAACTAGCACAGCATTTTGAGGAAATGAAGTTTGAAACCCTTCCTAATGCCATCCCCTTGTTCTAGAGCTTTACTAGACTTCAACATTTCCCTGTTTATAACAGTAAGGTTCAAACATTTTGGGGGAAAAAATTACTGATTTTCTATAGCTCTGCAGCAAGTCTGTGAGATTATCTGGTTTCAGCAGACAACTTATGTTTTATGGTAGCTGCTCATTATAAAAAAGGCATTTAAAACATTTATATTTCATTCTTGAGCTCTTCCTCATTCCTTGAACTTTTCTTTGAAATAATTTAATAAATGTTTTTGTGTTGGGCATTAGTCATCCCCCAGGTTTACGTGCATGGTAGTAGATGTTTGCTGAATATTGTCATTCTTGAATTATCAAATTTTGAAGCAATTATCTTTATTTCATGATGATATGTGTTTTGAGGGTTCCTTTTCTTGGTCTTTCAGTATGCAGAGGTGCCAAAGCAGATATAGTATTCTTGACTGATGCTTCCTGGAGTATTGGTGATGATAACTTCAACAAAGTAGTGAAATTTGTTTTTAATACAGTAGGAGCCTTTGACTTGATTAATCCCGCTGGAATCCAGGTAGGTTTGTTATTTCAGCTGTGTACATTTTGGAGGGAAACTAAAGATAAAGCCAAATTACTACAGTTACACCTGATTTTTACTTTCTTTCAGAATGCTGTAATTTTTTTCTATTAGATGGTTGTACAGCATATATATATGGGTGTGCATGTCTATTATTTATTCAATATATTGGTCATATTGTAAATGCAAAGGAATGCCAGTCTATTTTGAAAGGCTAATATTCTGAAATACAAAAGTTTCAGTCACTGCAATAGAAGAATTATATTAAGCTATTGGAGAGTGTCCAAAGGGAGGGCAGCATAGATAGTGAGGGGCCTTGAAGGGAAGCCATATGAGAAGGGGCTGAGGGCACTTGGTCTGTTCAGCCTGGAGGAGACTGAGGGGAGACCTCATTGCAGTTACAACTTCCTTGTGAAGGGAGGAGGAGGGACAGGCATCGATCTCTTCTCTGTGGAGACCAGTGAAGAAGAAAGAAAAACAGAAAAGAAAAAAAGGAAAGAAAGGAAGGGAAGGCAAAGCAAGGCAAGGCAAGGCAAGGCAAGGCAGGAAGGAGGGAGGGAAGGGAAGGGAGGGAAGGAAAGATAGATAGATAGATAGATAGATAGATAGATAGATAGATAGATAGATATAGAGAAAGGAAGAAAGGAAGAAAGGAAGAAAGGAAGAAAGAAAGGAAGAAAGGAAGAAAGGAAGAAAGAAAGGAAGAAAGAAAGGAAGAAAGGAAGAAAGGAAGAAAGGAAGAAAGGAAGAAAGGAAGGAAGAAAGAAAGAAAGAAAGAAAGAAAGAAAGAAAGAAAGAAAGAAAGAAAGAAAGAAAGAAAGAAAGAAAGAAAGAAAGGAAGAAAGGAAGAAAGGAAGAAAGAAAGAAAGAAAGAAAGAAAGAAAGAAAGAAAGAAAGAAAGAAAGAAAGAAAGAAAATATATAAATATATGTGTGTATAATAATACGTATTTGAAAAAGATTTTTTTATTATTTTGTGCTTATTCATACACCACAATATATATTTCAGTGAAGATATTTGGTCTGAATGTGGAGGTATGAGACTGAACACTGCAATATATTCCATTTCAGGTTTCATTTGTGCAGTACAGTGATGAGGCAAAATCTGAATTTAAACTTAATACATTTGATGACAAAGCCCAGGCCCTGGGAGCTCTTCAAAATATTCAGTACAGAGGAGGAAACACAAGGACAGGTAACACTGGCCTGTAATTATATTTCCTTGAGATAAAATATTTTCAGAAACTGCCTCATTATTGTAATATTGCATAGCTGAAGAATTAGGTTTTTCTGTTGTGTTTTATCTGTGTGACTGTTCCCATTACAAAGTAAAGGAAGATTTTTTTCTCTTCTGGATAATATGGATGATTTCTTGTTTATTGTACACTTTGCAGGCAAAGCCTTAACGTTTATCAAAGAAAAGGTTTTGACTTGGGAGAGTGGCATGAGGCGAGGTGTTCCCAAGGTACTTGTTGTTGTCACAGATGGTCGGTCTCAGGATGAGGTGAGGAAAGCAGCAACGGTCATTCAGCACTCTGGTAAGCAATTCACAGTACCTGGCTGTTTCATTTCCATATTGCTTCAATTAACTGGTGATCCTTTACTCATCTTTTATGGACTCAGAAATTTATGCTGAGTATTTGGGAAAAACTCAAAACTATTTAAAGAATTTGCACTCTGTGGACCAGAGTTACGTTTTCTCTTTCAAGCTTGCTCTCTGGGAAAGGATGTGGCTTCCTAAAGCCTTCAAGTAATTCCTCATGCATATCATGTCAAAGATGTGGTTTTCAGTTACTTCTTTCTCTTGGACCCCAGGGATCATTGAGAAGTGCACTCTATTCTAGTGCTTATGATTTAATGGGACTGGTTTTTTAAGATTTATGTTTTATCTGGTATAAACCAGTAGATCTCCAGTTAAAGTAACTGCTTTTGATGGAGCTGGGTCTGAATGGACTCCTTTATTCCCTGTTGAGCTGAGAAGCTTTGCAATTCCCTTTTAGATTTTCAGAACATGGCTTATGTGAGTGTAATAATCTATTTCTGTCCCGGCACCCAGAATTTAGCATGTTAGTGCATGAACCACCTAGAGTCCTATCCCTGAACAAGGAAATGTACTTTCTTGTGGGAATCACATGCATGTACACCACAAGCTATCATCTTCTCTGTCTTTGTGATCTGAAGCAAGTAGCTCTGTCAGATGGTTTCTATAGTCTCCCCGGACAAACTGCTTCAGTGCATAACTACCTGAGTAGCAGGAGAGTTTTGCCTTGGGTTTCACCTAAGTCTTTCTTCAGGCTACTGAAATGATTGTCTTAATTTACCTAGTTAACCAGGAAAGCAGCTGATCACTGTCCACTGTAACAGGCCTTCATATATGAAACCTGTTGTAATTTCCTTTTTCTGTCTTTCCTTTTCTAGCCTAAACAAACCCATTTCCTTCAACCTCCTTTTGATCAAGTTTTCCAAACCTCTTATCACTTTTACTCTCCTCTCTGCTGGCTTTGGTTTCTACATATCTCAAATATTATGCTCAAAGCCAGACAGAGTGTTTCCGCTAAAGCCTCACCAGAATTGGCTACAGAGGAATAATTATCTTCTTTTTGAAAAAAATAATATGTAAATAAAAATACCTTATTATTTGGAATAAATGTGAATTCTGCTTTCAACCTTCAACCAGCATTTCCAATGTCTGCACAGTTTCTCATCAATGAAATTTACACCTAATGATATGATTGAATTCTAGGGTCTGGGTTCTTCTTGTCTGACTTAAGACATCAACAACTAAATGTCGAATCTAAGGTCATCATGTAGTGTCCTTTTATGGTTAGTGAAAAGACAGAAATCTACAGACAGTGACTTTTTCTATCTTGAATTCAGCATCTTAGGGAAGTAAAATGAATTGCATGTCTGTCTGGTAATAATAGAGAAAGACTAGACAACTAGCTTAGACTTCCTGTTAACTTGGAAAAATGAAAATTAGTGAGGTGAATACTACCCTAAGAAAGTGAAAGAGAAACTGATAAACATGAAATGTAGTAGGTGCCAACAGACAGACAACTGGATAACTAATAGTCTGTACAGAGATTTTGGCCACAGAGCAGATTTAAGATAATGTATAGTTGAGAGAATTTCATATGTTGTATTAAAGATTGAGGGAACTACATAGCCAAGGCTGCATGAGACTGGATAATGGCCAGGAAAAATCAGTGAGGGAGAAAGTTTTGAAAGATGCAAAACCCAGTATAAACCCTCCAGAGCTTTGACAGAGTGAAAGGGTATCCAGAATGTATGCTCATAGGTAGATCCTGAGAAATCAATGACAGAGATGGTTTTTGAAATATTGACCTGAAAAATAGTAATGTATGTTTACTATATTTCAAGTAACAAGTGTTATTTTTACAGGCTTCAGTGTGTTTGTGGTTGGTGTGGCTGATGTAGATTACAATGAGCTGGCCAAGATTGCCAGCAAGCCCAGCGAGCGTCATGTATTTATTGTTGATGACTTTGATGCCTTTGAAAAGATTCAAGATAACCTTGTCACCTTTGTGTGTGAGACAGCTACCTCAAGTAAGTAGAAGACATTGGTTTTTCTTTTCCCAAATTAATTTTGTTTATATACTGCTTCAATTGAGTTGTGAGTTTACCTTGGCTGGACACCAGTTACCCATGAAAGCTACTCTATCACTCCCCTCCTCATCTGGACAGAGGGGAGAAAGGCTGAGATAAGAGCAGAGAGCAATCACTCACCAGTCACTGTCATGGGCAAAGCAGACTTTATTTGGGGAAACAATTCATTTATTTCCAATAAAATCAGAGTAGGATTTTATGTGAACTGCAGGACACAACTGGTCTCTTACTTACCACTGGAATAAGGTTGCTAAAGAGGTACAACTATAGTTTCTGATGCTGTTTTAGAATTATCTAAATACAGTTCAGTTGTTTACTTAAGTGAAATCCTTCTATGGCAAAAATAAGAAATTCGCAGGCCTGTCATGTGCAACTGTATGCTCTCTAATTGCCTCATCGGCTGGCTCCTGAAGAATTACATAAATACACAGTTTTTCCTTGTGAATCTGACAGCTATTATGCAGCTTGACTCATGCCTTAAATATTCATGGAAAGACTGTGTCATTGTCCTCCTTTCTTCTTATGAATTATACTCTTAAAATATTTGTGGGTTCATTTGTTATTCCATACAATTTGTCACAGTAGAAATACCCTACTAAAAGTGACAAGTAAGGATTTTGACAGTACATCTACCACAGCACTGGACACTATAAATGTAACAAAAGTTGATTTATAATTAACAATAGCACAGATTTCTTGGTAACAAAACTTTCTGAAGTATACATATATATGTTCATATCCTGTTAGGTTTTGTAGGTTTGAATTATGTGTTGTTTCATGTCTTTCAGCTTGTCCCCTTATTTACTTGGAGGGATACACTTCACCTGGTAAGTGACTGTTTAATATTTTGGCATAGGTTCATTTGTGTCTTTTACAGCTCTACAGTATTTCTGTTTTTTATTTTCTCTCTGGACTTAAAGGTTTCAAGATGCTGGAATCATATAATCTAACAGAGAAGCATTTTGCTTCTGTACAAGGCGTATCACTGGAATCAGGCTCTTTCCCAAGCTATGTAGCATATAGACTCCACAAAAATGCCTTTGTCAGCCAGCCAATACGGTAAGTAAACCTGAAAGACTCATATTTAGGGTGAGCACTTGAGGAAAGATTAATAGAGTTTGTAGATCGTAGCATTAGTGTCTTATGGAAGATGCATTAATTTGGTGGTCTTTTTACTGAACACCAAGAAATATACTCCAAAGAATATCTATCATTGTTCTCATTATATGGTAATCTATTCCTTTCATTGCAGTCACAGTTCACTATTAATCCAGTTGTTTATTGTTCTTTGAGATTATGCTTCTCAACCATTCGAGTTGCATATAATCCACAGTTTATACTTAGGCAGCTAAACAACAGCCTTATTAGTATAACAAGCTCTGCATTGCCAGAGAGAAATGGGTTCAATATGGTGAGATTAGCATCACTTTTTCAGAAGCATTGTTGCTACCGCAGTAAGCAGCACATGGATGCCAGTGACTTAGGGTTGTTTCTCCTCTACTTGATTTGCCTTATTTGGAAAACGGAGTGGAGTTTTCAAGGGCCTGTGCTCTTAGGGCTTGGTTATGGATGGGTAATATATGGTCATTCTTGCCAACATTTTTTTCACAAAGAACAAAAAGACTTAGCAGTTAGTTTTACTAAGAGGGGAACAGTACCTCTGTCTTTCTCTCTTTTATTTTTTTCACATTTGCTTTTCTCCTGTCTATTTAAGTAAGTTTCAGAAAAGGTTATTCTGGTTCAGAGGAGATGCCTAAAGATAACCCATTGTTCCTATTAAATTTAAGGAAATTTAGTAGTCTTTCCACAGAAGCCTTTGAAACCTTCTGAAATCCTGCCAGATTGCATAAAGATCGGATCTCAAGTGCAGGAGCTGAGGTTTATGAAGAAATAATTTCTTTTTGCCAGCACTCTCAGATCACAAGTTTTAAAGAGGAGGACTTGAGGACTTTTGAGCTCATTGACACACATTAATAGCTATAGGGCTAACAGTTCTCTGACGGTCTGGATTTTTACAGTCTAGGGAAGTACAGATAATCCCAGTTTTCAGTTAAGATAGACCTTGCATTTAGCAGGATCAGTTGATGAAAAGACAATAAAAAGACAGACTTCCTATTTATTTCATTTTTTTTTAGAATGTTGTGATGCATAGTTTAATGTCTGCTATAAGAGGTGGAGAACTTGCCAGAGTATTCTGGGTGCTTATTTTGCATGAGAATCCAGAAAATAAACCACTTTAGACTGAGCCAGCAAAGCAATAAAAGCATACTGATCCTAGTGGCATAGTTGTTTCCATATCTGAAATAATTTATTATCTGAGTTATAACTTGTGTTGCTATATCTACATTAATACTTGCATTCTTGCAGTGTGCTGTGTGGTGTTGTTGACTTTGTGCTACATATTTTATTGCAGTGTCCATAGTTGTATGGGTACATAAGCTCTGCCTAATATACAAAGCAGGTCCTCTCTGCATTTTAAAGTTTTTATGTTTGTGTCCATGTGGCCAAATCCCCATCTAAGTTCCATGATAATCGTTCAACAGAAGAAATAGCCACCTCCTTTCTTACAGTTCCCTTACTGCATTCCCTCCCTTCCCCTTCAGAAAATACTACAGGCCATTTCAAGCATGTTTTTATTTACTTTCATCTCTCTGCTTTTTTAATGTTTAACAGTTCAAACATCACAAATTTAAACCTGAGTCACTAAAGAATTAGCTGGAGCCCAAATGCATCACCAGTTGCAGAGAAGACATTGAGTATCTCCTTTACTGTATCTGTGCCCAAAAGGCAGCAATAGTTAAGTGCTGTTGCCTGACTGAAGCATACCAGATATAAAAAATGAATAAAGCTTCAGTCTTTTTTTTCTGTACTTATCATCAAGGAATTTAAAACATATGTAGTTTATATAGAATCTTGCCACAAGAATACATACTCAAAACTTCTTGGTCATATTCTGGCTTCCTCTATAATCATGGTGCCAGGACCAACTGAAGACAGGCTGTGAGTTCATCTTAACAGATAACATCATGGGTTTTTTTCACAGTGGTCTTTTCTCTTTAAGGAAGTAGTTAAAATGTTCTGTTCCATTAAACACTGTGGTTTCCCTGTTACTCTTGTGTTTCTTCTTTGAAAAAGAGCAAATTATGAATCTTATTTTCCTCATGTGTTTCCATGTGAAAAAATGTCTTCATGCTTTCTTAACAGGGAGATTCATCCAGAGGGATTGCCACAGGCATACACTATCATTTTGTTATTCCGTCTTCTGCCTGAATCCCCTAATGAGCCTTTTGCAGTTTGGCAGATTACAGACAGAGATTACAAACCACAAGTTGGAGTTGTGCTTGATCGTAAGGATATTTTTTGCATAGAGAAGTTATATTTTATGTTACTTTGCATTCATTCTTCCCAAAGCATTTCTACATGTCAAAAAGATTATATATTTTTAGTTTTAAAAGATTTTTTTTAAACTTTGGTCATCTATTATTCAACTAAGAGTAATTAATCTAAGCTACATTTCAACTTTGATATTAACTGTAAAATCAAAGGAAAGTACGTACTTACGGGTCATTAAGACCACCTATGCCCCATGTTTACCCAAATGAGGGGTAAACTAGATTTTATCTGTAAGTGTATCTTAGGACAGTGGTTTCAGTAGCACATGTGGAATGAAATGTGTTATTTTCATTTATTCCAGCTGCCAGCAAAGTGCTGTCATTCTTTAACAAGGATACAAGGGGAGAGGTTCAAACTGTAACTTTTGATAATGATGAAGTAAAGAAAATCTTTTATGGAAGCTTCCATAAGGTAAAGAATTGAAATTACAAATGTTTCTTTCTGATGTGCTGTACTTTGAAATAGCAGACAACTAGGCAGAAGTCACTGCCAGTTCTGTTTGGTCTTTGGATAGTACCTTAAGTTGACCTACAGACTTACAGATCATGTAAAACAAGATCTCTGAAGTTATAGCTCTTCTTTCAACCAATATAAGAGATTTTCAAGAACTTGTCAAGATTGTGTAAGTGGAGGGATATATCTGAACAAGAAATCGTAGCCTGGTTCCTGGCACATGAAAGAGGGAGAATAAAAGATAAACTGGAAAAAAAAAGGAAAGGAAGTTGTGGTGACAAAAGTTTGGAAGGGGGTGTAATGATTTGAAATTATTTAGAGAAGAGGAAGATAGAGGCAGAGAAAGTGAGTAGGAACAATGTTGAGAGGTGAATAGCATATTGAATAAGGTTCTTATGTTTAACAAATATAGTACATGCATTTTGTGCGTATGAGTGTGTGTTGATATAATTTTGGCTTAAATTCACTGGACCTAAAATACTCTGTTGTCATGTTAATTGAGAAAGCAATGATAATGAAAGACTCCATAAAAGATCTATTTGTGATTTAGAATTAAACTTATGTTTTTTGAATTGTCAAAATGGCTAGTGAAATCCTTGCATGTTACTGCATCTGCCTTGAATTGTGATAGTTTTGTGCTTGCCTTTCTAATTTTGTGCATGGAATAATGAAAACTTGATTCCTCCAGGCCTCCTTACCTCTAGTTACCCAAGTGTTTGGATGTCAGGCTACATGTATATCTAAAAATAATTAAAAAATATTTTCTTGCTCTGTGAAGTATGTATGTTTAGGTCAAGAAAGTGAATTGCAATTGCAACATTTTTGGTCAGTTGAAGTGCACATTCTCATGTTTTCCTTTATGTCCCTTCTGTTTAGTTTAGTTTTCATCTGATGACTAAATATGGCTGGAGTATAGCACTTGTTTTCTTTATGATACTGTCTCCTGCATACTAGTCACTTCCAGCATTCCTTTGAGGATACTGATAAGGGGTTGCCTCTGTCAAATTCCAGATACTGGAGGCCACATTTTCAACTGAGCCCTCCTAGACTGAAAGCCAGGAAAGATAGCTAGTGCCAGCATTATAATGTTTTGTGATTCATCTATTTAAACAATAGATAATTATGAAAATCACACAGTAGTGTAAAAGCTATTGATTTCCTCAGAATTTGACAGAGGATAATTTCTCAGACTGGTTCTATGTTATATGCAATTATTCTCCTTTTAGACTTTTAAAAATTATTTAATTATTTTTGCATATATGAAGGATTGTTTATGTCACTGATTGTGTAACATAGTTACAATTAGCTTTGGATCACACCCTCATTAAGCAGCCTTTATTTAGTTCTTGACATTTGTCTCTGCCAGTTTTAGTAGGACAACTGAATTTTAAGGAAAGGTATGAATCTAGTGGAGTGAGAAAAACTGTCAGTAAAGTCTAGGATATATATTGTTTTGCTGTAAAAGTTGAGTCATCAACAGGAAGTGCATGTAGCATGCCTCATTTTACATATCAGTGTGAGGGTTGATACTTCCCTTCTTCAGGTCAGTGGTGTGGAGCTCTCTACATGCTCTGCTGCCAGCAGTCTGTTTTAAGCGTATGCTGCTAATTTCATTGACATTTAGAATCCCATTTCTTCTTGCTCTAAATGTGGTAGAGCTGAACAGAATTATCTGACAGCACTTACAGTGAAGCTCTGCTCATTTATCAGAGCAAATAGGGAATAACCTGCAGACCCTGCAAGCTGCTAGAAATACTAGAAGTTATGTAAAATTGTTTACTACACTTGTTGGTGAAAAACAATTACAGGGAAAAATAAAACCCCAGAATTTTGTATTATTTTAATAATTAAACACACTAATACATATGAACAGGAAGTGAACCTAAGGTGCCAAATGATGTACAGGAGTAACAGCCATTTGCTCTGGAATTATGAATTCTGGTTTATGAGACTATTTCTTAAGCGAAAATGTCTCAATTATTTAGTGCAATGTGTCATTCCCTTTCTTTTTTCCCCGGAAAGGAATCAAAAGTTTGGATTTTGATAGTACTTAAAGTAGCTGCAGGAGCCTTGTTTTAAAGAGCTGTGTTGGGGATTTTTTTCGTCATGTAGCTAGGCAAATTTCTCTGGATTCTCTCCAGGATGATTACTGAGATTGCTGTCTGTGTCAGGTTGTTAGTGATGGCATCATGGGCTTCCCTAGCTCACCTGCTGGCAAAGCCTTATGTATCAGCCATGTTGATTAGCTCCTAATAGTGGATAGCAGTAGTTTCAGCTGGATGAAGGAAGGAAAGTAAGATTAACACATTCCTAAAAGTACTTCTGCAATTTCTCCTACCATGCAGTTTCAAAGAAATGGCAAAACTTTACAATACAAGAAGATGTTTTCCAAAATACCAAACATTTTTGTGGTTTTCATTTGATGACTTAGTGGCTCATTCAGTGAAACATAGTTAACTACACCTCACTGTAGGGAAATTTACTTTGGCATGCTTGAACACTCTGTGTTGCATAGCTATGGTGAAAGCTGTTGAATCTGGCAGGTCCCATAGGAAAAAATCTGACTGCCTGAGACAGTCATTAAGTTTATAACTGATGTTTTGGACAGACAGACACTTCTGTTTTCTTATTTTTACCACACTAGACTTTCTTTTAACTTGCCATTTTGCAGTAGTTAGCCACAGAAAATCTGATAATGAGTGTATGTCCCTCTGCTGATAATCATATGGAAATTAGTTTGCTTGGCTTGTTGACATGTTTCACTTAGTAGTAAATCAGAACACCATCAAACTTTGTCTTAGAAGGTTCCAGAGAGAATAATTAAAATATGTTTTCTTTCCTAAAACCTCATAAATGAAATGGCCAGAACTGATTCTATGTGTTGGTGTGCTAGAAATTGTTAAAAGCAAAATGTAGCAGGCTTGAATTCACAGAGATGTTTTGTTTACTGTAAACATTAGATGCCTCATTTTATTAGATTTATGTCTAGGCCATGAAATTCAGGCTGGAATTCAAATCTGGCATTGAATCAGTGATTAGCTGACTGAGTCAATTACTTGGGAGAGATCTGCCCATTTTTGGTTGCTGGGGTATCTTCTTCTTTGGATGGATAGCAGTTATTCCTGTTTGAACCGTTTCAAGTTGATGTCCTCATTCAGCATTCTGATGTAGATTCGCCTCTCCTAAGTTTTGTGTGCAGATGAAAATGCAGTTATATGTTTCCTATGCAATGTCTTTATTTAAATTGTGACAAATACTTAACACTCCAGTAGAAGAACTTGAGTGTTAGGTACCTTTCAGAATTAGCAAATTACATCTGTGATGAGTTTAAACTGGATGATACATTAATTAACCTGTAAAATTTAGTAATACAATCAAATTACTGGTTATATGGTGTATAAATTAGAATGAATTTAAAGTTTTGGTGTAGCACTTATTTTATTTTATGAGAAGTCTGGCATATAATACCAAATTTTACTTTAGACATAGTTATCTTTCCTTTTTTCCCTTTTTTTTTAATTAATTTTGCTCAATGAACATTGTTGGGAATATTAATTAAAAAACCCACTTGTATACACAGCACTGAGATATAAATCATAAGCACATAATTTTAAAAGAGTATTTAGTAAGCAATGCTGATGACTTGGAGACAATTCTGCATGGGAAAATCTGACAGGGAAACAGAAGAACAAAATCTCAGGAGATTATTCAGGCACTTATTGACTCAGGGAATTTAAGGGAATCTCTCTTTAATTTTTATGCCAATTTTTAAAGCAGTCATCAAATAGCAATATGCTTCTGAAGAAGCTTTAAAACATAAATGTGTATGTCAGGGATTCTTTACTGCTGATCTTAATGTATTGGTATTTTAGCAATTACATAGATTTTATAATGATGTATATAAAATGTATGTATTATATAAGGTATATAAAGCCCCTGAAAACATTCTGTTGCCTTAAGATGATCTTCCATCAATTGCATATTAGATGTGCTAAAATGACAGACTCTTGTTTGTTTCCTGGAGTCTCCTGAATATTTTCTGTTTTCACAGAAATGTAGAAAATTTACTTACATAAAATTTGCCATGGATACTGTACATTTTTGGAAAGATAATCTTTGCTTAGGTTTTCTTTGTTCCTCTCTGTACAGTTTAGTGTGTTTCCCACAAGCACTTCATTCTCTTCTCCTGTAAACATGTTCTCTTTATTACACTAATTCCTTTCTCCCTCCTAAATTTCCCATATTTCCAATAATTAATCTCCTCCTCTTCTTCCCTGTTTCCCCTTATTTTGGCATATGTTTTTGTAGCCATATTTCTCTCATGGCAATTTCTCTCTTGCCTCTTCCATTATATTGTCTTGTTCTGGGCAGGCTTCTGTGGTCACTGCCTGTATCTCAATGCAGCTAATGCTTCTGGTTGAGTCATCCGTGGAAACTGAACCCTGGATCTTTGGATCTAAAACAATCTACTCTCTGAACCACAGACAGAGTCTATTAGCCCATGGACAGTCACAGATTCATAAACTTCTTGTGTGGTCCCAGACATCAGAAGAGGACAAGAAATGCTTATATTCATTTCCTCTCAAAAATTCTTTCATTTTTTACTTTTATGCCATCTTAAACAAATTTTCAGGCAAGCTTTTTGAATAGTTAATTATAGTTCAACTGTTACATTAAATAGTATTTCTTAACTGTGCTTGTGTATTCATCTTATTGACCTTCAACAAATTCTAAAGAGGTTACTAATGTCACAGACTTTCCTTGAGTTTGATATTTTCCACCAGTTGAAACTAAAGCAGGATTACTAGGAAAAACATTTAAAAAATACTATCTTATCAGTGAAATACTGTTATGCCTTCTAAATATTGCGTGTAACTTTTTTCCAGGTCCATATTGTTGTAACGTCGTCAAATGTTAAGATTTACATTGACTGCAGCGAAATACTGGAAAAACCAATTAAGGAGGCTGGGAACATCACAACTGATGGCTATGAAATACTTGGGAAACTTCTAAAAGGTGACCGAAGATCAGCAACAGTAAGCAATAACTATGAATCCATTCATTAATGCAAGCCCTTGAAATTTCCTGAGGAAAGGGATCAGAGATTAAGGACTGCTAAGAAACCAGTGTTGCACCCAAATCTTCTAGTGTCTGTACTGTAAGACCTAATGTACTTGACTGAGAAGTTTGGTCTTGATAGCTTCTCATTCCAGCAGAATACACCAAAAATCTAATAGCTGAAAGTTGCAGTCAGGTAAATTCAAAAAAGAGCAGGGATGTTTTTCACTCAGTAAGGAGAACAGTTAGTCAGTGAATGCATTTGCTGTGGTTTCTCTATCATCGAACATTTTTAAAAGAAGAATTTTTTTCCTGAAAGACATTCTCTAATGAACAGGTTTTAATTCTGGCATGTTCTGTGGTAAGTGTTCTACTGGGTGACCAGAGAAGTCCACAATGACTTTATGACCTGTAAGACTATAATGAAAAAGTGGCTGCTGCTATGAAGGTTATCCTGATGGATTAACTATACTTAAAATGTAATCAATACTATTACCTGGGCTTCATATCAGAAAATTTAAGTCTGCAGTCTGACCCACATGTGCAAACCCTGTCAGCTGATGAAGATTCTTGGTGCTAACCATCAAAAGTTTGATTGTATTTATCAAACTACAAGATCATAGCTCCTGGGGTGAAAAAGAAGAGAGGAAACCCCTTTTACACTACAGTCTACCTAAGATTGCCATTTCAGCCTTTCTGCAAAACTTTTCCCTGCTAATGTCAGTGAAAAGTTCTGTTTATGAATCTGAATTAATATATGACCCAAGGACTGCAGTCTTCAGAGCTAGTCCAAAAGTTTTTCAGCCAAATTTAATGTTGAACTGTACAGGCACTCAGCCAGTGTAGAAATTCATTGGTATTATTCATTAAGTATTACAAAATATTTCTTGAGTCACATTATTTGGTTATCTTTTTCCCTAGAACAAGAGCAACCATCAGTGTTTGAAGCTCTTGTAGGCTTATATAGGCTTGGTTTAATTTTTTTATTATTTAAAATTAATTTTTCTATCAATGTCAAAAGAAGAAGTAAAAGTCTGAATGATGTTGACCTCATTAGAAATAAATTGAGAAGTAATTTTTAATGCTAATGTCACTAGATTTCATAATTAACATATCTAGGATCTTTCAAGAGTATTCCATTCTTTTACAGTTAGAAATTCAGAATTTTGACATTGTATGCAGTCCAGTTTGGACTAGCAGAGACAGATGCTGTGATCTTCCTTCTATGGTAAGTAAAAATAAACTAGAGGCTATTCAGAAAAGTGTTATTAATAGGAAATGTAGCAATATCAATATTAACCTGGTATTATACCTTGTACTGACAACACCTCTAAATCACAGTTGTCAGAGCAGACAGTGAGCAACAACTGCATTTTGAAGTTTTGTGTTTGAGGGAGAAAAGTTGTAGTGCTAAATCTGAGCCCCTTAGGAATGGTGCAAAGAATGTCACTTATATTTTGTATTTCTGTTATATTGCAGATTCTAGGTATTATGAATGGAATAGCTAGTTATTTAGTTATTTAGTTATTTAGTTATTTAATATCTGCTTGGATTGGCATTCAAAAAAACCAAAAAATAACTAAATGTTCTTTGTTAGTTAAAGTTGATTGTCTAGTGCATATAAATATTGGAACAACAGAAATTGCATATGAATTTGGTTTTGCTTGTGCCTCTGTTGTTAATGCCTTGTATAGCTCACAGAGAAAATTAGCTAAAATTATAAAAGATCCTGTAGAAACATTTGGAAACCGCTGTTGAGATGCGAGTTTTATGTTTCCTTGAAAACAGGATAATAGAGAATCTTTCTGCTATTATTTCAGAAAAGCATGATGCCACTGAGTACTTTTCTTTAAAATAGCAGTAACTTTTGTGATTGAATTTTCAGAGAGATGAAGCAAAGTGCCCAGCTCTTCCAAATGCTTGTACCTGTACTCAGGACAGTGTGGGACCTCCAGGACCTCCTGGACCAGCTGTAAGTTACCAGCTGTAATCATTTGCAGTAGACAGGTTTCTGATTTTTAAATTTATGGAAATAATTTTGTGTTGATCCGCAGTTTTGTGAAGAAAAGGTCAGTCAGAGACATAGTTTTTGTTAACATGTTCATAACATCATGGTAATCTGTCCCCTTTTCATCTTAATTTGGAACACAGTTAGGCAGGTCCTGCCACCTCTACTTGTTTATATAATATTTTCCTGTATTTCCAGTGCGATCACTGCAAATAGCTCCTCACTGTTTGATAGGATGAAAGACTCTAGCCCAGTCTCAGCTGTCTTGCACATTATGTACAAGATATTTTTAATGGACTGTGCAAATATTTTTCTGAAATAAAGAATCAAGATATCACTCCAAGGAAAGATTCTTTACTCTGCCAGGGAAATAAATTAGTTACTTTCTATATTTTTTGTGTGGAGAGATAGTAATCTATGGAATGGATGTTCTCCTATCAATTGCTTTGAATATAAGGGAGTTATACTCAGGTCAGTAGTCCCTATGAAGATATCAAACTGCTGCATGAGGAATCTGAAGCCCAGTTAAGTTGTCTGATGGTCTACTAGAGAGGTATCCAGAGATTCCAATGAATACAAATTGAGTAAGTTTATGTCTGCAGAGGCAAAAATCAGAATAATTTTTTGTGAGCTGGATTGGGAAGGCTGAAGCTAATGTGGTTTACCTGAGTTCCTCATGCATCTTTTATTCTAGTAATCTTTTTAGCAGTGTGATCTGTACACTTCAAAAATTCGGGGTTTCACATAAGAATTTGTTGAAGAGGATGCATAATGCACACCAGTTTTATGTACCTTTGCTTTCTGTGTATGAAATACATTTTCTTTCCAAATACTCAATTTAGGGTGGCCCAGGTGCTAAAGGTCCCAGAGGTGAAAGGGGTTTGACTGGATCATCTGTAAGTATATTTCCTGAAATCCATAATATTACTGCATGCTTACCTGCATAAAAATTTATATGCTTAGTTTTATGCTGAGCTGAGAATGGAAATTGAAAATTTACTTGAAAATGTGCCTTTATGTTATTTATGTGCATCTATTTATGCCTATGTATTTTAGACTATATAACACAGTCTATGTAGCCACACAGGTGTTGACTGCACATCAGGATACTGAGATTACATGCATCGGAGTACTAACACATGCTGCAGCATTATTGTTCTCTCCTCTGTACAGAGGACGTGGCTATACTTCTAATTCATGCTGCCAGAGGGCATGCATTGGCCTGAGACTGCCAACATGAATCAGAGAATAGCTTATGAAAGTGTATGCCACTTGAATAACTATTTCTAAAGTTGTTCTGAAGTATTAAAGATGGCTCCAGGCTTCTGACTTACCTTAAGTGTCTAACCCAAAGGATTTTGCAGTTACAGATCTCAGAAGGGATTGACATCTACAATTTTGTTTTCATTTTCTGTGTTAAGGGGCCTCCTGGTCCTCGTGGCGAGACAGGTCCTCCTGGCCCCCAAGGTCCCCCAGGTCCACAGGGTCCCAACGGGCTGTCAATCCCAGGTGAACCGGTGAGTGGCCATTTCTAATGCAGCTGGGAATGTGTGTTGGAGCCAGAGCTGTCTATGGGGATGGTGGTCTTTGTCTGAACATTCATTTGTCCCTGCAATGCAGCAATATTATGAAACAAGCCTATTTCTCAAATAAGTCTCTTAATAGAATAGCATTGTCTGTCCTGAATGTGTTTATGGGATGCCAGTGAAGGGGAAGAGTCCAAGTGCTGTAATGTATGTTGTGCTACTCTGTTTTCAGTCTTACTGTCTTTTCTTGCTAAGCATTCCAGTTTAGGACTCAAAACTATCAAACTGTGGTGCAGGAGAATTAAGCATGCAATATTAATTTGAAGACTTTCTCACAGACCTGTGTCCAATTTCTATTTTCTGGCCTAAATCAGTAGCTGAAAGTTCAGAGATTGTTAATGTATTAAGACTGTTTTTGACATATTTGAATAAGTAATCATCCCAAAAGCAGGAATGTATTTCTGATGTTTCCTATTTAGGGTTATCTTGAACTTTAATACATCCTGGGGCTTTTTTTATTAAGTCTTTGATCAGAATATAAAGTTAATGAAAAACAAAGCAGAATTGGACTCTGATTGCATCCTACCTAATTTTATATTTGAAAATTGGTTACCTACTCTGTCTGTAATGTGGTTTGGGAAATGGAAATTAAAATGTGTTTTAAGATAGACATTAGGGACACCTTCTGGTTTGTCAAGACAAAGTAGATAGAATTTTTTAACCTGTGTAGATACTTTTCAGATTTTTTGTTGTATATCAGGAGAAAAAACTTCACCAAGATGATCTAGAGGTCCCAAAGGGCAAGAAAGGGCAAGCAAATTCCTTTTACCCCTGAAATACAAATAATGCATTTATTTGTCACATTCAGTTGAAAAAGTCTGAAGAAGTAAAAGAACATTCATGGAATTTCTCATTAGCTAACAAGAAGCTAGAACACCACTTTTGAGTCCTATTTTTCATCCCAATTGTGATTCACATTGGCAGACCATGTTAACAGATTGTTTGGTTATTAACAGTGTATATGGAATGCAAGTTAATTGTGAAAGGCAATACATTGCTTCTTTATATGCTCCTACACCTTGTGTTCTGGAAGTGTGTAATGCCTTTTATACCATGGGTTAGAGAAGAATACTGATACTTTTAAAAGGCTGAGCTTTCACCTTTCATAAATTTAGACAGTTCCATTCACTAGTTGAGAAAGATAAGGGAGGTTGGAAGAAAGCATATAACCCCTCACAGCTTTCCTGCTTGTGAAGACACTGGTATCAGTCTCTCTTGCTCAAAAGTCCATGTCACTTTCTTATCAATATATGTGCCCCCTTCAAAAGTCTGCTTGCCTTGTTTTTATATGTCAACCAGCATTTGCAAATGTTTCTGAGATGGTCAGTATTGCTTCTCTTAATAAGTATACGTATCTTTATTCCATAATATGCAGTTGGCTTATGGATTCCTTAATTTAGGTATGTTGTGGGAAATTTTTTCTGTCCATTTACACAAATTAATGATTTTGCTAATGTATTCTGTAATTCAGAATATGTTGCAATCATTTATGCAAATTATAGGGGCGTCAAGGAATGAAAGGTGATGCTGGCCAGCCTGGACTACCAGGGCGTTCGGTAAGTTGATCTTAGACAAGATAATGCCATTTTACACTATTCCTGGTGCAGGTTGGCTGCCTGACAGCTGTCTTTGACATCACCAGGAATCATGGGCTCTTCTTGTGCCTTCCTAAGAAGCAGTTTTGGAAACATAATTATCTTGCACTTGGGAATTTGAAATGTAGGGAATAGTAAACCTTTCAAAACAGCAAGAGCGAAAGAGCAGATGTATTGTGTCAAGCCAGATGTCCGTCTAGACAGCTGTGAATGTGCAATGATAGACCCTTGGATTAGGAAGAGTACACTGATAACTCTCCAGGAAGGTATCTCAACTTCTGACCACTTGCAGTCAAATGCCTTCCTAAAATAAAGGTTGCAGAACCTTTGCAGAATGCCTGTTCAGCAACATTGCCTAATTACTTTCTACTTTTGAAATTCAGGTGGTCTCTGGACATTAACTGTATGTGCTCTGAAAGAAGAAAACAATATTAAATTTCAGTTATTTGCAGGTTTCTATATTGTAAACTAGGATTAGGTTGTGAGGATAAAAATTAGTGTATTTTTAGATAATGAGCCACATTTAGATAGTCTAAGGTCATTGATCTGCACATGTAGTGACATAATGAATATCCCTTAGGTACTGTATTGTCCTTAATTTTTCTGGGGATAGAAACACTAGATGGAGGGTGCTCAAATGTTCTTGTGGATTTAGTTTCATATATGGGATAAGGTCAGTCACAGGCCAAGGGCCCTGTATTCCTTGCCTGTTTTATTAGTCCTTACAACCGTGAGTAGTATACTTTTAGGGAGTAGTAATGCCCTGTAGTAAGCAATGCTACATGTTAGTGTGCAATGAGATTAGACAGAAAAGGAGGAAGGACATATATACTGGGGCTTTATGGGATGGTTAGCATAGCTGTGATGTTTGTTCTGTAATGGATACAGTTTATCATTCCTTTTCCATTCAGGGAACCCCAGGTTTGCCTGGTCCACCTGGCCCAGTGGGACCTCCAGGAGAAAGGGTAAGGTGTCCTCAGTTTGTGTTCTGAAAAGACGAAGCAATGTGTTCCCCCATGCCCACACTTCTTTATATATATTTTTATTTTCAAATGCTTTTTCAAAAGAAGTCCTTTTATCAGTATCCCATCTGGAGAGACAAAAGTGGAAGGGTTGGAAATACCTCAGGGGGTAAAACCTTCTGAGACAGGCATAAGGTAGCCAATAGGTTCTGTAAAAATTGCACTGTTCCTTGTTCTGACTGGGTTCTCAGATGCCTGCACCCACAGAGCTGAGGAACTCAGCTCTGCTATCTTCTCCACACTGTTGCTGCTGCAGAGGATTGCATTGAAACTCTGCTTATCTCAATATCTGAGAGATGTCATATCAGTAAAGAATCAGTCTGTGCCGATCTTACTGTGAAGGTCAGATTTGCTCCTAAACCTTTGCCTATGTGGAGCTAAGAACTTTTCTTTGGATGGAGAATTCTGAAATGTCTTCATAAAGAGGGGCATGCGCACAGATATTTTGTTGTGGAGTTGTTTCAATTCCTTTCTTCTAATTGGAGTTAACTAAGTAAATTCATTTTGTTGTAACAGTGGAATATCACCTTTGAGATGACTAAAGCAATTTACAGCTCAAAGGTAGCCAAAGGCTCTTACAAGCCTTTACAGTCAAAAGTAATAGCTGACATATGCATTTATAATTATGCTTTAGTGGGAGTTGAGAGCTGGAAGTAAAAATAAATGGCTATATCATAGCCAGTTTTCAAAGAGAATTATGTCGGATTGGTGGGTCATGGACCATCAATTTTAATTTATGAATTCTATGTTACATTACTGAAATGGAATTTCTCAGCATCTCTTTGGCAGGGGAAATATCTGAGAGGTACGTAGCTCTTCATTTAAGCAGAAACCTCTGGATTTTCCAACTAATCTATGAGTGAGAGAACAGCAAAAAGGAAGATCTTGGCTCCTCTGGAATAGAATGATGATTCCTTTTCTTAAAAATGTTGAGAAAGATTGATTTAATTTTCAGTTAATCAACAGCAGCTGAGCATCTTCATAAATTGTCTGTAGCTCATTGTTCCATAGCCTTGTCTAGCATTTGTTGTGATAACTATTTTATAAATTACGTTGAAGATTGGTTTTAAAACACATGTGAATAGTAATCGGTAGTATTGCAATTACATAGTCTTAAAGGCTATTTTCATCAGGCTGCCATCTTAGATTAATCTCTAATCATGCTTTTGTTTTTCAATAGGGTTTCACAGGAAAAGATGGTCCCACAGGTCCCAGAGGCCCACCAGGACCAGCGGTAAATATAATTTTGTCTTTGATATAGTCTGAATTAAGAGACGTGGGCCAACAGAGAACCACATTGACATTTTCAATTTCTGTCAAGTATGAAATGGATCTTTTGTTTAATATCCTAAATGGGTCTGGTAAACTCTCAGTGAAAGGTGAGCAGACAGCTGTGTAAAGCACATATCCACAAATATTCATAACAGTGGTTTGGAAACTGATTTCTGCCTGTGTAAGTAAGGGAAGAGCCTGTTTACCTGATATTTTAGCCATGATCTCTACAAGCATCGCTAGGTCTTCTGAAAGCAATCAGCTTATTACTTATAGACTGGTTGAAACAAAAGCTGTTAATATAGGGGGGGGGGGGGGGGGCTTGGCCATGAGTATTT
>JAWWLZ010000118.1:85016619-85056676 GCA_035041345.1 Poliocrania exsul
CCCCCCCCCCCCCCCCCCCCCCCCCCCCCCCCCCCCCCCCCCCCCCCCCCCCCCCCCCCCCCCCCCCCCCCCAAGGGGCCATGAGTATTTGAGGATTAGTTTTTTCTTAAAAAGCTGCTTCATTGTGTTTTGTGGGACCATGCTAGAGAAGAGGCTGTCTGTTAGAGAAAAACATAGACTGGATCAGACAGCCTGAGATAGGCAAGTTGCTGCAGCTCAGTGTCACCATGTCCAACCAGAAGAAAGTTGGAAGATGTATTTCTAGTAGGCATATGCACACAGAGCACATATTTACATCACATATAGGAGCAGGGTACTATTTGGGCAGCCCTCTACCCTCACAATTGTCTTTCTTGTGCCCCTGTAAGGGGAAAAATTACTTGCGTTGCTTCTTAGCGAGAGGTTTTCCCTTGTCCCAGCCAGCCCACCTCTGTTCGGTACCCTGGGTTTCAGCTTCCAGGTATCTGAATGTCTTCTCATAAAGTCCAGGCTCCAATGGATAAAAGAACATTCAGAACTTTATTGGGGGGATAAACAAAACATATAGGGTTTTGGAGGGGTACACGTGGACGAGAGCGGCTTGGGATAGGCTAAAGGTGTTTGTACACGAGCTGGGGGCCTGCTCCCATTGGCTGTGGGCCAGGGATCACGACCCGTTCACGTGCTGGGCATTAGGACCTGGTGCCACTGAGACTAGCTAGACCTTGCCGGTTTTGAGGTTGTTTACTACTTTCTGGCTGTCCCAAGGTCATCCTGACCTTGCCAGCCTGTAAGCTTCTTAACGTGGGATCGTGCAATGCAGAGGCTGAGGGCAAACCTCTCCAACACCTCTGTATGAGTATTCAGATGGGCTTTTATCACATAACCTAATACTGATCCTTATTTGCTCATATATATCTGGAATCACTAGAATTAATTTTATGGTCTTCTTGATAGGGACTTTTACAGGGATCACAGATCTGCTACATGAAATTAGAAGGCCAAACTGTTTTGTACTTCTTTAGGAGTCTGTCATTTAGAGTGATAAAAACATATAGAGACTCTCTGTGTCTTTAGGTTCAGAAATGCCTGTTAAACTGTGGTGTTAGTTAAAAGGACACATTTCCATGAAGAAACAAACTCTTTGTTCCACAAGAAAGTTTTCAAGCCTAATATATACCTAACAGAAAAACCCTGGATAAGAACCATTTTCAGTGTTGCTTTGGACTCAATACAAGAACACATTTCTTAGCACTTAGGTTGTTGCGGATTTCCACAATTCACTTTTCATGTCTTCTGCTGTAGGGAGCCCCAGGAGTTCCAGGAGTTGCTGGCCCAAGTGGAAAACCAGGGAAACCAGGAGATCGTGGGACACCAGTAAGATAATGATACACTTAGAGTATCAAATTTAAAATTACAGCCTGTTGATGAATATGAGACTTCTGCTTGCTTTAAATAGTTGTCTTGCACTTATGATGGTGGTTAGTTCGGTGAGGCTGACCTAAAACCACAAGTCTTTTTTGAAAAATAATTTTATTTTTATAGTATGCCGTTTTGCTGAGTTTAATAGTTGGGGCTGGAAATTGTGGTCTCTTGTTTCCACTAAAAAATTGTAAGATACTATATGCCAAGACATATATTCCTACACTGCATAAGCATGAAGAACTAGGTCAGCAAAATGACTGCAAAGTCTTTACATTTGTGTATATGTTTGTGTGTAGCAAAAAGGTGATAAACTGCTGAAGGTGGACAATCTTTGATATTTTTACATAATCAGTTATGTTTTGCATATGTTTTGTGCTTTTAACAATGTTATTTCAAAAGTACTTGGGGGTGGTTTCTGTGACTTCTACTCTGACTCTTAAAGTGCTTCCTTGAATTGGGAGAGGGAGCAGGAGGTACTTGCTCCCATCAACAGTTTCAGGAGAAATTTAATTTGATTCATTTATAGGATCTTCTGAGAGAGAGAGTGGATACAGCAAATGAAATGAGAAGTCATTCATTACTTGTGTCAATGTATGGCAGTCATCCTGCTTCAGTGTAATTGTGTATATGAAAGCTGGATAATCTGTAAGAATATATATCAGAATGGGAAGCTTGATGGTCATGAAGTGGAAGCTCCCAGGAGCACCTAGAAGCTGGGTCATTTTTTCATATACATATTGACTTTAGTCTATGTTCGCCAGACTATAAATTCCATTTCTCTTTGTAGTAGAGAACACTGAGTGTCTTGGGAAAGTACTGAAGCTTTCCTGCCTTTAGCTATACATTACTAATTTCATATTCCCACTAGGTCATGCTTGATAGACATAGCCAGAGCACAAAGCGCTGTGCTTTGTTCACAAGGGAACTTCAAATTGCCAGGTGTATCTGATTTCTCCTTCTTCTCTTGGGACACTGGTTAGCTGACCCAGTTCAGCAGCAAAATTCTTCTGCAGGTATATAATGTGCTTAGAAGGAACTTTGGCTACTAGCCCGGTTTCAGGGCTTTTGCAAAGTAAAACAGTCAGCTCCTGTCCAAGCACTGTCTAAGTTCTCCTACACTCTAATCTTGCGAGGTCCTTTCAGTTAGAAATATTTTTTTCCCCAGTTATTGCACTATCTTGTAGTGGGACACTGTGCATCACATTTGCCATTTCTAATGTTTCTAGAACAGATCCCAGCAGGAATTCTGGCTTTCACTTTGCACAGATGTTTTATCAGATTCCTGGTGGACAGAATTTCAAGGCCTTCCTTTGTGTGCAGTATTACAATTGCCAAAGGTGCAGCCTGACAGCCAAATGCAACTTGCAGTGTCATGAATCATAGTTCTGCCTGAAGAGAAAGATAATGAGGCTTCACATTGCCTCTGGTAAATACTAGGAGTAAATAATTTTTTACCAGATCCTGTCATTTTTTCTTCTCCCTGAACTATCTCTATTGTTGTTACTATGCAATGTAAGTCAGGAAAAAGACCCCTACAAATCAAGGAACATTACATTCCAGGTAAAAGATACACAGTTACCTGCAAATTATGAGCAACCTTGGTGTTAGGAAGATATGCCCAGTGAGTTAAGTCAACTGGAGCTCCTTCCTGGTGTATTCAATGCTACTAACATGCTAAGCTGAGAGAGACCACACTGTAAACATTTCACTACCTCATCGTGTACTTACTTCTAAGAAAAATTTAGGTGTTTTTTTTCCAGGATAGTAACAAATTGACTAAAACAGGAACAGTAAGAACACAAAAGAGTTGGTAGTCTATTGAGAATTGAGCACAGGCTGTTTTAAAGGAGAGAGCCAGTGAGTGAGAATTTGGTAACAGTTCATACACATCATAAGGTTATAACCATCAAAGGTAAGAAAGACTCATTAAACTGGAAGAGTATATTGGTTCAAGAAGAAATGGTTATGTTTTCTGTGAATAAATGTAAGGGGAAATAGAAGATCTTGGACTATGAGAGAGGAAAAGTTTTAGTACTTGTTTAACAGGTGTGTGAGTAAAACCAGTAATGGATGGGTAGGCAGACTAAGTTGTATTAAGGTAGAGCTGTCTTGCTTGACTTTATAAAACAGACTCTGTGACAACAAGGTCTAACTGTTGATCTGGAAGGTCCTCAGGAACTGGTGTAAGGTTTTTATGTTTCATATATAAATTGCTATTAAACTGATGCCTCCAGGACCAAATAAGCTCTGTCCAAATTTTGTTGTGAGTTATATGCAGACTTTGAGAATTTTGCATTCTGTGCTGCCATGTGTTCACTGATCTTGCATCCATCTATGCAGACATCCTTGATGAAGTCTCAAGACACTACTAAAAGCCAACTATTGGTTCTTGAGGGGAGAAAACATTCTTTTGGGGAAAACAATTGAGCACATTATCTTTTAAAGTGAAAATAGCAAAACTTCCTTTGTTTTGTCCTCCTTCAGCTATAGAACTATGCTGCAGGCCCAGCCTTCATCCCACAGCTCAGAAAAAATTCCACATGCAGCATAAACCAGCTTTTCCTTGCACTGACCTCAAGTGCCTCCTTCATTGCAGGATATCAACAAAACAGAATGCCAGCAGCAGCTGCTGCTTCTCAAAATGCTGTCAAGCCGTTGACTAAACTACACTTTTTTGTCTATTAAAAGAAAATAAACTGAAATTTAAGAGGCATATTACCAAGTGGGAGAAAGACACAAATAGCAACTTGGTAATTACAGTGGTAATTACTTTTGGAAAGCATATTTCTAAAATATCCCGGTGGAAAATGCACTTTATTGTTAACATAGCCAGTCAGCCTCTAATCTTCAAATTTTAAAATTAGTTCTAAATAGCCTATAGACTTTCAGTCATAAGGTTGAATCTGTGTGTGTGTGCAAGGTCACAAATTGAAGAATGAGGCTCATTTTTTTTAATGAATTGTAAACCTGACTGTCTATCACCTACAGTAAAGGAGTGGCATTAGCATTTTCTTAGTTGGGGGACCTTTGTTGCCAGTACTTTGGAGCAATTTGTGCTTTTCTTAACAGAGCATCTTCCTGTCTTACCAAAAGGCTTGTGGTTTAAGACAGCCTGAAGAACTTTTCTTGACCAGTCAGCAAATATACTTCCTGAAACAGTGTATAGAGTTTGAACATTTTAAGTTTGTGTAATTTTTTTCTCTTCTTATAGTTCTGGTGTGTGAATATTCTAGGAAATTAATTAATTGGAGCATGGCATTTTAGGTAATTATTAGAGTATTGTCAGGATAATAGACCAGAAATCTGGTTTCTAATGCTTGCACTTACTTAATGAATAAACAACCAATGTACTGAATTTGCTTCTGGTCAAAACAACACAAGGTTTTACTACAAAAGTCTTAGAAAGATTGAGAATACAATGAACAGGTATTATAAATATGTACGCAGCATATAATTTCAAAGGGATATGCTTTAAGAAAATTGAAAAAATTGGCAAGTTTCAAATAGAAAGAGAAGTATGATATGGTATTATCCCCCCCAGATTTTCATGTTATAGACTAGTCCAATTAAAAAATCTTAAATTCTGTTCAATGGATATTTCAGCTACATGTAATAGTTTATGAATGAGATATTAATGTCTGTTGATGTGGGAGTCAAATCACATCTCTTTTAGAGCTTCATTTACCACAATGTTAATTAATAGAGAATGACAGACAGAAATGTCGTATTTTCCTGATGATTTTAGTTGTTACCTTCTATTTATGTTGTTATGGCATTGACAAGTCCGTAGGCTGTTTCAGCATGTGGCTGTAATAAGCTAAAACTAAAAGACAAATGTTTCCCTGTGGATTTCACAGAGTAAGAAAGATATAGATGAAAGAGTAAAGGGCAGAAGGGAAAGAATAGTCATCAGCTTGATGAGTGTGTTTTGTACTTATTAGTAACTGCCTCACTGGTGGCATAATTTATTCCAGTGGCACATTTATGGTGTCACCATTTTAAATCAGTCATTTGAGTCTGTACATTAATATTGCATGAATGATCTGTTTTTCATGATGCAAATGTAGCGTATGACAACTACTTAACTCAGTGATGGATGAACTGGCTCGTATTTTCTGTGGCGTGTCATGGGGTAGGTGTATACAACTCTGCTGCAGAGAAGCTCACAGAACATGCTGAGTTCACACTCCAACATACTCCATGGGCATTTTTTTGCCCAAAACCTTGATAGAAGTCTATGAAACAGTACCACTTCATTTGAATGGTGTCTACTGTGACCTCAGTGGAATGATTTGGTGTCTCGTGTTGTTGAAATTAATTGCGGGTACTGTAGGAATGTTATGAGAAACAGCTGCAGCCCACACTTAGCCTTTGCCTTGTTAATGGTGATAAACAGGCTCCTTAAAGAAATCTCAGTGTACAAAGCAGTAATACTTAGGATGTATAAGTATGTGGAGAGTCATGTAGAGCAGCAGATGACCATACTGATCTTTCACCTTTGAACTATGCCTTACGTTCAAACAGTAATTTAGGCTACAATTGAAAATCTTTGTGAACTCATGCTTAGACCCATCATTATTCCTGATGTTTTTCATATGCACATACATATATAAAAATTAGAATCAGTCCTTCTGGTTTCCTTTTTACATAGTATTCTTGAAAACCAAAAACCTCACAAACACTAAAATATTCAAAGGCTCATGGGAAGTGCAATTAGGAAAAAGTTGACAAATGTGAATAATTATAAAGCAGCTCTAGCTAAGACTTCTATGAGACTTTTATAAGACTAGAAATGATTGAGGGTTAAGAGAAAAGCTGTCCTTATAAATAGAATAAGCACTTAATAACAATTCTTTCCATCTTACATGTCATCTCTGCATAACTCTTTTTCTCTTAACACAGAATTCTTTTCATATATGTTCAAGGAGACAGCTACCCTTCCTAGACTTCTGTTACTCTTCCTAGCTTACCTTCTTTAATGATGGGTTGTCCTAAGACTTAAAATGAAACAGTCATATTAACTCACACAAGACCATTGACCATTTACAGAAATGTGATATTAGAAATTCAACTTTCAAATCAACAGTGTGGTCCCAATGTCAGAATACATCTGTTTTTTGGCCCTAGTTTTAATTTTTCCCTCTGATATTTTTCTTGTGCATCTATCAATGTGTTTGATCACAGACAAGAGATAATTGTTTCTGCAGTCTTTTCTGGAACCTGTTTTGGCATCGCTGAAATGTAAAGTTCAATAAAGACTAGATATGTCTTCTTAAAGCAGTCAATTTTTTTTCTAGAATTGCATGTCTCAAACCTATAGTAGGGGTGGAATAACATAATCCTTCAGTTGCTTTATTTTTACTTATTTATTTTAGGGTGCACCTGGAATGAAGGGAGAAAAAGGTGACAGAGTAAGTCTGCTTAAAAGTCAGTTTTATCATAATTTTTAAATTAAGCAATATGTCTTTAAAAATACAGGCACTTGCTAATAAAACACTTGCTTTTCATTTGATTACTTAGGGTGACATTGCTTCCCAGAACATGATGCGAGCAGTTGCAAGACAAGTTTGTGAACAACTGATAAATGGTAACCTGTGTTGCTTGCTTTGTTTCTCATGCTAGCAATTTACCACTTTGATTTTTAAAAAGAGAAAATAATAGTTTAAATTTGAGGTGACAGATAACTAGCCAGAGAGCACAGCAAGAGCTTGACCGATCTTGTAGCTGTCCAATGCCAATTATTTGGTGGAAAAAAATCATAGCAGCAAATATTTGCCAAATCCAGAGGTTAGCTTGATTCTGAACTAATCTGTGACCTTTGGAAATACATATGCAAGTCTAACACGCTGTATAAGGAGAGTGGTGTTCCTTTTGTCATTCTGGTTCAAAATTACTTTGCAGTAAAATCAGTGTACATTTTCTCTTTAAACCTGTCATCTTCAAGAGGAGGGAATCAAGTGAGAAAAATAATGCTCTGTGGGTACTTTGTCAGCAGAGACAGACAGATGAGTGTTGGGTAACTACTGTGCACAGAATCAATGGTGCTATGCAAGTAAAAGTAATATTTATTTGGAGAAGGACTTCAAATTGAATTTCAGTCCTCTACTGCCACACAGTGCAGCTCTGCAGCCCATGAAATTGTTGCCTACAGAGGCTTCTCTCTGTCCCTGAAGCAGTGCTTTTGCTGTCAGTAGACCTGCCAAGGAGGACAGAGGCAAATGTGCCCAGAAATTTTTCTTAGTATTGTATCTATTACAAGTGTAAGTGTTGACTTATGTAGGTACAAGCCTGTGCATCCTGCAAAGTGACTTCATAGACTGTGTGCCACTAGCTTTAGACATGAATAATTTATACTGTTTGTCTTAGCTTCAGAGCTCTGAAAGTATGTAGAAATGTGATACTCCGGCTTTAGAAGTAGAACAAGTCCTTTCTGTTCTCCAGAGCAAAACCAACTTTAAAGAGAGCTCTGAGAGCAAGAGTATTGTTAAAAAATGCTTATTTTGTGATTTTAATAGTTTTGTGATAAATTTTTATTAATGTCATTGACTTGCAAAAGCCCCCTTACCTTTCCACCCTCAGTCCATTTATGTTCAGCCTTCTTATCAGACATTCATTTTAAGTCTTTCTAATTCATCTGTACTAATTCATCACTAATTTATTGAATGGGAGCAAGAATAGCATTTAATAAAGAGAAATGATTTTTTTATCACTTCCCACTCCAATAAAAGATTTTCACTCACTTCACATTTTTCTTTTCTTTTGAAGGTCAAATGAGCCGGTTCAATCAAATGCTGAATCAAATCCCGAATGATTATTACTCAAACCGTAACCAGCCAGGGCCACCAGGTCCACCTGGTCCCCCAGGAGCTGCTGGGACAAGAGGAGAGCCTGGACCTGGAGGAAGACCAGGATTTCCAGGACCTCCTGGGGTCCAAGGACCACCTGGTGAAAGAGGTATATAAACCACAAGTCAACTGTACATCAGACACAGTGCAGAGGCTGACAGAGTAGGAAGCCCATACCTAGCAGCAGCCTGTTAGGCTGGTTGGATTGCCTGAGGGACACTGATGTTCTAGAGGACAAGGTTAATTACATCAGTGCTTGCCTCTGTCTCTCCCTCGCTTAGGTTTCATGAAATACAAATTAGCCTAACATTTTGGCTGCTGTCTGATGCTTCCACAGAATATCCCAGGAAAATGAAAGTTCTCAGAACTCTTCTGGCACTAAACAGCTGTGTCTTGATAGGCTGTTTGGAGTAACACAACTCTGCAAAATATAACACTGATTAAGAGAGAAAATGAGTCATTAACAAGAATAAAATGTAGGAGTTGAAAGAAGTAGATCTATATCCTTGGCGGTTTGGAATACTCTGAAGGAGGGAAGCGACTCTGAACTGAGTTTGAGCATGTGGATAAACCTAATTTATGGCTATCTTGGATCACTGCAAACACATGGATTAGCTGTACTGTACCATGTTGTGACCTTTGCTTATTCCACTACTCTACTGTAGCATAGACTCAGGGTTGTGTTTTCTAGCATATATTTTAGTATACTCTTTAAAATAAAGAGTAGGAATAAATCAAGGAAGAATTAATTTTAGAATTTCTAAGACTTTTATCATTATAACTGTCTCTGAGAAAGTGCAAAGCATCTTTTATAGCAGAAGTATGCAAGCTTGAAAATACCCTCCCATTTGTAGTTTAAAAGAATAAGGTTCTGTCGTGGTTGTAGTATCTCAAATACTTTTCTATGTTTGAAAGTTTATTCATACTAAATTACCCCAACATCCTACTTTAATTTTAGGTTACTGTATTTATATTCAATTTTTTTCCACGAATACGCATTTGGACATCTGTGGAACATAGGTTTGACCAGTCTTGTTACATTAAATAATGGGAACTAAATATTATTGTAAACAAGACAGCATGAAGAAATATTTGTTGATGTGGTTTCCTTTCTTTGGTTTTTATTGCCTTTTTATTATTCTGTAGGAATGCCTGGAGAGAAGGGTGAAAGAGGGACTGGATCTCAAGGACCACGAGGTTTGCCCGGACCACCTGGTAAATACTTTTTTTTATATCAGATTACAGAAAAGTAGGAGAAAAAGACACCATTTATTCATAGGGAACCAGACTATACATGGTGGATGAACATGCTTTATTTACTCTGTCCATTTCATGTATTTGACATGGATTAGAATTTACTGGAAACCCCTACCAAAAAATGGCAATTTAGAAAGATTTTTGGATGTAGCTAATAGATATTAATATTTATCTTGTAATTTACTCACCTGACATGCTTGCTTGTGTGAAAATGTATTTCATGGAAATACATTGTCCAAATGTTTGACAGATATTTTCATAAGTATTACCAAATGATACTTTTGCAGTGTCTAGTTCCATTTTTTGTACCTGTTGGTTGCTGGACTACAAAATACTCCCACATGCAGAGTTACCAGGTGATAGAGACAGTTGATTTGATTTGACAAGTTTTTGGTCTTTGTATCATGAAATTTTGTTCATTGAGGCCTTGTCCTAAATCAGCTGCATCATTTGTTTCTGCTTGTAATTTACTAGGCTAAAATGACTTTTCATTACAGGACCCATAAGATGCTTGCAGCAAATTGTAGCTTCAGTTACTTGAAGCTTTACTTTTCTGCTAACCATAGTAAGACTGGTTCCAAATAAAACATTACCTCATCTGTCCTGGGACTAGGGGGTAGCAGAATTAATGTACTCCTGTATTTTAATAGAAATCCAATGTGCTTGTCTAATCTAGTAGTTTCCCTTGAGATCACTGTATCTTACACAAAGAGGAAATAAACCAGAGAATTCATTGATGTTTCTTACTTGGCTCAAACCTTACTAAATCAGAGTCTATGAATAAATCCTTACATAAGCCACACACAAGGAAGCAACTAATGATGAGTCAGATTTCTAGTTTTCTTTTGTTCTTCTTTCTGTTGACCCTCATACAGCAACAATGTGCAAGTGCTTTCTCACCAAAGACAGCCTAGACTGTGTAGTCTAGACAGCAGTAATTTTAGCTGTTTTATTAAAATGGCTCTTAGAGAAAACCTCTCCATTCTAAAAATAGGTCCACAAGGAGAATCTAGAACTGGTCCACCAGGGTCCACAGGATCACGAGGACCACCAGGGCCACCAGGTCGTCCTGGAAATGCGGGTATTCGAGGTCCCCCAGGGCCACCAGGATATTGTGATTCATCCCAGTGTGCTAGCATCCCTTACAATGGCCAAGGATTCCCAGGTAGGCTATGAACAACTTACCCTTAACCTTACCTTCAACAGCCTTCACAGATGTGGCTGTTCATATTGAGCTGCTTTACATGAGACAGTCCTGCTAGCCTGGACATACTGAATCAGGAGGAGATGGTTGCAGTGAGCAGGCCTGCCTCATTGTAATGTCAGGTATACAAGTAGCCATTTACTTTGAGGTTTACTTAATGTTATTTATGTATGGTTTGCTTTAAATAGGAAGTAGTGAGCAAATATTTTAGTTTTGGTTTGGTTTGGTTTGGTTTTTTTTAAAACATAGATGGTTATAGTTGATAATCTTGCTCATAGGACTTAAGTGACAATTTTCTTCTTTTCTTTTTCCCCCCTCTATCATCACCCCTTCCAATCGTCTTCAGAACAAGGTTGAATTCTCCATGTTTCTGTTGAAAAATAAAAGGAGTGCTGTGGTTGGCAATTTCCATGTGTCTCTTTTTGAGCAGTCAGGATTATTTATACAAAATTGATTCCTGAAATAAAAATTTTTCACAAATGAAATCCATTTGCTGATAGCAATGCAGACAACTGAAAAGCACCACTGTCCTACAATGTCTACCAAGTTAAACACCATGAAGTCTCTGATTAGCCCTGGGTCATACTTTGTGATGTAGCTCCAAACAGTAGGTTGCTTCTGGAATACAAACAAAGGGTCCCAGTGGCCACCAATTTCTGACTAGAGAGATTCTAATGCATTTTAACATAGGGATCCTGCAGGACCACAGTATTATTAACAAATTAATATGTATGCCTTGCCAGATCTCAAAATTAGTGTATGTGATACTACTATTGGATATGGTTTGCTGTTAGTATATTGTGCATGTATCCATGAAAAGAAAAAGAAAGAAAAGATATATATATATATGTACACACTTGCAGACTCAGTGATGCTGGTTCAAGAGCCAGGTGGTTCTGCAGATCTCACACAAAATTCTTATTTAAATAAAAATAAAGAAAATTCTATCTATAATTCAGTGGTGTTCTCCTTTCTAGTAAGCAGCTATGTATACATATATAAATATATGCTTATGACTTAACTGTTATGTATTTAATTGGATGAAAGTATGTTTTTGCACATCAGATGGACTTTTTAAAAGACTAACATCATCTTTGACCTGTTTCAGGTTTCGGCTAACATTTTCTAAGTCTCCAGTGCTGCTTACAGTTTGAATACATGAAAATCCTGTTTCTGAGATGTTTGCGCACGTGCTTATTAGAAAATGAGTCCGTATGGATATTTCACCACGGATATGGTTTTGAACCATGTTGACCTCATAGAACGGGGAGATACTTTTACTAACACAACTCGTGAATGAGATAAAGGACAGTGATGTCAATTCATTAAGCCTATTGCATTTCAATAATAAAATAGACAGTCTTTCTTTTTCAAAAGAGACCTAGACCATCAAAAGCCCCAGTGGCGAAGGAAGCTTGTAAAATTACTAACCAGCAAATGTAATGCCATTAGAAGAGAGACAGATTTAACCTGGAATATGAGAAATAACTTATGTAAATAGTAAACTAATTGTGGCTTGTAAATGATTTGTATGGGATGTATCCACTAAAATCTGTTAACAACTCTATATGATACTTTTGCATAAAAGCCTGCTGCTGCTTGCTATATGCCAGAATAACATCTTTGACAACTTATGAAACCTACCTGTCTTGTTGCTTGTTACCAATATGTCTGAATCGGGGCGTGTGCCTTTTTTTTAATGTGTAATCTTGTTGGATCTGTAACTGCAGTTATAAATACCAAAGTTTTATAATTATTTTTCTTCTGTTTTGCTGTAGTTTTTGGTGTTGCTGAAGCACCAGCTGTAACTCGGTTTGTTACGAGGAACAGCACAAGAAAATGACATGTACTGTATATTGCCGCTGGTGATAGTTATGTCTGCACTTACTTTCCCATTCTCAGAGAAAATTACTATATGCCAAACCCATCTTTACATTTTACCTGCTCCATGTCTTCTGCTAATTATGCAGTTTAAAATAAAGTCCAGTGCTTGGGTTTACTGAAGTAGTTGTAAAATAATAATTTTATTTGATTTGCTTTGGGTTTGTTTTGTTGTTTTTTAGTTTTTTTGGGTTTTTTTAATAGTTCTACCATAATTTGTCCCTTGCATAATTTATGACTCTTTCTGCAATGTTTTGTGTATTATAAATACAAAGCCTTTCTAGATGCATTTTAACCCTTTAATTATTATACTGCAAAAAATAATTCATCAGCAAAACTCAAAAATACCCCCAGTGAACTATTAATTTATATATTTATTATATGCGAATAAGATTAAACTAACATTATGTATACAAACTAACTTTCATTGCATATGTGGATTCAAAGACATGTGATAACTATTATGTTCAATCGGACAACTATTTTCAACCAGAACCATACGCGCCTGAAAGTGGACCCTATCAACCTGAAGGTGAACCCTTTATAGTACCTATGGAGGCAGAAAGGAGAGAGGACGAGTATGAGGACTATGGAGTTGAAATGCATTCACCAGAATACCCTGAGCACATGCGCTGGAAAAGATCACTGTCAAGAAAAGCAAAAACAAAACCATAAAAGATCTGTGTCTTGTTTTGGTTTTTTTGGTTGGTGGTTTTTTGGTGTTTTGCTGTACTTGCATTTGCAGATACACACAGGGGGAGTGCATCATTTCTTTTGCAATATAGCTCTCTGGTCTTTTCATATCAGATGCTCCCCTGTTTTGTATCTTGCTTATGTGGTGATAGCAATATGTGTACCTAGAGACTTCATGTTGCTCTGGAAATGCTTGTAAAATACTCTTGCTTGTAGTGGCTGCATACAGGTTGATGTGTGCATTCAGTTATCCCAGTGCTGCCTTTTCATGGACATAATATAAAAACAAATAACTTAAAAAAAAAAAAAAGAAAACCAAAAAACCAAAACAAAAATAACCACAGAGCTGCTGCAAATTTTCTAATGACTGTCTGCTTTAGCTCTACATTTTTCTTCTTTTTCAAAAGCATATTTTCAGTTCAGTCAGATCACAGGTTTGTTAAAAAAGAGACAATAATTTCCCTCTCCTTCCAATATCATTGTCATTTTCTTCTATTCTGAGTTACAATCCGCAGAGCAAATACTGCTCTTATACATCTCCTCTAAACACCACAAACATTAAGTAGCTGAAATCATTGTATCAGCTGGATACAGTTTAATAATGCCTGAAATCTCCTTGTTTGTAGACACAGTTACATTTATGCCAAATTGCAGTCAATCCTGCAGAGATGGAATTGCATGTTTATGTTGTATATTTAGTATGGATTTTTGTTTCAGAATACAATGTTTCCTAGTTATCAAAAGCAGTTGGAAATTGTTTGCAAGACTATGGATATAGAATTGCTGCTTTGATATTTTAACTGCAAATTGTGAATTTCACTGCCTTATATTATTTATTTCTGAAATGAAAGAGGCATTTTTCAATAAAACTACTGAAAATCTATGTGTCTATTCATTTTTTGAAAGGCGTTGTGACACTGATATGTGTGCATTCTATTAGTGTTATTTCCTCAGTCATGCAATGGAAATAGTCTTAAAATGGGTGTTTGCGCTGTGGTGTGTAGAGGTGGGTGGATGAAAGCAGGAGGGAATTTCTGTGCTGAGGTATGAATAAGACTTTTATCAAATTCATTCTGCAAGGCATTTGGTGGAGAAAATAAGATGACTTTGAGCATCAGTTGCTGTCTTTTTGGGGATTTCTGATGAATGGCTGCTGCAGAGAGAGACTTTCCACCTGAGGAACTATCTGAACTGCAGAGAGTACCTAAAACTATACAGCCTTTAATTCCTCATTTGCTGTGAGTGTTGTGGCAGTGGCGAGTCCAGTATTAATAAAGTGGGTTTCTGGTGTTTGCCGTGCTCTGTCCTGCTTGGATTGTCCATGCTCTGGCTGCTCCCTGCACAGGATCTTGTCTGTATTGGCACAGCTTTGATCACAGTCATTACTGTGATGTAGATTTACCTAGAGAGGGTGAAAAGAGCAACTTAGAAAAGAGCAACAGTAGGCCAGAAGAATTACTTGAGAACTGAGGGGGAGAGAGTGGACTGGTGGTGATCCTTCCTATCCATGGTATCTTAGGGGTAGAAGTGGCTTTTGCCATAGGACCTGGAGCAAAGCCTTTTGACTTCATTGGGAAAGCTGGAATTCTCTTTCTTAAAATCATGCAAGACATCTGTCACAGAAGTGAAGCTAGACATGCAAGCTGGCTTCCTAGTCACTGAATTTTACTCTGCCTTGGAAGCTGTATGGCAAATTTTAGTGCCCACTAATGGAAATTCTGTAACTCCATAGACTGCCTGACTGGTTATCAGTGAAATGAAATGCAAACAAATGGCATTTCAAAGAGTGATTCCGGATTATAGCCATATGACTTTTAGACTGTAAGAAAATAGTTCTGGTTTGAATAGAGGAATGTTTAAAAGAGAATCAAAGCCATTGATTCTTTATGCTTTCTTCTAATTGTGGGGAGTTAAGTATCAAAAACATGTCCTGCAGCTTCATGTGCAATAAAGAAAGGAGATACTGTGGCAGAAAATAAAAAGATACTCTTAGAAATTTGGAGAAGTGATTAGAAAGTTTCTCTTAATTGTATTTAAAAATAATGACATCTTGAACTATCTGCTTCTATCTTTTTCTGGCATTGTGTGTCTCTAGAACAAGATTACCTAGATGCCCATATCTTCATTTAAAAGATTCCTTTGTGTCCTCCAAACAGAAAATTTTACCTTATTTGAAGCATATATTTTAAATTACTTTGTATTTTTTCACAAACTACACCAAATGCTGCCAAGGATGCTTTGTATTTTCTATGTTCTTTATTGATATCAATCTTAATAGAGATGCCACTATTCGATTATCTGATGGCCTTAAATATTTAAACATTCAAAAAACCCTGAGCTTATTGGTTGTCAATACATATTGAATGACAAAATTCTGCTCACAGTTCTGCAGGATAGATACAAGCTCTAGGTTGTGTGCTTCCTACAGGCACAGAATTACAAAGGACAAGTCATGACCATCTCTGAACTTGAGATAAGTGCTGTAAAGCATTTATATTTCATTTAAAAATCCTCCTAATCTCCAAATCTGATTAAAACTTCTTTTACCTGTGCCACAATGTTTGACAGAGTCAGACTTCTGACAGTGCATTTTTGAATAAAAAGAGCTTTCACTAGCTCATCCAAAATATGGAGAAAATACTTGAGATGTTTTGACAACTTATAAGAGAACATTTACTGATTGAGGCCAACAAGAAAGAACAACTTATTTCCAAGAATTCTCAGGGGAATGACTCTTAAGGGTTGTTGGGGCTACTGTTAACACTTCTGGGAAAGCTACTGCAAAGCTGAGCCAAAGAAATCCTGGAGAAAAACAGATTCAATGCAAATATAAATTTCAGATCCTGAATATCTCATACACAACTGAGCAGTTTACATAGTCTGGCAGTTTTAAAGAAGGGAATTGTTTGAAAGCTAAATTTTAATTGCATACACATTTCTTCTCATTTTGGCAAAAACTGAGGACACAACCAGGCAGGTGGGAAAGGGCTGCTGCTTGTTTGAAATTAGCGTGGAGCATTTGGTAGGCTGAGGGATCTGGGTCCTGTTCAGCCTTGAGAAGAGACAACTGAGAGGGGACCTCATCAATGTATGTAAGTATGTGAAGGAAGGGTGTCAAGAGGATGGAGCCAGGCTCTTCTTGGCAGTGCCAAGCAATAGGACAAGAGGCAAGAGGCAGAAACTGATGCACAGGAAATTCCACCTAAACATGAGGAAGGACTTCTTTACTGTGTGAGTGACCAAGCACTGGAACAGATTGTCCAGAGGGGTTGTGGAGTCTCCCTCAATGGACATATTCAGGAACTGTCTGGATACAATCCTGTGCCATGTACTCTGGGATAACCCTTGTTAAGCAGGGAATTTGGACCACTTGACCCACTGTGGTCCCTTCCAAACTTATCCATTCTGCAATTCTGTGATTCTGTGTTTGCAGAGGGGAACTTGATGAAGACAGCCTTTGTCCCACAAACATTTGCTCAAAGAGGAAGTTAATTGCATTTTTTGTAGGATGGATAGCAAAACTGCAAAAATACTCAGACACTGTTACTGATTTATGGAGGCTAAATATTGTGGTAGTGCATCACTGCTGAGATCTTTGTACAATAGTAGGCAAAAATGCAGTGAAAGAAAGCATGTAAGAACGCTGTCCCCAATTTTTGTTTTTGCTGTGGTTTTGCAGTAGAGCTGACTGCACAGAGAGGCTTATAAAAGAAGAAGCTAAACAGTCAGACATGAAGAGTTTCAAAAAACAATATAAGCAGTTGATCTTTGTTCTCATGAAGGCCCCAGTATATTAGTGATAACTTGATCAATCTCAATAGATCTTAAAGGCAATGATTCTTATTAGCAAGTCTCCAAAATAAATTCTTCTGTGGAAAACATATTAAAGGAGTCACATATTCATTGAGGTTGTCCACTGCCATTATGAAGTGAAATAATGTGTTGGTAATTTTTCACTGCAGCTCAGACCAAGCTACAAATGGGAAAACATTTTGGGAAGATGTTGCACTGTGAGAACAGGAATTGTTTTAATGACAAATTTTTAAATAAGAATTAATATCCTTTGTGTAATTTTATATGAGATGTCCCATTGAACATACTGATGTGAAGGTAGATGTACTTCTGGTCTCCAAAATCAAAAAGATCAGACCAGCTTCTAGCCATCAAGAAAACACAGCTTCTAATAAAGGCTTTACTTTCTTCAGTATCCTGCAGAAGACCTCAAGCTTTTGTCTTGACCAGATAGATAAAAGGTGCATAGCCATCACTTTCATGCTTTGGAAAAGGAGGAAGGAATGAAAGGAAATTCTCTTGAATGCTTCTCCACATCTGAACAATTCTTAGATGACATTTAGCTAAAAAGAATAGAGTCTAACACTGATTTTAGTGCTGATACACTATTGGCATCTGTTAAAGAAAGCTCAGTTGCATTTTCACTGAGTTATGTGTGATATGTTTCCATCTCATTGGTTTTGTTCTTTTGTGTCCTCTATGAGCTAATTGTGACAAATTACACCTTGAGAGTGATTCTGAAATTCTGTTGTACAGCTATGTTTTTCCATTAACAGAATTCTGGTATTGTTAACAAAAATCCAAAGTGTTCCTGTCTGGGATAAACAGAAGTATATAAAGCTGATAAATACCTTGAGTAATACTGGTTTTGCAGCTGCCAAACTGAGACAAATGTGAGACATCTATCTGTTTTAGTGCCCTGATGTTTATGCCTCATAGCAACCACCACTGGAAAATTGCAACACTTGATTTAATGTTTGCAGCTTTGGGTTCTCTTCTTGACAATGAACAGAACAAAGTAACTAAAATTACTGTACACTGTATAGGAGTGGTTTTCTCTTTATTAGCTCTGCCAACATGTCATGTCTGGCACAGTGTTCCTTGCCTTCTTCCATATCCTCTTTCCTTCCTCAAGCTTATGCGCTGTTCCCCACTATTCAGCCCTCCTGCCTGTTTAGTTCTGGGCTCCCCGGAAATAAAAAGGACAAGGACATGTTGGAGCAAGTTCAGCTGAGGAACACCAAGGTGGTCCAGGGGCTGGTGATTGTAAGAGTTGGGCTTATTTAGCCTGGCAAAGAAAAGTCTGACTAGCAGGGATCCACCTTCCGTCTTCCACTCCCTTTGCCTTCCTGCTTTTCCAAGAACTTGTTTTTATTTTTCTGGCAGTATATGAATGAAAGCTTAAGAAAATTTTCAGGATTCTTGGATCACATACTCCATGTAACTTGCATTTTGCTATTACCTGTCTTTCATTCAAAACTATGAAGTAGGGTTTTGGGCACAGAGTTTTGGGGTTCCTTATTGTTGACACTTGTAGAAGTATTGGCCTTTTCAAGTCTCCCTTTATCTTTTTGAACTGTTAATCCTCATCCTGCTTTTATACTACTCTTGCAATAGATTAACAAGCAGGAAGTCTTCTGGGTGGCTTTTATCGCTTTCTTCTTATATGTAGCTACAGTTGTCAACTCTGAAGTCAGATATTTCAACGCAAATCTATTTCTTCTATGTAATTTCAAGGAACAAAAGTACTTTTTGGTGCACTGGAAGACTGTGAAAACAATGTTCTTCTAACTACAATGTCTTTGAATTTTAGCATTATGTTGCATTATGGGTAAATAAGCAAAGATATAAAGCCATAACCAAGGTTTGAATAGAAAGCCAGAATTCTTGCTCAGAATCCATTCTTAGATGTTATTCCTTAAATTTTAGGTTCCAGAAACTCTGTTGATGTGAGAAATGTCAGTCCAATATCAAATGAAGGCTAATCTGCAGACTTGTTTTCTTTGGCAGTTCCTCAGAATACCATGAATACTCTCTGCTGTTATTTGGCAATGCCCTTGTGTACAGTATATCTGGCAGAAAATGCCTGTAGACTGAAAAATCCAAGGCAGTGCATACTCCAAGGTAGTATCCTGAGGTTATATTTCTCAATCTGCCTAGCAGATCTCTTTTTCAGTAGCAACAGAAGTCAAAACAGCACCAAACATTTCTTATATCTGTCCCATTTTTCAAAAACCTGTCTAAAAGATGCATTCTATGTGCCTTCTACACCACTTGCTTCCCCAAAAATGAGGCAAGAAATTTGCTAGTGAAATAGGTAGAGTTTTCAGAAATTTGAAGGGAAAGATGTTTAAATGTATAGTAAAGACTAGAAACTCTAGACAGTGGCATGAAAGGAAAGTGTTTTCATGATTCAGAACACTGCTGGCACAGTGTAAGTTCCCTCCTGCAGGTCAAGGAAACCAGGTAGAGAGACCATCTTGCACAAGACCTGTATACTGTCACAGGGTTATCCTGAATATAAGTGAGGTGTTTAAAAAGACAGGAAGGGAAAGCAGCACTAATGAGCTTCTCAAGAGTCTTCTCAGTGCAATAGATTAATTAGTATGGGCCTAACCACTGAGCTGTCATCAGTGCAATGAGTGTTTTATCGATGAGCCATGAGAATAAGGAATTTCAAGAAAAGGAGACTCTCTAGAGGCCATATTCTTCTTACAAGGACATTGTATTTAATTAATTCCTTTAAAACACAAGCTTTAAAACATTTAAAAACACTCAGCTGAGGTGGGATAGAGAATGATGTCAGGAGCTCTTGCACAGTATGTGTTCTCATTTAAACTTCATCTACTTGTAGTAATCCCAGAAATCAAACTACTTTCACTTATTTTCATAAGGACCATCCTTACTCTTGACCAAAAGAATGTTCTGTGAGAGGCTGTTTTATCACTCCTCCTTCTTTTGTCCCACATGTATAGCACAAATTATGTTGTTGCTCATCTCTTTAGTTGATACGCTAATAGACAGAAAAATCTTAATGGTACCCAGCCCATTTTATTTACCACTTTGTCTTTTAGCCTGTGAAGTAAAATTTAGTTTTTTAGCAAGTCCAAAAGAAGTATCAGAGTTTCCTGTAAAATCATAGAAATTCCCATGTTCCCTCCTAGGAAGCTGATGGAAGTGTATACAGTTGGTGCAATCTGAGAATTTAAACTTGGGGATCTGCACACAGGTGTGATGTCTAGGATTGGATTAGAGTAATTAAACTTGTCTCATGTTACCCATCAAAAGGAAAAGGGCAAGAACTCTGTCTTGTCCAGAAAGACCTCACAGCCAAACTAACTGCCTCAACAGCTGGAATCTGACCCTGCCCTGGCATCACTGGGGCAGGGGTTGGTAGCCCCAGGCTGAGCTCAAATGGCTTTCTTGGCATAGGAGGGTGAGGATGTCCCTGTGCATGTTTGGAAGAGACAATTAGGCTTAGCACTGCCCTTTGGGCTCTGAAAAGACTATTTTTTGCTCATACAGTGTTTTATGATATTTAGTTTAGGAAATCCTGAAATGGTCATCATTGGAAGTACTTCACCTGGCTGGATGGTAACATTGTACAGAACATGTCCCTTATGAGAACTGTAGGGCTGTTCCTCTTGAGACTGGAGATGTGCTATGAGGGATAACAGCTGTTGACATTGGAATACGAGTCGATTCAGCACTCTCTTGCTGGAGAGATGGAAAAGCGTGAGTGTTGTCACTGAATAAAGATGACAATGAGGCCTCGTCTGAAAACAGAGTAGTGGAATAAATTAAGAACTGAAATGCTATACATAGAATACTTGTACTACAGACACTGAAACAGATGCAAAATTTAAGAAAACCCATAGTTTTGCTCACAAATCTTCATACATGTATTTAAGGCAATGCTATTTGCTATGATTTATTGAGGTTTATTGGGGAAAAAAAGATGAAGATTGTAGCTGTTGATCTACAGAAATATAAAATGAGAAAGTAATAGGCCTACATTTTAAAATAAATGTACTCACTATCCCTTTCTGGCAGAAGAAACACAGTTACAATTTCTGCATATTCTAAAAATGCAGTAATTTAAAACAGGATGGGATTGGTATTTTTTTGAAAGGGAGTATGTTTAGAAATATGAATAATGATTACTATATCCTGCTTTATCAACCATTATATAGAAATATTAACCAGAAATAGAAAATGTATAACATCTATGGATAGTTATTTATAGATAGATATTTTAGGCAATTCTCTTTGAAATTGAGTTCTAGATGCAAAGACATTAAAAGTAGACATGGATAATAATCTTTCACCCAAGCACTGTCTGTGTAAGAAGTAATATTACAGATTTCCTGAAATAAAGGCTTTCTTCAACAATCCTACATGAGACAATTAATTCAGTGTTGTGACTCTAATTCAGTCCATTTGTGATTATGTCTCAGCTTCAGTCTAACTGCATTACTCAGACTTCTTATTATAATTTAAAATTCCTGTTTTAAATAATAAAAAATAAATCTTTTCACATTTCTGAGTCATTCTACGTCTCTTATTCAAAGGTGCATGGATAATCTTTGAGCTACATATGACTAAGTATCACAGGAAGACTTTTTTCTATTCTCTGCATAGCAATATTGTGCATTTTAATAGATCCATGTTGCATATTACTCTAAAAGGAGAGTTCATGATGTCTCAAAGTAACCCATATTATCCATCCATTCTTAAAAATACTTCTAAGCACTTCTAAAATGTGTTTGGGTTCAAACTCAAGCTAGAGATGCTAGAGAGAAAAAACCTCTGGATGGGCATGTGCAAGAACAGTTTCATTTCAGATCAAGGTACAGGACTTACCCAGAAGGACTCAAAAAACACAGACCTCCCTTATTTTTATTACCTGCCATTTGTTTTATCAGACTTTATGCATGTATTGAAATGCTTCACAAATACAAGTGGGTCAGAACATAACACGTTGGTTTTATGGTAACTTGTAACACTGTAAGTTTAATAAAAATATTTTTCAGTATGAAAAATGCTTCTGCCACACTTAATTACTGCACTACCTGGTCAATTAAGAAAGTCTAGTAACTGTGTTTTCAAAACCCCAAAAGATCAGAATAGTTTATATTTCCGATGTAGAATGATTTCATTTTCCCCCCACATTTTGCATTTGGTGTAAACAGAGTGAATAGAATGATAAATTATGCTCATTTATAATAAAATGTGTTTTGTGATTCGTAAGATGTATCTTCACTGTCGTGTCTTGGTGTGATATATATTTTTCATATGCAGGTGATTTTGCTTTTGCAGTTTTAAGAATGGCTGCAGCTACAACAGCTGAGAAGATGTTACTTTAATACAGGTATTGTATGACACTTTGTCCCAGCTCAAAGTTCACCTAGCTTTATGTGCTATATCTAATTGTATTTTTGCTAGTCTTTCTCCAGGTTCATCACCTATGCAAAATGCTGCAACAGTATTTCTAAAGCTGCATGAATCAATTCAGCCTTGGAAGCCAAAATTTACAACCAATATTTCTCACTTTTTTAATATTCAGTCTTTGGCACATCACATTGGACTATGGTTATCCTGTAACTTTAGTAGCATTGTGCATTGTACTGTGGGAAAAGCCACATTCAGACTGGTGGAAATTCCACTGGATGAAGAACTAGTTCCTTCCAAACCAATTGGGTTTTGCCTTTAATAAACTCTTTGGAAATGGATCAGTATGGAATTTCATTAATTATGTCCAGTACCCTGAGTAAAGTTACGGGTTTTTTCCCCGGAAAGCTTAGCTTCTGTTTGGCACTTGGACTAGTTATACTGTGGGTTCAGATCTGAGCCAGCTTTTTAAAGGAGCCTGGTTAGCTGTGCTGCCACAGTGCTGAGCCCTAGCTAGGAAGATCTGCTGGTAGGATGCAGTTTTTGCTGAGCTCCAACTCCATATTGATATATCTACATGGCTTCTGAATTGGAGGTGACTTTACCTACCCATCTTCAAATGCAGCTCGGATTTATATGTACCTCTATGCAGCTTTAAACTAAATTAAATGGTCATGTTTTCAAGAATTCCTTCTGTGTAAGAACTCATTGACTTCCATGAACATGCAAACAGAGGACTCTGGCAGTTTGCTTTGCCATGCATATCTACACTAAACTTGTTCACTTTAGATCGTAAGACTGTACTTTGAAGTCTCCCAATGCTTTCTATGAGGAAGCAGTAGGTACCTAGAGAAATGCTGACAGTCAAGAGTAAAATATGAAGTCTTTTGCTAAAATCTTTTCCTCTCTGGTTAGCCAACCAGGCTATTTAGAAGGAAATACATAGGAAGTGCTCCGTGGTGGGGATCGCATACCTAGATTATGTTTTGGGATACAGAATCTCATTCCTTGTTGAATTTCACTGGGAAAATTTCATGGGGGTGAATTTGGGTCTTTTATCTAAGTATGCTACTTATATTGTACAAAAGTAAAATGCAGAACAGTTATCCTGCAGGCAATTATTAGTGTAGAAAATGCTCCAAGGAACAATAAAGTAAAGAATTGTCTCTTTCATACGAAAAATATTCCTAATAGGTAAGACACAAAGGGCACATCTGCTAAAAGTATCTGTCACTGAACAGAAGCACATGATTTAGCTTATATAAAAGCCTAATTATTTTAACAAAAGATGAATAATAATGAAATCAGTTTTCAAAGAGCATTCGTCAGGAAAATGAGCAACAGGTCAGATTTACCAGCTGCACATTTACCCTTAAGAAAATATAATACTAAAGGATGGAAGAACCCGAGTGGACTGTTCATTATGGGAAAGAGAAGGGTAAGGTTGGATCTTGTCTATGTGTATAAATACCTGATGGAGAAAGTAAAGAAGACAGAGCCAGGCTCTTTCCAGGGCTGTCCAGTGAGAAGACTAGAGACAATGGACACTAACTGAAACATAGGTGGCTTTCACTCTGAGAGTGACTGAGCACTGGTACAGGTTTTTCAGAGGGGCTGTGGAGTTTCCATCCTTAGACAGACATTCAAATGCTCTCTGAACATAGTATCAGGCCACTGGTTCTAGGTAGATTGGACAAGACGACCTCCAGAGATCCCTTCTAGGCTCAACAGTTCTCTAATTCTGTGATTCAGTAATTGGCTTCTCCTTAATTCCTGCAACGCAAAGTAGATTATACCCATATTCAAAAAACTTGGGCAAATGTAATAATCTGAATTTCTGGCACAACTTCTTATGCTGTCAAAATAGTTTTTGAGGTAAAGCACAAAGATGACTTTAGCAGCATTCTATGATTTCTTCAGAGTTTGAGGTCTTGCCAGTCTAGCCTTCCCCCGCAGCTCCCACTGCAAACTTATCTCAAAGAAATGTTTAGTATTCATCATAAGCAAAGCAGTTTTCCAAGGATTGTGAAATCAGTCATGTAAATTTATGCAGTCACTGTCAAAGCATTTTAAACAGAGGCTTATTTTCAGCAGTGAACCTTAGAGAGGACAACATTTTTATGTAAACAAATGACTAAAAAGTGGCTGCAGTTTTGGTAGAGGATAGGATTGTGTTGTGTGCAGAGGTGGCTTATGAGCAACTCTGCTGGGTCCTCCATGACCTAGTGATGTTTCAACGACTGCATAATTTCCCACCCCAAGTCACCCAGCATGTCATAGAACTGATGACATATACAGCAGGACTACATGCTTTGTATCAGAGATCAACTTCTACCATGGTTCGAAAATCTGCAATTCTGAGCTACTTTAGCTCATGTCTAAAATTGAAAATTAAGGTAATTAATTCTATGGAAAACCTTTTAGGAAAAGAGCCATCCTAGGACTGATGAAGGGAGACTAATCAAGCTCATAAAATAGCAGATTTCTGACTGTGCTCATCAAACTCCTGCTCTTAATTTTTCTCCAGCACCTTACAAAATGAATAATTATAGTCAGCATGAGAAGTGAGATTTTTACAAGACCTTTTTTGCAGACCAAAAGAGAGAGGCAATAATGAATTAAGCTCTTTTTATGCCATTTTATTCTTTCCTCATAAGAATCTAAAAAAGCAATGGAGGAACAATCTTCTCCTTCACTCAAATGCTCTTCTTTTAAATTAATTTTTAGTGCCACTCAATGAAAGTTTTGGAGCATAGATCACAGCACTAATTGTGACAGACCCAAGAGGGAACCTTCTTGTCCATTAAAAGAGTTGATTATTAGAGGAGTATCCTCTTGCTGATGGTGATTTGAGGAAGATCACTCTGTCTCCATGGTTTGTCACTCTGTGGCACATTATTCTTTGGATATAACATCATATCTTGACATTATCTCTGAATTGTTCTTTATGGAGAATTAGATTCAGGCCTTTCAGTGGGAGTTTGGTTTATTGCCAGGCATTGTCACAAGCACAAACATCTTCAGGAAGGGGTGGTTTATATGTCTTTATATGTCTAAATGGACCCTCTTGGTTCTGCTACAGTCAATGTACTGACAACAAACAAAAACATCTGATCTTTCAAAAGATAAACCAGCAGTCTGCAGCCCTGCCAGGAGGACTATCCATGCCCCATAGCTCTTTCTAGCTATGCTGCTCTTCAGGAAAAAGGCTGAAATCCGTTGCGGCAGCTGGTGGGAAACACTGACTTCAGATCTTTGATGAATAGAGGAAAGTCTTGATTACTTGTTTTCCCTCTGGGATTATTCAACAAGTCAAGTCTAAAATTAATGCTCATGACACTCTTAAAGTAGAATGAAACCCTGGCACTGAAGGCTTTTATGGGCTGTGATGTCATGCCTAGAAACAAGTTTGTTTATGTGGTTGAAAAGGGACTTACTGGGTTTTCCCACTGCTTTTTGCCCATGCCAGTACAGCAGTACAGACTGTTCTTGCAGCGTGTTGGGTTATCAAGACATGCTTTTGGCAAGAAAAATAAACATTATCTTTTATATCTATAGACATCTTCTTTTTGAATCTTTTATTTACCATCTTAATTTTTCTGATGTGTTATCCTAGTCCTCCTTGGCAGTAATCCAGTATTATAGAATCACAAAATGTTCTGAATTGGAAGGAATCCATCAGGATCATTGAGTCCAACTCTTTGCCTTGCGGAGGACACCCCAAGAATCACACCATGTGCCTGAGAGCATTGTCCAAATGCTCCTTGAGCTGTCAGGCTTGGTGCTGTGACCATTTGCCTGCAGAGCCTGTAAGAGGAACGAAAGATCCATTTGGCTTTTTAAAAACGCTGGTGTCCTCTTACTGGGTGTCTGTTCTGCTGGAGGTGAGGGATGGAGTCACTCCCATCTGCGGTCACTGCAGGCCTGAGTTCCTGCAGCCCCTGTCCTGATCCGATCCATTCCTGCCCTGTCCCAGCGAGTCCCAGTGACGTCAATGGTCTGGATTGCTCAGTGTTTAACTGCAAATGGGAAGCCAGGTTGATTCCTATATTTTCCTATCCTGTTCTTAATTTTGCATCCCAGAAGAGCTCAGAAACTTTATTTTCTGATTTGTTCAGATTCATGATTAACACTTCTATTACTTCAACCATCCAATCAAATTTGAGTGATTTAAAAACATGTGACTTTGTAATGCTACTTCAGATCATGCATTTTTTGAAATTCATTAACTGAAAGACTTTGCCCTACCTTCAAACCCAGCAGCATCCTCATAAGAATGACACAATAAATAGACTGTTTTCATGGTATCACCTGGGGCTGTAGAAGGACTTAGACCATTGTTACAGTCTCATGTCACTGAGAGTCTTCCTCAGTGGGGAGCAGTAATGTGGCAATGTGGTGCAAGTGGCTGCATGACCAGTGCCTGGCTCTCAGGGCACCCAAGTGTCCACATGTCTAGGCTTGCAGTGCAGGAGAATCACCTGCTCTGGTCCTGGTGCCTTGAGGTGCTCATTGGACATTGCATTTGGGCAAGTTGTTCTATTAATATTAAAACCCTAATATTTTCTTTTGCTGCTGAGGTGGCTCTGGATGTGCATACTGACACTTGTGCCATCTGAACGAGACTGCTATGATTAGATGGGGTGTAAACTCAGCAGGGCCACTCATGCTTCTCACAGCACTAACTGTACTAGTGCAATTAGCCCCTCTGTGACCTGGAGGTTCCAGGACTGCAACTCTCCAAAAGCTGGTAGTCCAGCTGCCCCATGCACAGAAATTCCTGTTCTCTTCTCTCTCCCAAACACATTGAAATCCTTTCCTAACAGCTGCAGGGAAAATCTCCTTTTGCTCATAGGCTGTGCAAAGAGCCCATAGTTTGGAGTCTGCCAAGTTTTCCCATTCTTACAGGAGCTCAGTCGAATTGTTACATTCAATGAAACATCTCATGATTATTTTACAGTTTTGACAATCTAACAGTAATTTTTGTCAGTGGAAACAACCAATGACTCCCACTACAGACTGGCAAAAATTATTTCTTTTTTATATACAAACAAAAATGCTGTTCCTGTGGCTTCTGGGGTAAAGTCCCACAAGATTCTCTTGTTAATTTGCCTAGCAATTCTGATGGCTGCAATTTTTCATAAATGGATCAGCATTTGTACAAACTCACATCTTCAGAGAGGGAATCTTATTTCAAAGCTTTTCTGTTTGTTTTTCTGCACATTGGTGTATTATATTTGGTGAATATTTGCTGGTTTGTTGGCTTAGGTGTGGTGACTCACAGTTGCTGTTTATGCCTCTTTGGAAGTTTGCTGTGAAGAAGGGAACTTTGTGCTAAAGCACTTGCATCTTTATTTTGGACCATTAATTGGAAAATATTTGCAGAGGAAATATGTATGTGCTACTACGTGGAGAAAAAGCAGCAAAAGACAGCATGTATATTCTAGACCTAAGAAATATTCCTGGTCCAGAGAGAATGGAAGTCAACCAAAAGTCTTTCCACTAACTGTACTGGGTGTTGGATCAAGTCTTGTGTATATAAGTGGCATCCAAAGATCTGAGCTGTTCACAAATGATCCATGTCTGTTAGAGTTACCAGGAAATGCAAGGAATCGTCCAGAGTTCAAAGCTTCAGAATTTTCAAATCCAAGTCACACAGGCAAAAAGAAAGAAGCCATTATCCAACCTGTTCCAGTCCTCCAGAGTGCCGAGTTTCCTGTGATTCGAGTCCTCAGCTATTAAAAAAATAACAAAGCCTTACTGGCTATGCACATATCTGGCAGGAACTAGCAGGTCTTAGCAAAGAGGGAGTGTGATTCTGAAAAAGGTCTTAAGTATAGCTGGGTTGTAAATTAGAACTACAGTGATTTTCTGAACCAGACCTCTGATATAACTAAAGCCATAAATGCATTAAGTTTTGAGATTAAGATTGGCAGTACAGGGAGGGGAATCTAATGGGAGCAGTCTGACAAATTTGGTAGCCAGAGAGTGTCTTAGGAAGGGATTACATGGCACAGTGTCTGCCATTGTGGGGACTAGGCTCAATGAATATATACACTATGATAAATTCACTGAAGACTGCAAAAGTATGCAGGTATGGAGTGAGCTGTGAAAATGTACAGGATATGTTTCTGTGTACACTGCATCCACTACCTAAATAATCAATTCAAGGGCAACATAATGTCATTCTGTACTGAAGAATTGCTATGGGTCTCAATTCAAGGGTCATGTCTCCTGTTGATTTGAAGTACAATATTTAAGAGATTATCAATGCTTTGAACTTGAAATTTCCATCATCCCAATAAAAAAATACCAAAAATTAATGACCTGAAAAATTCTGTTCACTGGAAAAAACTAGACTATTGGTAAATTATTTTCAGGAAACTTTTATATGCACAGATGCAAAAGACTGCAGAAATAATTGCATAAACAATAACCAAAAGAGTTAAGAATTTGTTGATCTTTTTGTGAGAAATGGTGGTCTAAAAGACAGCTGTTTGTAATACTTGAAATTAGTTCCTCATGAGTAGCCCCAAGGAGGATTCATTTGCAACTCCAGGTGAGCATAATCAATGGCACAGTTAAGTAGAATGTAAACTGCATTCAGCATCTGTGACCTTTTACTCACTGTAACTAAGAAAATAAAAATCACTTTTGGCAATGTTTCAGATTATCTCGAGAGGTCTAGTGAACATCATACAGCCTATAATGAACAGCAGTGAGAGGATCAGAAAGGTGTTGCTCTTGCTTTATAAGTGCTTCAAAAATGATTAGCAATTACTTTCTTCAAAAGGAGTCCTATAATCTGACCTGATTTATCAATAAATTTCAGGAATACAGAAATAATCTCCAGTTTTGTTGTACCTTTTCAAACATGACATAATATATTTAAGCTTGGGTTGTTATCAGTGTGTCTATTGCTGCTGAGAGGAGGGACAGACATCAATAACTGAACACATAACAGAGGGTAACACTTAATTTGACAATTATTCATTGTTCAGGAAAGTAATGGAAAATTCTCCAGAAGTGTAGCTTGCTATCATTATTATTTGATTAAATCCTGAAAAGTAAAATTGCAGAAAAATTAAAAATATGAGGTTTTGTGTTTGCACTGGGTGATCTTCAAGTGTTGGAAGCACACAGATTTTGAAAAAAACCCAGTAAAATAGGATCAGAGGGAAACACTTTGACTTCAGACTTCCAAAAGTGCCACGAGAAAAGTAGCACTGAAGGAAAATATGCCTTACAGTCACAGAAAATTTATTCCTCCCTATTTTCATCAGTGGTAACAGCAGCAGACAAACAATACTTTACTTACTGGTTGAAATGAAAGGTGACTCATACTGGCAGCGTGAGGGAGCAAAGTTTGCAAGACTGCCTTTCATATTTGACTAGTGTAATGATTAGGTTTCAGACCTTTTAAGGATGATTTGGAGTATATGTGAGCATAGAATGAATGTGGGGGTGAGGAACAGCTTTTTTTTCCCACATAAAAAACCTAACCACATGAAACTTGAAGGAGTTATAAAGTCTTAGTTCAGAACAAGCCCAGTGGCACTGGGATGAGCTCTAGGAGCTCTTTTTAGTATGCAAAAAGAGTAGGAAACAGCAGCTTGTCCCCTTTCCAGAGTTTGTTTAGGACAACATAAGTCCTGGGAGAATGGAAGCTGAGCAACTGCTGCCTCCCTCTAATCAGAAAGTCTGTCATCCATGGTCAGGTTGTGCCAATATACTCCAGCCCAGTAGACACAATTGCACAGTCCAGGTATAGATGGAGTCTGTACAAAATAATGCCTGGAAAAAATGGGAGTACTTTTGAGTCTTCTTGCATGAGAGGCATAGTTTTCAATGGTATGGAGTCAAATCCAATCTTGTGTTCTCAGCCTTGGACTTTGACACCCAGCCAAGGCAGTCCCCCAGGGACAGAATTTTCTTCCCATGTGTCATACAAAGAGTTAGAAGAGCGTCATTGGACACTGACTGATTCGAACAGTATGTGCAACCTCAGAGTTTTTCCTGGGAGTCAAAATGGGCCAAAGCAGCTACACAAAGTTCAGCTAGGTGGCATTTCTCATTCTGTAGCCCAACGCCGTCTTCCCTAAAGTGCGTACCTATAGCCCCTTGTCAGGGGCTTTTAAAACCTCTTTACTCAGAAGAGATGTTTTCCTGCTGGAGAATGACTATCTAGGTGCAGAATCAGCAGATTGAAATATCCTACTTTCTTCAGCACAACTATCATGAAACTTCTTTGCTCTGTAGATCAGGAAGTTGTTGGTGTTGCTCCTCCACATCTCTATCAGTTATACAACCAATTAAAAGAGTAGAGTTTAATGTACTTACTACGTGTTTGTTCCTTTCTGAGTAATTACTGAGACCTTGTGATGTGCTGGCCAGACAGGAACCTCCTGTTCTCAGTGTGCAGCAGACAGTGGCACATCAGCACAGTGAGTGTGTACAGTTGAGGGCAGATGTCAAACCTTTAGGAACACAGTAGCCTTGTGACATGGCTGCTCTGGATGTAGCCTTGTATTTATGACCTTGGTTGAGCAGATGGTCCAGGTAGGCCTGGCACGTATTGGCATTCCTGAATTTTCTGGCCCTGGCTCTGCTTGTGCTGCCATTGGATCTACAGAAAATGTCTGCCCCACAGTAAGACTTTTTACCTTTCTTTTTATCTTTTTACCTTTCTTGCACATCTCTTGATATGCTTCCTGACTTGATTCTATTCCCCACCATAGATTTTCTCAGGGCTATTTGTCTTGTCTTCTGTCCACCCCTCTCCCCCCATAAATTTCCTTTTTCTCTGTGGATCCAATCTGAATTTGTTCACAGTGTTAGGGACATGAGGCTCTTTCTAATTTATGTGATCCCTGTGCTCCTAGCCAGAGTTGAATGCAGAGATAGAGTAGAAGAGAACAATGTAGCTGATGCATGAGACACTGGCTGCGGGATGGAGAAAAGACATACACTCATTAATTCCTTCCAGTGGTTTTCTGCTTCTCTTTGGGTTCTTTACAAGTACCAAGCATGTCCTTTTGCCACATGACCCACAGTTTCACTTCTGCATGAACAGAAGCAGCAGACAAATAAATGTCCATTTGGGAGGAAAAAAAATATATTTTTTTCTCATTCTATGCAGCATAATCCTGTCTTTGATATATTCATGAGCGTGAGGTCACTAATTTCCCACTAATTGTGGGGAAATCAGAACAGAAGGAAGGCAAGGAGATCTGGATCTTCAACCACTCCCAAACCTTGTGGAGGTTTTTCTCTTGCTATGACCAAGTATGAAATTTTACATCTTTTTGCCACTGGAATTGCCAAAAATCACAACGACACTTTGAAATTGCACTATTTGGCTCCTAAAGCTACATCTAAGTCAATTTGGACTATAAGTTCTTTGCAAAATCTGTCCTGCTTAATAGTCAGATTTTGAATTTCCTATTCTTGACATATCATTTCCACAATCCTTTAGTTACAGAAGTATAATCCAAAATGTATATTTTTTAAAGCTGATTGAATTTATTTTTGGAAGCTCTCTAGAGATATACCAACCAGAAAGAGGTTGTTAGTCAGTAGAGGCAAAGATTTGTATGCATGGCAGCATTTTCAGTAATTCCTTCAGTAATTCCTTCCTGCTGTACAACATATTAATGTTCCGATCAAATCCCATCAGCTGGATTTCCCAGATATAATTCTTAATTTCGGAAACTATGTAGTTTAAGATATGTTAGAAATGGAAATAATTACTATATTTTGTTCTTGTGACATTTATTATGTCGGAGTGAGTTAGTGCCCTTGCAGGGATCATCCAGCTAATCCCTCTTTTCAAGCAGGGCACCACTAGAAGTCACTTGACAGCATCTGGAGTGGATTGCCTGAAGGAAATGTAGGCAATCTTTGGATGTCTGGCTTTTGTCTATACCACTATAGATATTAATGATGATATGATGCAAGCAAAGTCTTGTTTTCCTGCTCAGCCTTCTGATCTTAAGGTCTGCAAGCAAGTTTCTCAGTGCTCCTATGAGACCAGACTGTTTAATCTGTCATGTAGGCAATTTAAGGATTTCCATTGCACTTTTCTCCTGCCAGCAACTAGAAGAATAGGCAGGACCACACAGTCATGAGGAGCCTTAGGATGCATGTACGCAAACCCAGCTATTCTAAGGTTAACACGTCTCTGGTTTTGCTTTGGGTTTTTTAATTCTTGTACATGCAAACACTAATGCATGCAGAGCAGATGCTTACTATTTGACAGTTTCCTGCACCTCCTTTTTTGCTACCTACACCCAAGGATTAAATAGCTCTGCTATTCAGGACAAATCTGGGTCATATCAAACACAACCTTACTTACTTTTAGCTTGACAAAGCACTGTGAAAGGCTCTAGATTTTTTACTCCCCATTTTTAACATAAGCTTCAAATCAGACCCACTAGACAGGGACCCTGGTCTTAGTTTTGCAAATTCAAAATTTGGCTTTGGTAGGACATTAGTGCTTTTTAAATAATGGTTAATTCTGATCACATCTACAGGATATAATTTCTACTTTGAAGGCTGTTGCAGTGGTTTGTAGGATCTCATCAGATGTTCCTCCTTATCTTGCCTCTCTGCAGGGAAATGAGCCAGGGCTCAGACCTCACTCTGAGCTTCACTCTATTCTGTTTTCTCCACTGCATTCTTTGGCAGTGCAGTCTGTTGCAGAAGTCCTCCAATTCTCCACCTGAGATAAACATTTTTGAGAAACTGCTGCCTTAGGTGCAACTAAACAATGCAGTGATGTCCTTGGGAGTAGAAAGGCACAACAGCCATCCCCTCTCAGTTCCTGCTACCCTTTGTCTTCAGTCTTGCCAACGAACAGAGTGTGTCAGCTCCTGGAGGGGTTAATGTGTAGCTAGGAAGTTGTGTAAGTCAGAAAAAGGGATCTATTGACTAAATATTTTATCAACAGAAGTTTAAGCCATGTAGAGCTATTTTCAGGATATCTGGTGAGATAAATAAAAGGGTTAGATTTCTTCCTCTGTGATTTTAGTTTGTCTTAATATTATCAGAGTAGAGTATTTTAGCAGCTGACCTAAAAATGGCATGCCAGATATTCTGGCTTCTAATTTGGTATGCTTCTGCAAGTGTTATTTTTCTTGTCCTGTCCAGTTGCACTAAGAAGAACTTGTATCATCTATTTATTGCCATTTTCCATCTCTAAACAATACAGTACAAGCATTCATCATCATCTTATCATATATTTATAAGAAGCATCTTTATGCCTTTTCTTGAGTTGCACTTCTGATGAGAGAGGAACCTCTTCATATGTATTATTTCAGTAACCACAGATGGTTTAGCATATGCCTTTTCTATAGTACCTGAGAGACTCAGAACTAATTGGTGATATGTTGAGACACTTGTCTATCAGGCTAAGTACTATTCATCTATGTAGGTCTAACTATTGTCTCTTCTATACAAATTGTCTGTGTAGTGCACAAGGGTTCTGGACCATGACTGGCATAGAGAGGCATCACTGCAAAGCAAATAATCAGTAAAAATCAGTAGAAATAATAGTGATAAGACAGTCTTCTAGATCCTGTGAAGGAGAGAAATGAAAAATTATCATGTCTGAAGAAAAGGGATCTAACACCTGTTTTTACACCTATTTAATCAGGCTGTGACAAGTATTGTATGTTCTTTAGAAAAGATGAGATAGAAGTGATGTGCAAATCCAGCAGGTGAGATGCATTTCTATGCAATGGAAATGGGTATTGAACAGATCCCTCAAGATCTTAGAGGAATTTGTAGAATTAGATAATGTCTTTTAAATTAAACCTCCAGTCCTCTGTCTTACAAAAGACACAGTAAACACAGAGAAACATGTACACTACATTATTTTATACAAATCTACATACTCACTGAAATGAGGAAATTCTATTTTATTACTAACAACAGACAACACATAAAACTTTGAGTTGCTAAGTTAAGGAATATTTGTAAAAGAATTGTTATTGTTCAAACACAAAATTATCATAGGATGTGGTTTTTGAAAGGATGTCAGGGATAAAGTTTGACTATTCTGAGTTCTGGCTCACTGTTTGCATGATGCTTTACATTCTACTTTTAAAAAGAAATCTTGTCTCTCTGATTTTCAGATCTAGCATTCAAAAGCAACACAAAACTACATAAACTGTCATATTGTTGCTTTTTAGCACTGCTGTTTTTCATAATTATGTAGGTTGAAACCTAGAAGCAACTCACAGTATTAATGCTCAGATCACCTTCTACAAGCTAAAGGACACTATGCAGTAACTAACATATGTTCATGTTCCATCATTTTGAAATTCTTCCCCAGACTTCTACAAGGACAGATCAATTCCATTTGCCTAAAAAATAAAGCAGCTTAAAATAGAAAATAAAAGGTCCCAAGTAAAACCAGGTGACACTGCTGACTATGAAGGTAACTATTAAAATACTGTAACTAAGGATCTGTAATTTGAAATAATTTAAATCTTTAAGTAAAAGCTGTGTACCCTTTGGAAACATATGATCTAGTTCTGAGAATCACCCAGTGAAGATCCCTGAGCAGAATAGATAGACAGTCAAGACAGAAGAAGGGGGGAATGGTTCTCTCTATCCTGGCCCAGATTTTCCAGGTTTCTTTGCAAAACATTTGCTATGAGTATGCTCATAAAGACACAATATCTGGACTTGCAGTTACCCTGTGACCTAGAGGTTTGTCACAGAGAAGAATATGTTGCATACTACTAGTTAATATCTACTGTTAGTTAATATCTAATGTATCCCACATGATATGCCCTGATGTGGAAGAATAGTGGACTTGAGAGCACGATGTGAGTGGGAAAAAAGTTCAAATCCCTGTGTCAGAGAGAGAGATGGCTCACAGGACCTCAGGGGTCCCTTTCAAGTTTGTGTAATTCCTTCACAAAGGCCAGAAGTCCTGGTGTAAGGTCCAAAGGCCTGTGTTACACATGGGAAGCTGCATTTCCCAAATGGCCACTTCTATATGCAAAGAAGGGAGACATTCTCCTCCAGTAACCTATTAGTTGCCTTTCAGGTCACTACTTTCAGCCCCTTCTCTCCTGTACAGAAGGGTTCTGGGGTACTGGATGAAAATTAGCTCTTGCAAATGTTTCTTTTGGCACCTCATTTCACAGTCCAAGATGGCAGAGTTGTCCAGGTTCATTAACTCTGCTTGCCTATCTGGCTGAAGAGGTTAAGGGCTTGCATTGCTAAGAGCAATTGCTCAGTCTGTGTCTGTATTGTTCAAACAATGTCTGTATTGTTGGGAGCAATGTTACTCAGAGTAAGAGAACATTGCATTGACTTCGGAGGAAGTCTGGAAAATGCTCTTTTGGATAAAACTATGTTTTCATATGTGTCCAGTGTTTCTGCCTTGTGCCAAGTTTGGTTTACCATGATGGGTCATTGTGGTGGCTTAAGGCTGAGGAGGAGCCAAAATGCATGCCTCTTGCTACAGACGTTTTCTCTGTTAACACCCTCATTTGGATACGCACTGGCTACGTGCAGGCTCTGATCCTTGTCTGTAGGGGGTGGCTTGGCAGCCTGGCTCTCTGGCTACCGTACAGCCTCACCCAGTCAGATGTTCGGCATCTGCGACTCGCCCATCCCTCTGCCAGCATCCTTACATGTAGGAGGAAGGCCTTAAAAGACAGAGCTGACTGGTGCAAAGGAATTAAACCAACCATTGTCTGGCTTTAACAAATTTCATTACAAAGTTAATATTGGTATGTTCTGTTGATGTAGTCAATATATGGCAGGATAACTGGACAGAGTAGGAATAGCCATGCTGACTCAGACCAGGGTCTGCACAGGCCATTAGTCTTTTACAACAGGAGCAAGAGGAAGCCCAGAGGGCAACCATATGAAGTAATTTCAAAACCTCCCCGGATGCTTTTTGAATGGTCTAGGGAATCCTGAGAGTTCCCAGCTGACTGCAAACTGGTGAATGTTATCGAAATTTTCAAGAAGGGCAAGAAGGAATACCCTGGAAACCACAGACCTGTCTGTCTCAGTTCAGTGCCTGGTAATGTTATGGAGAAGATTATTCTGGAAGATATTGATGAATACCTGAAAGGCACAGTCATCAGTCACAGCCAGCACAGCTCCATGAACGGAAAGTTCTGCTTATCAAACCTGGTTTCCTGTTAAGACAAGGTAACCCAATTGAAAAGGAAAGCCAGTTGATGTAATCTTTTTGGATTTCAGTAAAGCTTTCCATACTGTCTCTCACAGGATCCTTCTGGACAAAATGTCCAGCACACAGCTGAATAAACACATCAAGCAGTGGGTGACCGATTGGCTCACAGGCTGAGCACAGAGGTTAATAGTGAATGGGGTGACATCAGACTGGTGACCTGTCACTAGTGGGGTTCTGCAGGGCTCCATCTTGGGCCCTGTGCTCTTCAACATCTTCATAAAACCACTTGGACACAGGACTGAAAGGGATACTAAGCAAGTTTACAGATGACACAAAATTGGGAGGAGCTGTTGACTCGCTGGAAGGCAGGGAGGCTCTGCAGAGAGACTTCAACAAATAAGAGGACTGAGAAATCACCAACAATATGAAGGTCTACAAGGGAAAAAGCTGGATTCTGCACCTGGGATGGGACAATAGGAGTCAGCAGTGTCCTGGCAGCCAAGAGGGCCAACCATATCCTGGGGGGCATCAGGCACAGCATCGCCAGCCGGTGGAGGGAGGGAATTGTCCCACTCTGCTCTGCACTGGGGCAGCCCCACCTTGAACATTGAGTGCAGTTTGGGTCACCACAAAAAAAGAAAGATATTCAGCTCTTAGAGAGTATCCAAAGGAGGACAACGAAGATGGTGAAGGGCCTTGAGGAGAAGCCATATGAGGAGCGACTGAGGGCACTTGGTGTGAGCTGGAGAAGAGGAGACTGAGGGGAGACCTCATTGCAGTTACAACTTCCTGGTGAGGGGAAGAGAAGGGGCAGACACTGATCTCTTCTCTGTGGTGACCAGTGACAGGACCTGAGGGAATGGCCTGAGGTTGTGTCAGGGGAGGTTTAGGTTGAGTATTAAAAAAGGGTTCTTCACCCAGAAGCTGGTCAGGCACTGAATAAGCTACCCAGGGAAGAGATCACGGCACCAAGCCTGACAGAGTTCAAGAAGCATTTGTATCATACTTGTGGGCAAATGGTGTGACTTTTTTGGATGGTTCTGTGCAGGGCTGGGAGTTGGACTCAATGATCCTTGTAGATCCCTTCCAACTTTGCATATTCTGTGATCTCTAGCTATTTCAGCTCAGGGAATTTCCTGAGAAAAATATCATATTGGACCTTAGTAATTTGAAGAGTATGTTATGAAATAAGACTGGTAAAAGAGCTAGGTACATACACTGTGTATCCAGCAGTTCAGAGATTGTTGGAGGTAGGAGTCTAGATAAAGTACATCTGCTGATTATCTCTATTCTGTTCTAGATTGTCTGTTTGGCTTCTCAACTCTCCACCCTCTACTGCTTTGTAAAACTGGTTGTTATTTCTGCTCCCAGCATGCTGGCATCAACAATGATAGTAGTTTGAGCAAATGTACATATGCTACAGATAACTATTATACTGCCAGTTAAAAAAGCACCAGCAATACCTTGAGGATAAGTAATCAGAATACCATACTGAACATTAAAGAACCACTTCCTACTCTGAGGAAAAATTTGTACTCCTAAAGTATCTGTTCATGGATCTGCTGTCCTTGAATTAGTTTAATCCCCTTTTAAGCCTGCTGATAATGTCTGCCTCCACAAAGTCCTGTGACAACAAGTTTCAGAAGTTCACTACCCTTTGTGTAAAACACGTGCTTCATTTTAGATGTTCCATACTAATCTTCTGCTTATTCGGCTAGTGCCTGCATTTACAGTCTTGTGGATTGTGCTGGAAAATAGTTTCATGTTATTTTTAACCACTTTGCAAACCTCATGAATATTCCATTCAACCACCTTCTTTCCAAATTTAAATGTTCCAGAGTTTTTATTTTCCACATTATGGCACCTGCTTCATCCTCCTGATCATTTTAAGACCCTTCCTCTGCACTTTATTTATTTCCTGCACCCTGTAGATGTGAAGACCAGGGCTAGACAGAATCTACCAGATGAAGGTGCAACAAACTTTTCAGCATTTGCAAAATTATTCCCGTGGTGTTGTTCTCCATACCCTTTCTGGCGACATGGAGCACCTCACTGCTTCTTTTTAGGCTGTTCCTGCACACTGAGCTAATTTGAGAGAGCTGAGATGACTCCAGATATTTAAGTTGCACATTGAGTTCCTGAACTTAGACCTGTATCTAAGTTTGACAATTGTATCTTCACACATGATATTCATAATTTCTACTTCATAGAATTACAGAATCACAGGTTGGATAAGGTTAGAAATGACTGGAGGTCACGTAGTCCAACATCCCTGCTCGAAGAGGGTCCTCTAAAGCACATTACTCAGAACTCTGTCCAGATGGATTTTGAATATCTCCAGAGAAGAAAACTCCACAAGCTCTCTGGGCAACCTGTTCCAGAGCTCCGTCACCCACACAGTAAAGGAATTCTTTCTAATATTCAGGTGGAACTTCCTGTCTTTTAACTTTTGGCCATTGCCTCTTGTCTACTGCCTGGTACCACAGAGAAGAGCCTGGCACCATCCTCCACCCTTCCTTCAGATTCTTATATGCATTGATAAGACTCCCTGTAAGTTCTCTCTTTTCCAGGCTCAACTGGTGCAGCTCCCTTAGCCTTTCCTCATAAATGAGGTGCTACAGTCCCCAAATCATCTTTGTAGACCCATTCTTATATGTGTCAGGTTTTGTTTTTCTACACTGAAAGTCACCCACCACTTTTTGCCCACTCACTCAGAATTTTACTAGCTGAAAGGTTATAGTATCATTGCCAGACTTGGAGATTTCACTATGTTGTGGGATAAACACGTTCCTCTCATCAAATCCCTGATAAAGACATCAATTAAAACCAGTCCCAAGAGCACCTGCCAGGGGACACCACTACTGACATGCTGCCTCCTCTCCTCTAACCAATTTTAATTCCATAATAGGACCTTTACTCCAGTTCTGTGGTGATTTAATTTCTGTAATTTTCGGGGCCTGCAACAAGCCTTAATTGCCCTGACTAACTTTACCCGAGGCCACCTCCACACCTCTAACTCAGGGCCCAGGGTCTCTATTTCAGCCCTGGCCCTGAGCCATACAGTAGGTACTCTTGTTCTTGGCCTTTTGTTCTTGCTGCTCTGGCTTACTGGCTGAGTGTCTTGGGTTGAGCTGGCAAAATGCCAACTGCCTAAAGACAGAGGTAGCCCCAGCTGAGAAAAGGGAGAAAGGGAAAAAAAACTAAAACCAGGTTTATGCTTAAAACTAACTACATGTATTTAGTCAGCAAAAGGGAAAATTAAGAGGAAACTACTACAATATAACACACACTTACACAAGTTGTATATAACAAGAAATAACCTCCCCTCTCCCCAGTGAAAACAGATTCTATTACTCTAGATCTATGAGCACCCCAAAAAACACCTAGCAAGAAAGTGAAAGTATAACAACAAAATGTTTCTACTTCCCT